>JACJUM010002279.1:8854400-8934119 GCA_020976665.1 Heortia vitessoides | reverse complement strand
ATTTATGCTTCGCTGTTATTGGTCCTAGGGTGATGTTATAAAGCCTATACCCTTTCTCGATAATTGGACTATTCAACACTGAAATAATTTTTCTGACCAGCAGTTCCAGAGATTAGCGCGTTTTAACAAACAAACAAACAAAAAAAAATCTTCACCTTTATAATATTAGTATAGATTATATAGATAATAGTCTTTTTTCTATTTATTACCTCAGAACTTACTTATCATCTTGTATTTGTAACATAAATGGCTACAATTTTAAACTATGTCAGAACATTTTTCTAAAGAACAAAGCCTTATTTGCGCTATGTAAATACAAATGTTGTCTCTAGAGATTTGGCATCCGTCTGCGGCGTCTTCTATGATTTTATAAAAACAAGGAAAGGCGAAAACAAGTTTTAGTCATTCCACATTATTTATCTAATGGAAGTATATAATCCGAGGTTGATAATTATGAATCCCCTGAGACATTAATGACGCATACACGATGTTGCGCCAAAACTGGTATTAATATTCGCAATTGCATATTTTTGTATGATTTTTTTAATAAATATATAGTTTTTGAGTTAAATCATCGTGTTTAATTCCACGAAACTGAAAACTGACTTAAAGTTAGAGATCAAGTCCAAATGTCCCTTTATTATCATCATTATCAACATCAGGACGTCCACTGGTAGACATAAGCCTGTCTAAGTAAAGATAGACGATAGAACCGGTTGTATTCGGCCTGCATCCAACGCTATACGGCATTTCTAGTTACATCCTGTCTTTTTGTCTAGTCTGACTGTTCAGACACTTGGTTCCAATCAACTATTCATATTAAAACAATCTGCATTAAAACCAAGTTGCCAGCACTGTTACCTGAAACTGTACGTATCAGTTCTTGTTACTCTCATACTTAATAATAATAATTGTAAAGTAAAACTGCCATCATCGAATTTCCCATTGTAGTGCAACCTGCACGTCGCATTGTGCCAACACCACTAGAAACACTACACCGTGCTGTTTTCCGCTTTCTTTGCAAAAGTGTGACATTCAATACGGGCAGGCGGGCGGGCTGTGACAACGGAATAACTCGGCCCTAATTTTAAATATATCCTACAAAATATACTTAAATATGTGACCCATAGGGGCGTATTGAAAAAACTGTACGCAATTTGAGATGGAAACCAAAATTTGAATCGTCATCATCAATACAGCCATTGGAAGTCCACTGCTAGACACAGGCCTTCCCAAGGACGGGGGAATTTTGCCCAATATTGCCGCGCTGGGCAAGCGTATTGGCAATCGCAGACCGCAGCTTTCGCAACGGAGATGCTGCACAGTTTCGTATGGATAAAGCGCCATCTGTTGGTTTTGGTACCTTAGTCGCCTCTTACGACACCTGGTACAGGGGGAGACATTATTCTACTCTGCCGGTACCTTACGGCAAATTAGAGTATGTACAAGACAAAATTAAAAACATACCCTATTTGTACACGAAGGTTATTTGTCTCGAATAAAAACGTCAGTAAAAAAAACGCACGTGTTGAAGTCGCTATATAATAATGAGTTTAATCCCACATGGGTTCGACATTACACATTCAATTGGCATAGGCTTTAAATTGGTTTGGAATACATGAGACATCCAAACCAGAACAACTGTGAACATACCGCCCGAAAAAAAAACTACTTACTAATATCGTTTGTCGATAATTCTTTCAATTCTGCATGATAACTTCTCATTTTACGTGGTCACATCAAAAATGATAATTCACTTCGTAAATGTAAGATATTTAAAGACCAAATACTAAATTATTAATAGTAGTCTGTCGATACGTAGCCAATTGTGTTAAGCCAATGTGCTATTACACGATTTATAATATTATCTTCAGTCGTGGGACATCCACTGCTGGGCATGGGCAGCCCCAATAAGGAAGAATTTTGTTCATAATTGCACAGCACATGTGTGGCGGCAATCGCAGTGCGTCTGTTTGGTATCCCTCGTTTACGGTACTTCAGTCGTCTCTTACAACACCAAATACAGAGAGTGAGTACTATTTAATACTACCGGTACTTCAAGGCTAAGAGGCATTGGACACAAGTTTATGTATACATTTTTATATGGTAGGGTTTTAATATTTGAAGGAACCTATGGCTCATTCGATAGTGTCTCTTTTTCTGTTTATTCTCTGAATCCGTGTTAAATATATATTTCAAGTATTATATTTGGTTTACCTCTGCTGTCTGATATACGTAACACAAGCGATTTATCTCGAGTCAGGGCAATGTGTGAGATGTTGTGTGAATTTATTATTATTGTAATAATATATATTATATAATAAGTCTGGTGATCATAAAACATGACATTTTGCAATATCCTTGATCAGTTTTATAATAGCTGCACGACAATGGGTTATGTATAAACTACTTACATTCAATTAAAAGGCATCAGCAATTTGGATACCAAAATAGAAAATGAAAACATGTTTGTCCACAATCATAACAAGAAACACTCACACTTTGTTAGTTAACCAAAGGTCAATAAAAAATATATTAACGTTATAATAAAAACGACTTTTTAACGGCTTTAAAAGGCTTTATTATGAGCAGTGAACGCGTAAATGTTGAAATGTATTAAATATTAACTCAGACACGTCGAGCGATTAGCGAGCCAACGTAACTTCTACTTTGGCCTTTGTTGTGAACTCCCGAATGAGTCATCGACACATATTTTATGTGGGTTGGAAGGTGTTATCGCACTTTTAAGGCGAGACCGTTATAAAGACCAATACAGAAAACGTTTGTTTGTTTAGGCGCAAACCATGAAATGCGCGGCAAAGAAAATGATGCTAGAAACAAATTACTCTGTATTCCCGTGCGCTTCTTACTGCCACTTTTTGTTGTACTGCGATATCGTAAGAGTAAGCATAGAAGTAGACGATACAAAAATGTTTGTTGTGTGTCGTTCTTAACTAACAGAGATTTATTTAAACATTTTCAAAATTCAAATCCGTACATTTATAACTTAAATACATTTTTATAACCGATTACTGTAAATATTGCAATATTGCACTTAACTTATTATTTGAACCAATGTTACACAGTGTACATTAACTACACTGTGTAAATGTGTGTGAATGTATCTGTATGTGTGTGCGTGTTTACTCAATTATAATCCAGATATAACTAGTTACCTTGGCGAATTAGTTTATGAAGTCATTTCATAAACTAATTCCCTAGGAATTGTTTAATTAGTAATAAACATTATACAAATTTAGTTATAGGTACATAAGGTCTTTAATTACATTCACGTCAAGCGTATAAGCGTCTCCACACATGACTGTTTGTTGTTTTAAATAAATAAAAATAAAATCCCGAATGGAGCGTAACATGTAAAAGACATACACATATTATTTTAAATATAAAAAATTTACTTAATATTATGGGTCTCTTACGACACAATAAATATTCTATACTTTAAATACAGTCTTACATAATTGATGAAATACCTGTACTATCTCAAATTTATTAACAAATTGAGGAGATAAATTTATATTACATGTTAATTAACCGCTTCCAAATAATATGAATGCATTATATTACTTATATAACTCAATTATTTTTTTACATTTTTCAGTAAATATTTTTCTTAGAACCAATCAATTAAATAGGCCTTCAATAAGTAATCATTTTGTGAAGCCACAAACTAGACTTTTCAATCAATTGAAACCAATTGAATTGATTGAAACAAAGAAATTCTAAAATCAAAGGAAGTGAAATATTTATTAATAACAAAAATAACTTTAATGTTGCCATGTCTATAACAGAAACTAGGAAATCATTTAAATACCATGGTGAGACAGTCAACCATATCAGATTATGTTGTTTGCTTATATTGTATGTGATGCTAATCTGCACCTAGGAAGCGCCTTGAAACATTGCAAGGCTGGGTCATTATATGCTGATGTGGGCACGGGCCATCTCATTCCGAGTTCGATGATTTTAAATATCTATTGTACTCTCCTAATGAGGGGGTTAATTTAAAATAAGACATTATTTTATATCAGATTAATTAATGATTAGGAACAGCAATACTATAAAATGATGATAGATGCAGAAATATCGTTCCTACATATATTTTGCTAACTAGTTATAGATTGTCAACTTATATTGTACATTGACTTTCCATTCGCGAGGGCCTTACTTACGCAAGATTTTAACTAGAAACCAAAGAAGCCTATCGTACAATTTAAATGTTTTAGGGTACAGTTTCCACAAGTCAGATTTTATTAAAACTAATTCGCCAATCAAGCCTTAAAAGTGTATGCAAAGAAGTAACAGACACATACACGTTTATCGTATTACTCCGTACTATAAATTATACGTTTAGAAATCGAAGTCTTCGTAATTTTCTTTGAGTAAGTTCTCAAGTAAAGTTGTAATTTGCACGTGTAGTGAAAATTATTGAAATAAATAATCAAACGACAGGCGAAATTGATATCAAACGATAGGCGCGATGACGTATTCGGTATGATAGATATTTGTTGATTTTGCGTCTGGATTTTAAATATGTATTTAATTATTATATTTGAGATTCCCCTGTTCTCTTAAGTCACACACGTGCTTTAAGCGACTTATCTCAAAGTCAATATATGAGATGTAGTGTGAGTTTATATTTATTAAAAAAAACATAAGACCTTAAATATATTGCTACAGGGTAGCCGCAGTATAACCTGTGTCATAGACCGATCAAGGATACGTCTATTATGCAGAGTCTAAGTGCATGCTAGCATTCATTACGCAATCTGTGATGCCCTCGCTGCAATTAGAATAACGATGATTACTTGGCTTGGTACAGGCGTGCGTGTCAGGAAAATGTTTGAAGAAAAAAGATGAAAAGAACCAGCAAAGGTCGTTTAATATTTCATAGGATGTGTTGTATAGATGTAGAAATTGTGGATGTATTGCCGTGTCGTTGTGTCAGTTTTTTTGATAGTGTTTGTGTTGTGTTTGGAAGCTATAATTGTTAAATTTATTTAAAAGACAAGGACTTGAATATATTTTTTGATAATTTACGCGACTTATTTTGAGCCTGGTCAAGAAGCAACCAAAAGATACAAAACATATTTTTGGAGGAAAATAAAGCGCTTTCTTTCGCTTACTTGTTTAAGACTACTTTGTCTCTGGAATTCTCTATCTTTTATCAACTTCCTAACAGAAAATAAGTCTTCTGTCCGTCATGAACTTTTTTATCACTTTATATGTAATTAATGAAATATTCGATAGTATACTTATCAGCTCTCCAAGACATGAATGTAACAATCTAAGCGTCAAAGTCGGCAGTCATATCACATAATATTCTACCCAGAGAGTTTATATCAAGGCATTGGCAAACAAGACTCACTTTCTTTGCTTTACCGTAGCAGAAAAACTGGGACGTCACGTTCACTCGAGACACCTTCCTAGATTTGACTGAAGGATCATTTTTCAAACACGGTTCTTAGCATTCGATTTGATTTACTAGGGCGCCATGGCAACTATTGTATGATTAAAGTCTTTTTTACGTTAATCGTTGAAAAATGCACGTAACTTTACAGATAAGTTACTCAAAACCTCCTTAATAAGGCCTTATTTTTCAATTAGGGGTGTGTAGCACCTATAAAGATTTCCTAATCCGTCAATATTAAATGAAAACGTAAATATATATTAATTAATTGATTAATTGACAATACAATACAATGATATAAATCACTCCGTCTATTGGTGCAGTTATGATGTATGTATGTTATGTATGTACATTCAGTAGATTGATAATGATTGAGTATATTCAGTGATATCTAAGTTTATTACGAATATATACAGACAGACGCGACAAGTGACTCCCAGATTTTATATCAAGACACAACTTTAAATTACGCAAATAGTACGATAATATTGCGATGATGTCTAACACTTATATTTCTGCCCTATCTGTCTACATCATTGTAATACAATGTGTTTATTCATGAAACTGATAAAGCAAATGGTTATGTAACATAAATCAGAATCACGGGTCGCTAGCGAGCCGATCGTCGCGTAAGACTGTCTACCAAGTAGAAACATTACGATAGGTCTTGTGATGTCATCTTATTGAAATGAGACGCGGGAGCGTGACAGAACAATCGACTGTCTGTTTAGTTTTTATTCTTATTTTCATATCAACAATTCAATTGACAAACCTAGAGCTGAAATACTCGGCATTCAATTTCAGCCAGTTACAAGTTGATCTAATTGCTTGGAGCCAATTGGAATCGAACGTTCTGGGAGTATCCACATGAAGCGTAGAGTAGCGATTTCTAAACGAAACCCTCGGTGAGAGCGACCAAAACAGGATATTTCACGCACACGCCGGTGAGTGCGGTGTGCAACGCTAACGGCGAAATATATAAAAAAAAACTAGTGTGTATATAACACGGAGACCATAATGGCAACAGGTGGATCTAACTTATAGCCAGATGTAAAATCTATTTTTATGTATGTGATTCTAACATACGAGTATGTTCTATTTATTTCAGAAGATCAAAATCACAAGGTTGCGTGTTCAAATCACGACAAGGTCACTAGTGAATGTATGCAGTATATGAATAAATAATATGTTAATGCAATTAAATATTGTATATAAATAAATATAATATATGTTAGAACCCTACATGTATATTGTATATCACAGTTATGTAGGTCATAAATTCAATTGTCGGAAGGAACAATGTTTTACAGAAAAAAAAAGTTAGTTGTAACTCTAACTCTATTTTGTACTCTTATTTGAAAATGTATTTTTAATTATGTTCAAGCTATTTTTAGCGAATATTATTGACTAACTGAATCCTTTTTTACTTGAAAACATTAAAATTCATAAATAAATAAATACAAAAATGTTTGCTTATATATCCCTTACGCCAATTGAATTTCTCACCGTCGATATAAAACTATAGACAAATAAATTCCTACATCTCATACATATTCATTGACCTGACTTTATGGTAAGTCGCTTAAAGCACTTGGGTTACAGACGCCAGACTACAGAGGAATCACAAATATACTACTTAAATACATATATTTAACACCCAGACACAGAAAAAACACAAATACCATCATATAAATATTTTCACTGGGTAGGAATCAAACTCACGACCGACATTGGATCACTACCAGCTATGTCATCGAGCCCGTCAAACAACACTACGTAATACGTTAATCATAACTCGTACCTCCTTCTACAATAATTTAACAAATAATTATGTATCCAATTATGTTCTTCTATGAACAAAAAACTAAAAAGAGATTAATATTACTAGTTTTTAATGTCTTACTCAATGTCGAACATAATCATAATTATGGTAATGACAGTGGCGTAATTTGTTTAATAGACATTTGAGGTGAAGCTTGTTTAATATTTGAATTTCGATCACTAATATTAACTAAACTAGCAAATCATTTATAGCTTAGTTACTACTTCAACAACTTGTTTCGATGCCCCACTACCGTCGCGATCTCAGTTATTGATATCTTAGAAAATAATTTAAGTGTTTGTATTGTAGGCATTCTAAGATAGTATTTTACTTATTTCATTATTAAACTCAATCTCAAAGTTATCTTCATTTATCTATACTAAACACTGGCACTTATAAGTAATTTAAACGCATGCTATACGTTTAAATTACTTATAAGTAAACACTATAATAATTGACAAGAAGAAGAATTTTTATGACATTTATGAGAATCTGCATAAATATATACGACGTTATTGAACTTAGTCACCGGTTTAGTAAGTCTTGCAACTGAACTATTGGAGCCAAAAGCGGAGTTTACCTAACAAAGTGGGATTATTTGCTTAAATGGGGTTCTGTATGAAAAATCTAGATACAGTGTGTTAGTTTTGAATAAAATTCTTCGGAAACTTACATAAGACCAAGCGACATTTACTCAGTATCTTTATTACTATGATTACTATGTTTCAGTCTTTAGTTTAGAGATTTGTAATTAGTCTAGGAAAGTGGCCTAATGAATCTCAGGCACCATCTAGATAAAAAAATATTTATTATAAAATTAAACAAATAAAAAATATTTCATATGCAATAAGCTGATAAGAAGTTAAGAATAATACTATATATTAATAGAATTTCCAGTTTCTTTGTGTATTTTTAGCGTTTTTTACAAATATCAGCGTGTTAGTTTCTCCTTTAAATATTTATAGATCTTGGGAAACGATGACGTCTTCTTAATTTATTTATATGCTGGTCTTGTAATAAACACAACCAGTTATGGTGGTTTCTACAAATCACGTACAACATCGTCTCATAATATTATATATGTTAATTCGTATTGAATACGTGATTTTTTAATTTATAAATGCATCGACAAATACGTACTTATTGTTTGACAAATTTGTTTTCATCATCATCATCATAACAGCCATTGAAAGTCTACTGCTGGACATAGGCCTCCCCAAGACAGAGGAAATTTTGCCCATATTTGCCGTGCTGGGCCAACGTATTGGCAATCGCAGAGCGTAGCTTTTGCAACGAGAATGCTGCTGCTCACTCCCGCCCTGTGCTTTTGAACTTTACTGTTTTGGATGGATATATCGCCATCTGTCTGGTACCTCAATCGTCTCTTACGACACTTGTTACATGGGGAGATACTATTCTACTCTGCAGGTACCTCGCGGCTGGTCAAGTTCATATGTGAACGAAATTACAAAATATTTTTGATTTTATTAAGTTTTAAATGATTACGAATATAACCAAATGAACAATCGGAATATTTATATAACAGTTCTGCACCGAAAGACTGCTTCATCACAGTATGTAGGTTTCTGAGAAATTAAAGTTTATAATTAAGTTTGTTAATAACATGAAACCAATCAACAAATTGGATTAAAACTAAACTCGTTAAGATACGAAGATTAGTTTCACAAGTGTTACTTGTTAGGTTATCACTGAATTTGGTTAATAATTAAACGTGTATTTGATATGTTAAATTGTATTTCTTAAATTTTATATTATGATGCCAGCAAACTACAGTCGCTCGTATCATCGCTAAGATATCACGAGTGTGTAAATTAAAGATACAATGTCACATTTCACTGCCTCTCTCACCTTTCAAATCGGAACACAGCAGTAGGAGGATTTGTTGGCGGTAGAAATAGATAAAAGTACCAATGCAGACGACCGTTGTAAGAGGTCTACGACTAGTATATTTAAATAATAATTAATATCAACAGCATCTAACGAAGACTCCCACGGTATTGTCAAAAAAATTATAAGTAAAACAAACGAAATAACCTGAACCGGCTAAAAGACAGCTTGCTTGACTTTAAACATTGAATATAATATATTATTCGTAGAAATAATATAATATATTTAATATTTAAAGTCATGTAAGTTGTAAAACCAACACCAATAAGGCACACAAAAAACTTTGTTAAATTATAGTCAAAAGACATTGGATTTAAATGCTTCTAAAAAATAAAATAAATATATATTTACTTCAATATTGCACATGTATATTTAAATCTTACAATAGGATAATATCACTGGTTATCCGCGAGTACTACCGGCGCATATCCCCTATAACCCCGCTTTAGCAATCCAACTGCGATTTGGGCTAAGCACCTGGAGCTGCATAACTTGTCATCACTGTACCCAGACTGCACCAGTCACTTTTGCGGCCTAATAGCACCGTTCCTGCTTGAAGGGTGTGCTCTCATTTGTGCCTCTTTGGTCGGCCTTCAAACAGGATTCTTCTTAGAAGGTATATAGCGCAGGTGTGGTTGTGGTCCGGTACGTCGACTTCGTCTGGGGTCAGCCTCAGTATCAGCCTCTTTGGCGTGCTCATCAGCCACTTTACGGTACAGAACTACTGTGCAGTATGAGGCTATGAAGGTATATGCAGTTCCGGGTCTAATAATCGTACTCAACTAGTATGATTGATAAGGTATTCTTTATATTTTTACTTAAATATATGGTAATTAAATTTTGATGGATGTTGGAATATTATTATTTATTAAAATTGATCGGTATAATGAACTGTACCACGTTCTAAATTGGAAATGAAATCTATCATCAAGGGAAAATCAAATAATATTGGCGAAAGGGGTTTTTTATATTTTCAATATATCACTTCTCGAAAATATCAACACAACTCTAAAGTAACCGAAGTTCTCAAAAGAACACTAACATTTAGTGATCATAGATTAAATATATATTTTTGAATTAAAATTGATTTGGGGTTGCATCAGAATTCTTGCAAAAATGCGATATGTTGGCCGCTTACGAACAAGTAATGCTATTTACAAAATTAAAATTAAATTATAGGATAGAAGGGTTAAGAAGCTGTTTAAAAAAATGGGGTCTACAACTCTCCCGCTGCACATTTACAATAATACGGAGTCACATTTTTTGTATGACAAGCAAATCGTGCGCATCCGTACTTTGGCCCCAGAGAAAACCATGCATACGCGTCCGCATAATTTATAGACGCTTTATATTCTAGTTAATCGCACTTTATTTTTTTTAATTGGACCAGGTCGACAAGCAAGCTTACATTCCGCTCGATAGTAAGCGTCACCGCAAACTCGTAATATCACAATCGCGTTGCCGACTTTGTGACTTGAAGTTATTATGTCACATTACCCAGTAATTTCACTGTCTCTCTCAAACTCCCTTCAAAACTAAAACACAGCAATACGAACACTGCTATTTGGCGATAGAAATAGGTGATAGTGAAGTATTAAAGCAGACAACCTTTGTATGAGGTTTTAGCTCATGTGAAATTGATGCAACCTCCAAACAGTACTAAACCTTGAAAGGAAAGTAAGATACAGTAAATGCCGCGGGGGCGTTGTGTGCGAAACTGCCAAATCACGCAGAGTAGTGACGTGACCCAGTCACTCATTTGTCGACACTATAAACACGGCTGTGAAGGTCATGCTAATGGACGCATGTCACTATAATTATTTCACGACTAGTTTTCCCTTTCACCTTTTCTTATACGGCTCGGTTAACAGATAAACATTAAGGCTATTTCTGAGGGTGCCTAATCTACAGAAATTTACATAATTTTACAATCACACTTGGAACCAGAACACATTAGTGGAAAGCAGTGGTGTACTGCTTATTGCATCCAAAAATAAGCGAATGTGCGGTATACACAATCACATGAATCCAATAACATCTAATCTTAATATAAAAGTTATATATTAATTTTCAGAAACTATAAAAACTAAAAGTTCGTATCTTTGCACCCTTTTAGGATGTAAGTGGTCACTAAAACAGGATTATACGAAACTAAACCCATAAGAGGATGAAAAAGGATGGCAAAGCTTATATGAAACTTGTATAGTTTTAATAAAAGGATAAAATATTATTTGAAGAAATTAAAATATAGTTAATTACAGCTTAAAACGTTAAACAGCTGGAGTGTGTATATATAATTTTTTAAGGCCCATTAACACCAAACTCGCATAAGAAATTATTTTCTAAAAATCAGTTAGGCATCGTCTTGTTATATTAAGATTATACCTTAGGAAAATAGGGAATACTAGATTATGTGAAACTTCGCACGCTTTTAAATTCTTGTTCTAAATTTTCAAATGTAACTTCTGAACTTGATTTCAGAGATTATTATCTATTAGTATTAATTCTAGAAAATACTTAAACCAATGTTCCTTTTAAAAAGGCAACTAAATTAGCGATATTGTTACCAACCATGACCTCTCACAGCATCATTAGATATTGTAGGTTTGGAAGCGCTTGCCCATTGTTTTTGGAAGGTATCCAAATACTAGTGGCAGAAAATCATCCAAAAATTTTATTGCGCTACGGTACGCGTCGCCAAACGATACTATTCTTTAATGGAGGAACATAAACAAAATGGATTTTATTATCATCAAAGCAGCCGTAATCGTCCACTAGGTCCACCGTCCACTGGTCACAAACTTCTCCATAAAGGGCGAATTTTGCCCATAAATGACACGCTTATCCTATCCCTACTACATTTTAGCTACTCTGTTTTGAATGGATGTACCGCCATCTGACGGATGGGTATCCTCAGTCACCCTGTAACGACACCTGGTACAGAATAGATAATCCAGTCTGCCGGTACCTCATGGCTTTTTATTTACGGAAAGTGTATATAAAATTAAACTATTTTTATATATGTCATCACCCAATTGTGTAATTAAATACGATACATTCGTATATTTTTCAACATTCAACATTGAAAACGTCTATATGCCTGACAAATCGACTATGTAATGTTTAAGTATGTATATATGTAATACATACATGCAAGTAGTTCTAAGACACCAAGGAAGGCGAATTGCAAAAGTTCTTCATCCTTATGTAAACAATGCACGATAATTCCCCGAGTGGCTTCCCTCGTAGTTTAAGCTGACGAAAGACTGCCAGGGGCAGGGGACAGCAGGCAAAATTGTTCTGCGATACATTCCAGAAAAGTTCCGAACATCAATTTATTCTAGAGTCATTAGAAGGTTTTCGTCAGGCATTATTATTTTTCCAAAAAGTAGTCCAAATAGTTCTAATACTCCGAAGAGTACCGTTGCATGTTTGCCATAGCTAAGTACAGTAACTGAAGCTATGTCACAACATAGAGTTGCTCTCGTGAATATGCCTCCTATTAGACACATCCACATATATTTCATGATTACTTACATACAGTCCGGCCTCAACATCTATACTGCGGTAAAAAACCTTACTAGTATTTGTGTCAACTTTCAATTTATGAGAAAAATTAATCATAGGAAACGACAATATGGTGAATCCCCTATCGTCTTGATGGACTATAAAAAATTTACTCCTCATTGACCTGTCATTTTAATACATCTTAAAAGTGATGCACGTTATTACACACAATAATGGCAGATGTTACTTTGTAATTATTTAACAACATTAAT
Source organism: Heortia vitessoides (assembly GCA_020976665.1). Taxonomy (NCBI): domain Eukaryota; kingdom Metazoa; phylum Arthropoda; class Insecta; order Lepidoptera; family Crambidae; genus Heortia; species Heortia vitessoides. The sequence continues at coordinate 8,921,182 of JACJUM010002279.1, read as the reverse complement.
AAGTTTGCAGAAGATATGAGCTATTGTTTGAACTTGAGGTGTTCCTCATGGGTAGACCCTTCTGAAGATATACAGGCATATTGCACCTACACGCATCTGCACCGTTGACATTAAAACAAATGCTGCACGTATATCAATTGTTATTACACTTATTATGACATCTACAGTTTGAAGCTTATTCCCTAAGAAAAGGGGTATAAAGGTGCCACTTAGCAAATGTAAGACTCTGCCGACGGGTGTTGTGCTGTTCTTTGCTAGTTAAGCTTATCACGGCTGTGCGTTCATCCTTGAAGTCACATCTTGCTCGTCGAAGTCGCATCGTCAGATATTTAGAGCAAGTTTTGCTGTTATGAGATTCTATTTTGTGTGCCTAATGCAATAAATATAATTGAGCTATTATTTTCAGTATGGGTACGTCGCTCATTGACGGTTGCAGTACGTCAGTCATTGTTTCAGATATTTCGTACGGGAAATAAATATACCTCGTTATACTACTCAGCCGCTACTTCATGCAATGAATGTATGGTGCCTATACGGAACAAGCTTGGCTACTTTAGTTTTGCATTCCCTCATAAACTTTATTTGTTATTAAAGTTTGATATATATATTGAAGTGTTAGTAGTTGAACACTTTCGGAATGTGGGTAGTTGGAAAACAACAAAATTTGTCTATCTTTCAACTGCAACCCGGACACCGGTTGTTTGCGACCCACCCGAGGTTGCCGACCATTTATTATGATTTATCGACCCTCTTCAAGTTCACGCCGCATAGAAAGACGAGGTCATTCGAGGTCGATAATACCGATAAATAACTGACGGCATCACGTACGTGTTGCAGCGCGGTCTTTAAATTTGACCTTTATTACTAACAGTGTAAGAACGTGCAAAGGTACCATTGTCGAGTCACCATTCATTATTTCTTCTGTTACATCACAGTATCGGGAAGTGATATAACTGGTGTAAATTAAACACGTACAGTTAATGTCATATCGTTAATATCAATGTTATGAGCAATGCCGCGATTTGTCATTCTCTTAATGTGCCTAGTTCAAATTGTGAGACAACAGCGGTAGAATTTTATATCAGTAATCGGGAAAATAGCCAATTTCAACAACTAGGTATGTAAAGTGTCTGTTTACATTTAGAAAATCTCGCGAGTGTCAAGGATATCTATGCTAATAGTATTTATAAATGCGAAAGTGTGTCGGCCTGGTTGTTTGCAGTTTAATGTCCAGACGGCTGAACGGTTTAAGATGTGGCCTTATAATTCGCAAAAAATTACAAAGTCGCCATTTAGTAAGTGGGGTACTGCAAATAGTTTAGTACCTCCTTCGCTTTTTTTTAATGAACCTAATACTGGCCGGCAGGCTGAAGAATGCTGAGGGATAGGAAAGCCATCCGTTAATGAACGTCCCTATGACCGGTTGTTCCTGCGTGCCTGCGTCTTCACGCCTGCTGATCGTGAAAACACATATATATAAATATATATATATATATAGGGAATAAAAGTTTTCACGATTCCCTATATATATATATATGCCCCCAGTTTGCCTCCCTATATATATGGAGGTAGTAGACTAGTAGTTTCCTGGGAAGACTTGATGATATTGAAAAAAGCTCGCCCATCATAACCTGCATCAGTTACTTGCTAAAAAACTAAAATCATTAGAATTAGCATCAACGTCTTCAGATTCTCACAGTACCGTAACTTAGACAAGACAACTTAGATAACATTATTATGGACCTCTAAGCGTTCAACCGGTTTATATGCCCTCACTTTATGCATAAAACGATTTCCTTCCCTGTCACAATGACATAGTGCATTAAGAGAAAGACGTTTGCCCACTTCAGTTGCGCAATGAGTAGATACTCAATATATACATATTCAGTGTTGGTCTAGACTTTAGTATTCTAATTAAAGCAGGGGAGATAGCTGGGTACCGCTAGGCTTTTTGAATTGTGTATGCTTGCACAGTAAGACTTTTACTGGTGTGTTGGATAACAATGTATACATGAATTTCTATCGACCACCTAGATTCTTAAGAACTGTAAAAAAAATTTGCTTTATTTTTAATTTGAATATATAAATTATTATTCACAATTACGTAACATAAATTTCTAAATTTATTCTCATCTTGATAACCGTTTAAACTAAGTAACTCTTATTGTAATTAATTAACTTTTAATATACTAGTACACTTATGAATACTGCTATTACTAGCAGGTTCGATGGCGGATTCGGCAGTGTCCCCATCTTGTGCGTCGAAGGTCGTGGGTTCGATTCCCAGGAAAAATGTTTATGTAAGGAACATTTGTTTGTTCTAATCTGGATGTTATACATATATTTAATAACATTGTTTTTGTAATTCGTCTAAAGCCTGATCCGTAACATAGGTGTTTTACACTAATTGAAATACCTGTTTGGAATGTCACGTAAACAGCTATTTACCAAATGCAAATAAATGTATAAAGTTTACATATGTATATAACATAGTGATATCTATATATATAATTACATAATAGAATTTTATAACACGATGTGTATAAAAAACTAGATTTGACTTTCATGTCAAATCCTCGAAATGAAAATACCAGCCAATATCACGGTGACAACTATTCGATCGTGTTTTGTATATAATGACGCACGGTGATAAACAAACAATTGGACACGTATATTTATGTTCTCAGCGTACATGAAAATTCGAAAACCAGATTAAACGAAGGCTTTCTACGTTTCAAGGGGAGGGATCGAACCCACGACCTTCGGCACATAAGATAGGATCACTAGCATCTGCGTCTTCGGGCCTGTCAAATTTAATCATATGGTGCTCTATAGTGTTTGCTTGCCATAGTGAGGAATAGTTGGGAGGTTATTAGTATTATTACAGCTCTATTCCTACCTATTACAATTGGACTTTAACAGATGGGTTTAATTCAATCAGAAGAACTACGAAATATGTAAAAGAAACAATAATATTCTCCATAATAGCAGTATTAGATTTTATACTGAAAATCCTGATAATTATATGGGGTCATAAACGTCGCCTAACATATATGTCATTGATTTGACCCACCTAAAACTAGTGTGCTGGCACTAGATCGGTAACATACCACTATTCAGGGTTCGCTACACTAGTTATCAAAAAAGAACCTGCAAAACAACTGGTGGCAATAAAGGATCCATTAACACCTATTAGTTGGTATTAATAGAACTCCTACCGAAGTGGGCGCTAACACATCATTATCTTACAAATTGTACACGATTGCCCCATATCAAAATTATGAGTAATTATAAGTATATATTATTTATTTAATAATTATACTATTATACTAAACTCCGTGGTAAGTCGCTTAAATCACTTGTGTTACGGACGCCAGACAACAGAGGAATCAAAAATATTATACTTAAATACATATTTTTAAAAGACAGATAGAACAATACAAATTTCATCATATAAATATTTGTCGTGGGTGGGCATCAAACTCACGACCCGAAGCTCATAAAATACGATCACTACCATGCGCCATCGGAACCGTCGATAATAGATCCTGATTTCCTGAACCATAAAAACGTTATAACAACGGGCCTTTAACAAGATGATGAAAATATTTAACTTCACATTTATTGACAACAGGTCAACAGGTTTAAACGCCGTTAGCAACAGTAAAATTATAAAATGACTGGTTATAAGAGATAACAAATATAGCACGCGAGATATTATATTATTGAGAAATAACGGTCAACCGTTACACACAATATTTAGATTGTTATAAATAAAGTGTCCCTAAACAGTATTGAATGTTTCCATTTACTTGCTTGTCATCGTCATCATCATCGCAGAACTTCCAATAGTAGTCGCAGGACTCCCAAGAGAAGCGAATTTTGTCAATAATTGCCATGCTAGACAGGCGTAGTCACAATCGCAGATAATATTAACCGGCATAAGTAATATTTACCGGCACCTGTCGGTTCCGGTACCTCAGTCGCCAATTAGGCCGCTTGGTACGGGGGAGGTTCTATTATAATCTGTCGGCACATTACGTATATTTATACCAAAACTAAAATCAAGGACTAGAAAAAGCATTTCCCAGTTATATTATTTTAACTTTACTAGCCAACCTCAAAGATAGAGCTAGTTTTTTACTAGACACAAAAACATTGGTAATATACTATACATATACATACATCCTAGACATATCTAGATATAATAAAACTATATTCACCGGCTTGAAATCTGAACTTGTCTAACTTAACCTTTTTATTCAGCGATCATAAAATGTCTGGCCAATTTCGATGATTCTATACAAAAAAAACACATATCACATTTTCTGTCCGTCTCTAAGATAATATAGTTTACTTACATGTATAAATCTTGTAAAGTGAAGACTTTTTAATGTGAATATTAATAAAAAAATAATACTCTTTATTATACACCAATCAAACAGATACAAAAATATTTGCCTAAAAATTTAAAATAAAAGTACTATAAACGGCCTTATTGCATAGAGCGACCTTGTCAAGGCAACATTTGGAAAAAAAAAAAAATTTTATTAAAATTATTTTACCCCGTATTGACCCGGATATACCATGACAAAAAATTACATAGTAATTAAAAACAATAGTTCTTCCGTTCGCATCGATGGGTATTTAAGCTTTTATAAAATACAACCCTACCTCATTTTCCTGCCTGCGCTTTTCCAATATTATCCTTTTAAATGACCCAATCGTTAAAATAAAAGACAGTAGGTATCAGTTACACGCAAGAAGCGTATGTTTTACACGCATCTATTATTATCCGGCTTCCATAGTCTGATAACAATTACAAAAAATAAAAATCATTTGTCTAAGACAATTCTGATATCGTTTATCTGTCTGATAATTCCCTTGTAACTAAGCACTTTCATCTGTCAATCTATTCACGCGAAAATAGACGCGGCTAACAGCTTTCATCACAGATTAAGTTGTTTATGAGTGACTTTGACTCGATAACAGACCGTCGCACGTCCTAGACATTTTACGTCATTGTAAGCAATTTCGTGATTGAGTATTAAATAAAGCTTTATCAATAATGTGGGAAGACGCAGAAAGTTTTCAGTTTGATCAATACCGAGGACTAACAAACACTAAAATGTAATATTTATAACCAAACACCAAAAATTGTTTTAATGGGCTTAATGGCGCAGGTGGTAGATCCTATCTTGTGCACCAATGATTCGTGGGTTCGAACCCAACCTAAGGCAAATTTATATGAGGACGAGTATTTATGTTTGTTCAGTGTCTGTGTGAAAAATATGTATATTAATATTATATTTGTGATGCCTCTATTGTATGTTGTTTCTGTTTATTTATTGTCGTTAAGAAACGCCATTGTTCACAGTTCCAAGATTAGGAAATCGTTCGTACACAGATACTAATAAATTAATTCATTTCTTTAAAAAAGTTCTAGGTAACCTTCATTCTTCTTCTTGACCTATTATGAACAGAATTATCAATTCGTAGATTTTTTGCACGAGTTACTACGCCGGGTATGCGTGGCGATCGAGCAATGCCTGAGCTTTAGTTCTACGGTGAAGATGCTACCGTCCATCTCCGCCCTTTTTCTTTTGATACAGCGCCATCTGTCGGTTGCTGTACTTAATACACCAACATCTGTAGTCATGTACATATCGTAGCTTGATGCTATTAACGGATTTTGCCGTGAGGTATCGGCGGAGCAACTAAGGTACCGACAGATGGCGGTATATACATCCGATACAGATTAGGTCAAATGCACAAGGAGGGGATCGGCAGCAGCATCCCCGTCGCGAAAGCTGCGATCTGCCTACACGCTTGACCAGCGCGGCAATTATAAGCAAAATTTTCCCTTTCTAGGGGGGAGGCTTATGTCTAGCAGTGGCTGGTATGATGATGATGATTTACAGATGTAGCCACTATTATACAGCAAGCAGTAACCGATCTTTGTTGCATTGGTGGATGGATCTAACAGTGAATGGTGTTGAGTCTTTATAGTGATGGGAGCTAAATAAAGCATCTTATAAAACCTGACAAAGCAAATCAAGAGCCATTCGTTCAATCATTCAACAATCAAATGTTTTCAGTACATAAACAAAATGTTTTTCTAAGTGTATCTTGCTGATGCAAATAAAATATACCAAAGCATAAATATTATTTCAATTCTAAACGTCAATAATGCCTTATTTAAATATTTGTGAATGATATTCGTTTGCTTTGAGATTGCCTCAAGTAAATAAATTGAATTGTGAAAACTGTTTTCGCGCTATGAAAAAATATCTTATTACACTTACGAAATTAACTGAATGTCATTCATTATGTACAAAATAGGTATAAATGTCTAAATACTATGTTTTTAAATGGTAATCACAAGGTACACACTACAAGGCTTGTGTGTTTGTGCTTGTTACTTATATATATATATATTTACTTACATAATAACTTGAAAGGTCTGTATTGAAAAAGTAAGATGATGCAGAAGTCAATTACTCAATCTTTCAATGAACAATCAAATAAAACAAATGGAGCTCATCGCTGCACCGATCGGCAAAATTGAATGTCGTTTAAAACTTCTATTGAATAAACAAAAAGAAGGTTCCATCTTGAAAACGAAAAGAAAACGCCGGTCAAAAAGTGTTAAAAGTGAAATAAACCGCGTTTGAAATAAGTTAAATAAAGTAAAGGCATAAATATAAGGAATAATTGTGATAAATTATAATTCTGTAAGAGTACCATTTACTTACGTAAATTGGTAGATGTCTTATTTTTCGTATTTCTAGGGATATTTCAGCATAGCAGATTTGCTGTTTGTTATATCTTTGTATAGTTTAAGGTTTTTTTATATTATAAAGTCAGCAAACAAGCATACGGTCCGCTTGATGATAAACGTGACCGCAGCCTATACATTCTAGTGTCATCACAAAGATATCACTAGCGTGTCGCCAACCCTGTGAACTGAAGATACAATGTCACATTTCTCCTCCAAAGTATTATCCAGAGCAAATATTTATATGATGATATTTGTGTTTGTTCTGAGGGTGTTATTTCTATGTATTTAAGTAGTATATTTATGATTCCTCAGTTGTCTGGCGTCCGTAATACAAGTGCTTTAAGCGACTTATCACGTGGACAGGTCAATGTATGAGATGTTGTTTGAATTTATAATTATAATACATCATATTTACCACCATTTTTTTTGTTAGAACAATTTGTACATCTGCCGTTTATCAATGGAATAAACTAAAAGAAAATAAGTAGGTGTAATGACGTCATTCTCATCAACATACTTTTCTATATCTAGCCCCATGTAATTAAGGCACTCATTTGAATATTCGTACGTCACTTCGCATAATTCCACTCAAGGTTGTCCCTTAACACTTGCCCACAACGGGTACCAGAACAATACTAACTAATTTTATAAACACGATGTGATCTTGTTATGCTTTCACGCCGTAACTGCTCAAGCAATCGTCATTAAACTTTCTACACGCGTTGTCGAGGGTACAGAACGGAACGTAGACCACCTCTTATCCAGTAAAAATAATGTTCCCCGAGGACAAGCGATACATACATTCATTACATCATGCGAGCAAAGTTGAGGGTTAAAGTTAGTTTTATACACATGTACCTATGTACTTACTGAATTGTGCTTTATAACATAGTATGATTTAATAGGACGAGTGTACTCAACCGTAGATTTTCATGAAGAATTATCTTATGAGCACAAAGAAACCTTTATGTTAATCTCATCCCGAAACATATATGCAAAAGGTGGAATAAATTCTTTCAATTATATGATCTCAGAATATATCTGTCTGTGTCATATAGTAAAATAAAGACAATTTTTTTTTCTAAATTCATGCAAATTAAAACTCTCTTGTTCTATGCCATTTCAGCCATAAAAATATGTTGTGACCATAACAAAAAAATAATGTATAGACAATTAATTATACTAAAATATGTTAAACAGGACGCCAAAATTAGCATCCAACAACATTTGACCCAAAAATGTCTATTTATGCCGTTGTAAAACAAAACACAAACCTACTGAGCTAAAGAGGGAACGAAACGTGAAACATCTGTTGTCGTTTATTTTAACAAGACAATATATACCATGTTTATTTTCAATTGTGAGCCCCCACGGCGATTTATTAAGCATAACCACCCCACACAACGTTATAATTTATGTTTTATTCACATTGGTATTGTGATTTGAAAGTGCGTCTGTATGTTAGTGACGCCTTCACGGCTTAAACAGTAAAGCGTTTTTGATCGTCCGAATTGCGATGGACAACTGGATGGTCTCTCACAAGCTACTGGCTAGGTTTGGTTAACTACGGCTAACTACTTACGAACTATGCAGAGAGGGCAGTGCTTGGAGTTTCTGATCGATCGAAATAGGATTGAGGCATAGGTGAACGGACCAAAGTTCCGACAGAACAGTGGATCACTAACTAGAATTAACGATGGACGGATCTCATAACACGCTGAAGCGACTACCGATAGTGCCGTAAGGTTCTGGAATAGAGTCCCACCGGCAAGCATAGCATAGGATGCCCCCACAATATGGTCAGTCGAACTGTCCAGGTAAGCAGGATCACGCTGGATGCAGGTCAACATGCAACCAGTCCCATTGGAAATTACTTAGAAAGGCGTGAGGGCCCAGCAGTGGACGTCCTACGGCGGAGGCTAATAATGAATTGGATGGTTGTATTTTTATTAGACAAAAACGTTAAAATAGATTTATCGTATATATCTTATTCTGCACATAACGGATAGGTAAGTCAATTTTTAATCCACATATAGTAGAATAAAGTTCCTGTGGGATTGGATCACCAATATAATTTCGAGCGTTGCTTAACACCCACGATCGCACAACAAGCGCATTAGCCATGCTATGAGCAAAAAATCAATTGGTACGATTCTAAATGTAAATAAGGAAAACCCAATAGTAACAAAGCATTTGCCACGCACAACGAGACTACGTGACGCTATTACGAAGCGTCGTCTTCGCGTCTCACAAACTGCAATATAATTTCAACTGCATCCTCATCGCATTTCCGTCACGACCCATGGACACCCACCCGCGCCCATTTACAATTCGAACCTTATTGCAGCGAACTTCACGCGACAAGGCCGCGCGGTTTCCGGTCGGCCATATTTGTTTATTTATAGGCCGAACATCGCAGGAAGTGCCCAAACGAGTTTCTCAATCCTCCAAGCTCGATCGGTCGGAACCTTTCCCTATGGCGATATTTCCTTTTAGTTTATGTCGGCATTCTACTAGTAAAACCTCAATCCGCTGCTATTGTTCTAGAGTTCAATGGAAGGTTCATGACTCTTTGTTTGTTTGGTATACTTTAAATAAAACAATGTATTTTCATTGTTTTATTCAGACCTCATTTTAAATATATTATTATATTATCACGCTATTAATATCGCGAGTACGAATATGTTTTGAGAAGAATTACGTCTCTAAGGTCTCTGTATAGTTCTTTTAATTTTAAAAGATTCATTAGTGAGAGGAAAACATAAACATTGGCACTCTTCCATTTACAAAGAATTTAATTTGATCGCAAAATAAACAGAGTTATTAGATATTATTCTAGCAAGTTGAAGTGGCAATGCGCAGGCCGCATAACACGCAAAACTGCGATTCGTTGTTCCATCCATACTATACCTGCATGGTCTCCATTCCAGAAGTTCTGGAATTGAGAGCATGCATCGGTATAGCATGACCGGACAAAAGGTAGGAAGACAATCCGACTAGAATCGTAGGATCGCATTGAATGTAGGTCTTACACATCCGGTCTAAATGTAATTCTCTTCTGGGGCTGATACGAAAATATAAAATAAATTGTCTACTATGGCTTTGCAGATCAAATATTAATAACTGACCGCGCATTCATAGTTCATCGTACGCTCTAAAATTCATTTATTTTTCCATCTCAAATAGACATGATCGTATTTTAATGTTTACTTCAGTATATCGGTAAGAGCATTTTATTGCTAGAGTGCTCTCAACACCCACTTGCAGTCACGGTTGTTCGTAGCCCTCGGATTAACTCGTGACTACACTGTGTTGTATAATGACGCTATGACCGTATAATCACTATTACCGCCGTACATTGCAGACGAATATTTTTATCTGAGGAGAGGTCATGTTATTCTAATAAGAAATAAAATACTCTGAAATATATCAAATTCGGAAAATGTATTGCACAATTTCTTCCTTAGAAACCCCATGGTTTCTCAAGTTTAATAAAACTTTACGGGTGCATATTTCGTATCGCAAATTAAGTATAGTTTATGCAATAAGTTTCCCGAAGAGAAAATCTCTTCATTCGTGGTAAAATGGAACCCGCTAAGCGATGTTCACGATGGAGAGCTGCTGCCCATCCTCGCCCTGAGTTTGAGCTACATACTTAGCACTATCGGTACCTAAGTAGATTCTTACTCTACTTATAATAGGGGCCGTTACAATTTTACACTGCTTACTTATTTTTTTTTAGATTAGACAGATTGCAAAAAATACAGCTACAAGAAATCAATATACTTGAACTAGAAATTTAATTAATTTTTTTGTATACTAAATGTCTGGTATTTAATCTGAAGATTACAAAATAGGTCGCTGTTCAAACTTCATTGAAAGAAGAATGTTGTGATTGCACTACATCAGTTGTCTTGAACGTTTTCTAAACGCACAACCATATCCAGTATCTGGTTCGTAACCGCAATGATATAACCAGCGATGATATACATTATCGAATTACAGCCAGCTGTTCATGGAGTTGCATATAAAAGTCTGGAGAGTCTCAATCTAAATTCGAGTCGGGAAATGCACGGCTACAAGCCCACCCATCATGTTTTGAGTGTACGATACTTAAGAATTTCGGCCAAACTATATTTAGCGGAGTCGTTCAACCCTGGGTGATCGGCGACCCCTGTTGATAACATTTGTAATTAGGTTTGGTTTTTATTAAGACACCGTTGGTTGTCACCCGACTTGATGTCTTAGGGTTATCAGCATCTGGTCTAATTTGTTATAACTTATTGTTGTTGATAGTGTTACTAATTAATGTCGGGTCGGATCTTGTGGGGTAACTCGATTCATTTTATGGAATTTAGTTTCTGCCAGTGCGATAAATATGACGTCGGCTTCGTTCAGCAATAGGACATATTGTGTTACCTACTCGTAATAAAACAAAATGTTACTGTTATTAAAACGCATTTTAATTAACTTTTACAGCTTTTACAGCGTTTTTACAGCTTATTCGACGTTAGTTAGCATACAACAAATGTTTTAAGATATTTTAATTTAAAAAAGGGATATCATAAGGCTTTTGTGAAATAAACATTACATAAAGCCGAAAAACTATATACATTAAGTTCTTTTTTATATTATTTATAGCAAGCTTATAAAGAAGTTTCGCATTTTCTGACAATTAGTGAGATCATTTTCTGGTTTGAACAATAAAATACAATACAAATTTGATTATCTTACGCCAAAGATATATCTGCTGGGGATGATGCTGATTACTTACAATACAATAAGTACAAATAACCCAAAGAATAGCAATAATGTCTAACAATTAACTTCGAACAAAAGAATGACTTTTACCGTAACGAATGCTCAATGTTACAACACCTTTGGTTCATGCAAATTTCGCATCAGGTAACCCTGTTCTCGTTAATAGGAAATAAAATATTCTGGAACAATGACCGAATCGCAGGAAGTCTGCCTTCATGCTCTGTATATCAAACGAGTTGGTAGACTGTTGACGCACCGTTCTCCGTATTTATTACTTATTAAGGGTCACAGATTTGTATTCGTTTACGTCTAGTAAACTAATACGAATTATTATTTTTCGCACCATTGGCGAATCGTTGACCTCTGGAAATTGAGAACGTGACTTGTTCAAGGGTATTCATAGTAATATATGGATACTCATAGAACATAAATGCGAACTCGAATAAAAGAAAGAAATTAGGAAGACGCTAGAGTTCATTGACTCGACATTATGGATTATTTGTTCGCTACCGGTAAAGATAACCGAAAAGTTGATCAAGATAACCGCGTTTTAAAGCCGTTTATTTTTTTAATTCAGATTAGGACAGGATACTTGGACTTACTACTAGGAGGTACTATTCTACTTTGCCGTCAGAGTAGAATAGTGAGGTACTATTCTACACTGCCGGAACCTGACGGCAACCTCTATACCAGGTATCATAAGACGCTACTAAGGTATCAGAACCGACAGATGGCGGTATATTCATCTAAGACAGTGTAGCTCAAATATATAGGGTGCGGATGGGAAGCAGCATCTCCGTCGCGAAAGCTGCGTTCTGCAATTGTCAACACGCTTGCCCAGCGCGGCAATTATGGGCAAATTTCTTCCTTTCTCAGGAAGGCCTATGTCCAGCAGTGGACTTTCAATGGCTGTAAAGATGAAGATGATGATAACTTGGACCCGTTTATGTCCAGCTGTAGACGCTCAGCGACTGCTATGATGATATTAAAGTGACAATAAAACAACTTCAGCTCCTGGTTGATATCTGTTTATTTAGTTCGTAAAGGGAAAGATGCGGGTTCGAGGCCCGCCTTAAGGCTAAGACAAGTGATACATGACAATACATGACAGTACATGTAAATAAGATTGGAATGTCTGTTTGTAATTTTAAATAAACTGCTTTTTCCTATATTTATAATTATGGATTCATACACAGTACATGTAATAAAATAACATTTTTATTAATGTTTGTCTGACTGTCAGTTTGTGTGACGTTTATAATCTCTGAAACTGGTGTACCGATTTTAATGGGACTTTCACTGGCAGCTAGCTGATATGATAAGGAGTAACTTGGCTATATAACATCACGTTATGATTTATAGGAGCGGAGTATCAATCAAAAATATGGCGGAAACGGGCGTAAACGAAAGTATCATTTGTAAGAAAATATGCTAGCAAAGTCACTATTCCACGTGGACGAAATCGCGAACACGACTAGTCTTATATTCAATTAAGCATTTTCTATGCATAAAACCTCTAAAGTATAATAATAAATAATACTCTATAACCTAATTTACAAATAATATTAATAGTATGTATACATAGTGAAGTACAATTGGCGACCTCATCGCATAGAGCGACTTCTACTATTATTTCTATTCATAGTTGTATATATTATTTAGTTATTCAGAAATAAAGTGAGTCCATTAAAATATACATGAATAGATAAAGTACATTTAAAATAATTTAATATCATGATGTGACCTCAGCATAATTTAATTATGATTGCAATTAGTTATTTAATACTTTCCTAATGAGGTTAATCGAAAATATGTTCTGCTATATACATATATATATATACATTGATGGCATCATGTTTTATGTACATACCCATATATATACCATATTTTTAATTAAACAACCTGAGCCGTGAAACGAAAGCTCTGTAGGTTTAATGGCCTTCGGTCACGAAGCTCAGTTGATATACCTAGGTCCCGTATACTAACCATAAAAACCATAAACACTAAGTTTAAAATGGTCTATGTACAGTACTAGTGGCGATACGAATGAGAGTCCAGCTTACGCTTTTTGCTACAACACCTTTGTTGTCACCTTTACGAATCTGACCTTGTTGGAGTCGTTTTCAACACCTAGAATATAGTTCTAGAGTATTCCAATTCCATTAGGGTTCAGAGTTCAACAGACCGATTTGATGTGGTATTAGCGTTAGGCTTGTGTCTAAGTTTATGATTGGGTCTGTAAGAACATTATCAAAATTGAACCTGTTTTTTTACTAATAGCTTATAACGACAGGTTATACAACATTGGAGGGTCTGTTTGTAACTCCAAATTAACAGCATTTTACGAAATGCATATAAAAGTATATACCTACAGTAGTAGATTTTCTTATTTATTTGACATTTTTGCCCATATTAATAGACAGACCTATTACTTCAGGCAAATCTGAAGCGGCAGATAACTATAATAATAATTAATTCATAGAACATCTCATACATTTATGTGGCTCCGTTATGAGTCGCTTAAAGCATGTATGAGTCGCATATGAGTCGCTTTCGTTGTCCGGACAATAGAAGAACCATATAATACTTAAATACATATACTCATCACCCAGACACAGAACAAACACAAATATCATCATATACATATGTGTCCTGGTTGGGGAATGAACCCACGACCTTTGGCGCAAAAGATAGGATAGGATAATCACTACCATCGGCGCCATTACAGATGTTATAAGGAGAAACATAGGCCAGTTTTATTATTCTCACAGAAACATAAACTTTTGCTGCTAGTTTTATGTGTATTTTTTATTCAAATGAGGCGCGGCTGTGTTGGGGACACGATCGTTGTACTAATTGAGTACCTAAGTCTACGCAACTGGCAATACTTTAAAGCGGACAACTGGTCCCAGACCAGCAAACTACATCCTGGTAAAATTCAATAGACATCTGACATCTGAATTCCTTTTACTAAAATATGCTGCAAACATAAAATCTAGCATAACACATAATGAACTCTTAAAGCATTGAATCAATAAAATAACTAACATTTGAGAAACGAGTAAGTAATAAATTAATCATCCATTATCATATTTTTCTAATGTAAGCAAAATTACAGGATTTTCCCGTCAGACGAGAAATTCGCAGAATTTTAAGTGAACATTGATATATTCGAAGACAACGTGTTGAGGGTCACGTATATCTCAGCACAGTCGCCTGCAGTCATTGCTTTGCATTGACCATACCTGGCACTTTAGTGTCATGTACTCGACCTATCGATGTTTACATGTGTTTATGTTGGAACAATCACATTTAACAACGACCATTAAAATTTACCACGACCAATTAAAACTATAATATTGATGGCTTTTTTTACTTCTTTATTATAAAGATTACCAACGATTGTTATATTACAATTTACACATATTACTGAAAGTAGTATAGTTCTAAGTGCACGATCAATCACCGGTAATCATCATCATTATCATCAACATCACTACAGCCAGCCAAAAATGTAAACCTTTGTTATGTAAACAACATCAGTTGCAAATGATGCCAAATAGTATAATGCATACATAAATAACTCACGCAACGCTAGTACATTGACATATGTGTCTAATGCAAACGCAAGCAAATGAGAAGTGTCGATATCGATGACTGTTCAACTTCACCCTACTGTATTTTATCGATACAAAACAGATTTTTACATACAATCCTTATGATTCACAGCACAATGCACTGCGCGCTGTAGTGAATGGCATTCATAACTTTATTTCTTTTGGAGCGATAAAATTGCGATAGCGCTTCCGGCGTCACCTTTGTCTTGTGACGTCACAGAAGAAAAACAATCTAGCATTTTCGTTACGTCTACAAGTTTGCATCAAAAGCAAGTGTCAAATGTCAATTTTAAAAAATCGGATGTTGCTTCAATAGCAAGTTTCAAATGGTAACTAAATAAACGGATGAGAATTATTTCTAGGTAGGTAATATATAGTTTGGTGTAGTTGCTTTTTACTATAGATAGCTTTACTATAGATTCTCCTACATTCCCCATAGAAATACTTGACAGTTCCGTAGAAGTATTCACGTAGAGCACACGACTATATGAAGGATTCAGTTAACAGACACACTCTATGAACCGCGTCGATTTGTTTTTTTTTTGCCTCACTGTTACTCAGTTCTCAGACGTAAATTCCAGCCCCACTAGAGAGAAGGGTGTCTAAGCCGCTCATTATTAAGCGACCATATGCCCGATTGTACCTGCATGTGTACCTTTGTGTCAACAATTCGTCAAATACAAAGAAAGTTGCAATTGGTCAAGCGTATTTGGAGCGTGTGTTTTTTACCATGACTTTTTTTAAACATAAGAATTCTTATCTAGTCTCTGAACAACACGAGGTTGACGGTTGATGGCAGGGCAGTACTTTTCTTGCATTCATCTCTTATTAGGTCCTTATTTGTTTACTAGACTAGACTGTAAATCTACACAAAACTTTGCTTTAAGCCCCGCCTAGTAATGTAGTCTAGATTTAAAATAGGCGTGACGACACATTTGTTATGTTACTATCTGCGACATCATAGCAAATATTTCAATAATTCGTAGATATTTGTGGTTATGTATATTTAAATAAAAAAAATATTGACTATAGTACATTAAAAATATACATGAATACAGTCCGCGTGATTGAAAGCGTCATAGCAGCCCATAGACGATTACGCCTTGTAACAATACAAGGATAGTACTACCGTCATGCCAGCCTTGTGACTTACAAGGTAATTTTTTTTACATTACCAAGTAATTTCACTGCCTCTCACACCCCTCAAACCGGAAAACAACAATACGAACACTGCTATTTAGGAGGTAGTAATGCGACGGCCTTTGTATTAGGTCTTTTTTACATTATGTATTCAGCAAACAAGCATACGGTCCCATTAATGGTAAACGTGACTACAGCTTATAGACGCTAGTGTTATCACAATCATCATACTATGTCACATTTACCCAGTAATTTCACTCTCTCACCACCCAACTGGAATACTGTAATGCGAAGACTGGAAGGTTAAAGTCACCTCTAGTATTACATTATCTTATGTCACTCACACCATACGATTTAATTAGTATGTCAAAGTCTCTCAAAACGTATTCACTTATCCTGTTAAACATAATAAATGAATGCTTTAAGTTTATAATAAGTACTATTGATCACATGTTCTGTTACTCGCGTGTTTCTTTAATGCGATTTAGTGCTGTGACATGTGGGCGTGCACTGCTGGGGGTTCGGTGGGCCCTGATTGAATTAATGCTACACAGACTTTGTGCATTCTTGTACACAATGGTTGCAACTTATAAATGTTTCGTTTAATTAAATACGAATACTAGTCTTTACTACGCTTGCAATATCTCATATATTGATCTGACTCCGAGATGAGTCGCTTAAACTATGTTACGGACATCAGACAACAGAGGAATCACAATACTTAAATACATATATTCAACACACCTTACACAGATCAAACATAAATATATCATCATATAAACGTTTGACCTGGGCAGGGGGTCGAACCCTCGACCTCGGTGCATAAGGCAAGATCACTATCATCAGCGCCATCAGGCCCGTCAAATGAATAAAGAGAATGTATACAAACTAAAGCAATGACAACAAAACAGATAAGATTTAATAAATAAAAAATCAATCAATCAATAAAGAAACAAGAAAACATATAGAACTTATACTAAATGTAGGTACTAAGTTTGTGTTCCGGGAAAATATGTTAACTATAACCGTCCTAAACAAAGATGTAGTAGTAGGATATCAGGAAACGTTTAATTGGCGGTAAAGCAGGAAACTGGTAACAGTAGAATTAAACAAGGAAATTTGTAGTCGAAAAAGAAGACATTTAAATTGTACACACGTGCTATTCGATTATGGTTATCGCGATTTGAATAGTGTGTTGACAGGCAGAGAATAGTAGTTGTCTCTATATCAGGTGAAGAGGCGTCTGCTATACCGGGGATGTTAATTGTGATTTCCATGAGGAGGCTTATGTCTAACAGTGGACGTTCTGGCGACGTAATGCTGATATATTACTTTTTTTATTTTCTTATTCAAATAATAAGTACAGTAATCTAAAATTAGTAGAATAAGCAAGTTGAAACTTGACAAGTATTAGGTTGAGTTAGGATTTGAGATATAGTCGTCACAGAACAATTACGATTTTCGTTCATTAATTTAAAAGACTGTGCATAACAGTTCAATTTATAAAAATAACGATCGTAATTCGTGTCGCTATATCATCAATTTGATTACTTAATAATGAGGTGTGGCATAGTGTACTTGCAACAAAACTATTTGATAATTATCGTTATCATTATACCAGCCATTGGAAGTCTACTGCTGGTCATAGACCTGCCCAAGGGCATTTTGTCAACACGCTGGGTGTTGACAAAATGCTTTCGCGACAGGGATGCTGCTGCCCATCCCCAATCTATGTATTTCAGCTGAACTGTTTCCGATGGATATACCGTCGTCTGTAGGTTTTAGTACCTTAGTCGCCTCTTACAACACCTGGTGCAGGGAGAGGTACCGGCAGATTAGAATATTATTACCATCACATTCATTTTATAAAAAAAAATCGTAATTTCGTTTAATAATCCAATAGAATTTAATCACGCCGGAAGCATTATATTACCAATATTTTTTAAGTGGTATTTATTCACAGTATCGGCGAAGATAGGTATATTTCTAAGACGCAGCAGTTATTACAAACATAATCGTACATTACGAAACGTGTACAACAAAAAGTATACAATTACAATAGTGTACCTAACTTGATTAGCGACCTCACACTAATTTAATCTGACTCTAAAAACAAAAAGTTAATTGAATTGCCAGCAATACGGCAAAAACAAAAAACGAATCTGCTCAATACACGGAACCGACGGAAACTATCGGTAATTTGAAGTTTCGCTTTTCACGACAAATTGGCATGATTTCATACTTGTTAAGACTATTTTTAATCAAACAATGCTAACTTCTGATGACAAAAATGATTTTTTTTAATTAAGTTCCTACTAGTGTATTACTATTTATTATATATGTATTTATTATAGTTATTATTTTTAAGTTATTACTTAATATTATGGAAAACTTCTTAGTTGTATATGTAGAATTAATTATATAAGTGCATTTACCCAACAACAACCTCCTAAATAGGGAGAATGTAAAATATAAAGATTTGATATTGATAATCTATAGGGTTGCCACAATATTTTAACTAGAAGTTATTGTTGTAATAAATAAAAGAAATGTGTATATATTCACTGGTTAGATCTAGAGGTTATTATATAATGTTATTTAAACAAAAGCTTATGTTAAGGAAATGGAACAAATAATTAATAAATGACTCCTATAAAGAATCAAAGTAAGTTAAAAAACCAGGTTAGCAGTTTAAAAATGAAGAGCTTTTGAATGAAAGTCAATAAAACTTTAGGACTTAAAAATAGCTTAGTTGAGGCAATGCTAGCGTCCATATTATCATAAAGCATATCAATGCCTTCATACAGTGGTGATGCTTAGACTTGAGTAACTAATAGCTTGTTATTTTTAACTTTCAACATTATTGCATTAAAATGTAGGTAACAGTCCTTTAACTATATTTCAGACATTAAGTTAAAAAATAGGTTAAGCTTGTTTCATGTGTACACTCCATTATAAATATATTTTGTTTTTTATGTTATAATATTTACATTTATTTGAATAGTTGTGTAAATTATTCTCTTTAACTTAGTTGCAATTGTTTGGTTGAAAACAATAAAATTAACATTTTCACACTATGAATATTTAATATTGAATATCAGTTCATTTAATGTGGATTCATCAAGTATATGAATGTACATTAAGTCAGTATATGCATAAGACTCATTTAATTGTGATGTTTTAGAAATTATGTAGTACTGATATTTAAAACTAATAAATACACACAGCCTGGTCCAGTGATGTCAGGCTGGCTGTATTTAATGGATATCATGCATTATTTGCAATATATTTTAAAGTTACTGTCTGATCCATCATTTGAACACACAAACACCTAATAGAACACATTCGGCTACCTCTACCTCGATATGTGAAATGCAAACAACATAGGCACAAGCAAACACCAACAAGTTTTTATACAAATACCTATATTTGTGAAAAAGTAATAAAATAGTAATAGAAGTCCAGCCTACCCGCCAAGGCAAGTAAATGATATACATTTAACGTATAATTTAAATTTTGGTAACTTACATTATGGAGCATACTCCGCCAAAGCAGCAGGTGGAATCTCTCGACGTCTTTTTTATTTTCGGCCAAACACCAAATAAAAACACCACACAATGTCCGGTGCTCAAACTATACATATATTTCTCTGTACTACTTTAATGAATAAGTCATTCTACGCACAATTGTAAAAAAATAAACGCAAAACGATAGCAATTCAATAAACCAAAACAGTTTCTGCAATTTGCGAACGCACAGTAGTCACGACATCAACGTAACCTACGTCTCGCCCGCTGTTGCTTTCAAGTCTGTCTGTTTGAAAATTAAAGAAAAATAAATTTCCTTTCAGAAATGACATCTAATAGAATGAATGGAAAACACCGGCGAACGAATGACAAAGAGTGATGTACAGCTACGTACGCATTCGTATTCGAGATCCAAAACATGATCGGAAATCTAAAAATATCAGAAAATTTTGCGTAAATTAACGGAAAGGACTATCTTTTCTGTACTTATTTCAAAGATTCATATTTTCATCAATATTATTAAATAGCAAAAATGGCACTTTTGTTAAAATTTCTTCTTTTAGCCATAAGTATTAATTTGTCTGTGGTCAATTGAAATAATTACCACATAAAAATAAATTAGTATTAATGTGGAAAATTTATTTTTAAAATTACATTGTATTTAATTTCAAGATATATATATATGTATATATATATATATATATTGTATTTATGGGAAGTTTGTTTGAAAGTATATTCAGGATGCTTTTCGTTATTATTTAGATAACAAAAAAAATCATTTTAATCGTTCATGCTTTATTATTTATACATTTATATTTAAAAAAAGAAATCGGAATTAAATCGTATTTTAAGACGGTAAATAGTAGTTTTATTTTGATTTTCAGTTCATTTCAATGTTAAACACCCTTTTTTCATCACCATTTATTGTGATGCTTGCTTTTTCAATAGATAACAATAGATGGATTAATAAAGATATGGAAAACATGATTATTTAATTTCGTTTATTTTGACAGTCAAATTTGGATGTTTAGGAAAATCTTCTGGCAACATTGATCTTCCATCCATTTTCATTTCACAAACTCAAAAAAAAACGACGACGAAAAAGAAAAAGGTACCTCCTTTTGTCGGTTAAAATATATATTTTCGTTAGATAATGTGACTCATTTACTGTTTATGTTACAAGTGTTTTAAGCAATATTGTTTTACCAGAAGGATTTGTCTAAAACTACTACATATTGGTAAGTTTAGTGACATTTGACTGAATATTGTTTGTAAAGTGGGAAAGTGACCGTTGCGAGCTCTCGTTGCGGCTGCTGATGCGATCTAGTTTCACATCTCACCTTTTATTGGGCACGGCTATAAATGAACCGGCTCGCAATTAACTATTTGTTCCGCAATATGGGCTTGTGGTTGTCATTTGATTGGAAAGGAATCAATGTTGAATCATCAATTTTTTAGTTAAGTCTGAAGATTTGTGTTTATCGCCTGACAGTATAACGCCTACGCTTAAAAGAAAGTTCTATTTGATAGCTAGCTTATTTACAAATTGATGAAATTTGCATTGCATATTGTTAACATACAACTTCATTGTTCATTAGATTTGTAGCACAATGATACAAACACGTCTAACTCTAATTACTCGTATGTTTCACAAATAATTTTATTTGTTTTCATCACTGATAAGTAGCTGTTACAGCTTGTTTCTACCTTGACCTTGCTGGGGAAACAGCATGAGGAATTAAAGTTAATGAGTGCAGTAGTAAATTCAGGGCCAACTAGCATCCTTTTAAGAAAATACTTGCTACATTTTTATGTATTTTTGTGCAAGCATTGGTATTATACTTTTTATCCCCTTATAAATAAGAAGTGTGTGACTGCATTCCAATGTATTGCATTAATGCATTGTTTAATGCCATAAATGGGCATATCAATGTGATTTCTACAGGTGAAATTTGTAGCACTATTATTTTCACTGATTGTTAAGTTTATTTCTAATGATACATTTTGAAGCACAGTACTGTTTAATTTTATTATAATTATTTTATTCTTTATAGACAAATTATATAAGTCTAAGTAAGACAACAAAACAACTACAGTTGGTGGAACAAAATGGAAGATGAGAATGAGTATAAGAAGTTGCCAACAGATGAAAAATGTATTCACAAACTGTGGAAAGCCCGAGTGGCTGGTTATGAAGAAGCCATCAAACTCTTTAACCAGATTGATGACGAAAAGTCTCCTGAGTGGAACAAATACCTAGGACTAATCAAGAAATTTGTCATAGACAGCAATGCTGTAGCTCAGGAAAAAGGTTTGTTGTTTGAAATCTATATTTTGATAATTCCAATATGTAAGTAAACATTTTTATTTAGAGTATTTTTACCTTAAAGATTTAATTGTTATAAATTTTTGACAATTACAATAGAATATGTCTCTTTATTTCCTGTTTAGTCTTATTAGTATTATTTACATTGAATGTTTAAAAATAAATGATAAATATAAAGACCCACAACATCTCATACATTGCCCTGATTCCATAATAAGTCATTTCAAGCATTTGTGTTACAGTCATCAGACAACAGAGGAATTTCAAGTATAATACTTAAATACATATTTAACACCTAGAACAAGTAAAATACCATCATATTAATTATTATCCTGGGTGGGAATCGAACCCACGACCTTTGGTGCTCTATCATCACTACCATCTGTGTCATCAAGTTGATATTATTTATATTTTGAATTATGACAACTTACAAGATACCTTTGATAAGATGCTGTAGTCACAACACTAATGTTATATAATAACATTTTCTAAAAATATTTTAAACCATTAATAAATTATAACTATCATTGTTTTTAATAGCCTATAAATATGTTTCCAATTCTGTTTTTATATATTTTGTAATAATTGCAATTATTTAATTTAATAACTAGCAGTGCTCCGTGGTTTTACCTCCGTGGTTTCACCCTATAGGCTCCTTCCCTGTAAGAATATGGGAATGAAATATATTTTGGCAATCCAACTTTCTAATTATGAAAGAGCTTTTGAAATCAATTTGGAATTTTTGAGTATATTAATAATAAACATACAAAAATATGAATACTATTTACATATTTCTAATTAGATAGGGATCTTAATTTTCTTGTGTTAATATAATTTTGTCTGTTACTCCTGAAGAAACAGTAGAATGTACTTTTCTATTAGTTGTTTAGTAGTGTGATTGAGAAGTCATTTGTAGTTGAATGATACAAATGATTAAATACAAAAATTAGTCAAATAGGTAATAAGTACATAAATCATGAGATATTAATAATATACAGCTGTAATAATTAATGTGGGTACCATTGATAAGTAATTTAATTAAAATTTGTCATTCCATATTCTTATTAAAAGCAAATTTCTTATTATAATAAAAATAATACTTGCAAGTAATATAATCAATAAATAGTGGGGATAAGCAGCAATATCACCGTCAGGAAAGCTGTACTCTGTGATTGCCAACACGCTTGCCCAGTGCGGCAATTATAGGCAAAATTTCCCCTTACTTGTAGAGGCCTGTTTCCAGCAGTGGACAGTTCCAATGCCTGTAATGATGAAGATAATGAATCCCTACTAATATTATAAATGCGAAAGTAACTCTTTCTGTAACGATTTCCCGCTTAAACCTCTAAACCGATTTGGATGAAATTTTACACCCCACAGACAATTTTTAGACCCTGAAAAAGGACATAGGCTATTTTTTAATTCGTAAAAAGGGTTGTTAGGGGTCGAAAGGGTGGATGAAAAGTTGTATGGCAGTATCGCTATTTTTGGAGCTAGAAACTTGAAACTTATTTTTCAAGCCATTGATTCGATATAAATAAACATGACATTCAAAGTTTATATAAGTTAAGGTAAAGAGATATGGTACCCAAAAAAAAACTATTCCACGCAGACAAAGTCGTGGGCACAGCTAGTAATCAATAATAATATAATTATGCAGTGAGTTTTATTTATTGCTATGTTTATTGTATTATTCTATGTATATTATGTGTATTTTTTAAGTTCCACAAATTAACTTCCATTGCTTTAAAGGTTTAGATACCATTAATATACATTAACTTTTTATACAGGAGATAGACCAGCATGTTATAAGACTATACATGCTAGTGTAAATCAGTGTAGTATATATAAATATAGTTTGATTAAATAATAGAGTTATAAGAGATCAATGTGGTGTATTAAATGATGTGATTGGAATGGAGATGAAATGTTGAGACTGTTTGGACATGTAAAAAGGATGGGTGAAAGTAGAATGACTGCAGAAGTATATAGAATAGAAGTGTTTGTAAAAGTTAGTATAGGATAACCTAGGCGAACATACCTGAACCAGGTAGCTATGGTGTTAAAGAAGGTGCAGGTCAGAAGTACCTACAATAAACAAGTATGTATGAATGGACTAATGCAATAAGGGAACCGAAAAAGCTGTGCTAAGATCTTAGCAAGTGGAGATCTATACTACAGATCTCTACACTCTACAGATGCTACACTGATACGACACAGGTGTGATGTATGTATGTTTGTATAATTTTAATTTTATTTACAAAACAGACATTATATCTATAACATATTATAATATAATATACTGCTCTTGTTTTAGAAACATTAACTTATAATATTTCCCCTATTTGACCTTTTGTTTGTAAATGTATGTATCCAGTACTAGTTAGCTAATATTATTGAAGATGTATACAATAATATAAGAATTGATCCTAACTTCTATTACAGGAACCAAAAAACAAAGTTAATATGGCCTAAACCAATGAAGCCTGTCTTACTTATTATTGTAATTTATACTGTCTAGAGGATGTGATCTGTCCATTGTTTCGCTTTACAATGATGGTTAGAAAGATATGGTTGATTCAGCACATTTGACTGGGTCCTGTATTTAATAATTACGTTTGTATACAATTAAAGACTAATTGCAGAAATAAAAATATATTTTTGGAATATACTCTATGGGATATACTGGTAGCCATATGATTGTAAATTTTTATTTATTTATATTTAATTGATGCAATATTTTACATGAATTGCGAAAAATGCATAAAAAATATGGTCATTCTGGTAAAAAAGTTTCCAATACACTTACCAGACAGCTATCAGCTTTCAGGTTATTTATTTATTTAACTTTATTGCACAAAATGTACAAATGGCAGACTTATTTCCAGATGGCATTATCTCCCAGTCAACCACTACACAAAATTGAAAAATATATATATATATAAAACAACGTACATCAGAAATAGGGTTATAAAGTTAGAGAAGCAGCATCAGTAAATAAAGTACGGAGACAGTGTCTCAGGATAAATTTGTTTGGGGATTGCTTAATATTCAATGGAAGCTCGTTCCAGAGTCGTATAGCTGTCACTGTAAAAGAGTTTGTCATAAAACTAGAGTGATGAGAAGGAGTTAAGAGCGAGAGAGTATTAGAAGAACGGAGATTACGTTCGTGAGAGGAAGATAGGAATTGGAAGATTATCTTTAAAATAACTGATCAGTAATTATATGTAGTTATTCTTTGTACAGTATTTGAAATAGGGTTAAATGTTTAAATATTATCTGCACAATTTATAACTACATGACAATGGATAATAGATTATAGACAATTAAGGCCTATGCTCTTATGATGATGATGTAACCTTCCCAAAATTTAGAAATCTGACTGATATATACTCATCTCCTAGATACAAATCTGTGTACCATTGGTGGGTATTGGTTGGGTGGTATACATTTAACTTGACACATCTCCCGTTGGTGTGGTCCTCTAGCCATCTGAAATTTTCGCTGATAAATCGACCGCTTATTTTGTAGATTTTTGACCTAGGTTTTAAGGTTTCCTAAATATAAGCCTTTACATTCTAATAATAATTAACTATTATTAGTATTTAACGGTATATTCGTTAATCCTATTAAGGAGTCGGTTTATCTGTCTGCCTCACGTTGTGCACACTGTTTTTTATTGTATGGCATCCACACGTGCTGTGGTGAATGGATTAAATATCAAGTCGGCTGTCCGTGTATTAGAACTCCAAGTCACCTTTTCGATATCGTTTTTAGTGTTAACTGTAAATTAATTCGGAATTTTGCGGCGGAATGTATAATCTTACATGGCATGCAATAACATAGGCATGCTTGGCTGACTATGTCGGTGATTCATAAAATAATATTTAAAACTAGATCGGTACATGCTGCGGCAAATTATGAATATAAATAAATTTATATGCTGGTTGGAAACTATTATTAATATTTACATAGAATTATTGAATGTACGAGTATATATATCTACTTTCGGAATTTCCCATACAACTTGTGAGTAACCCTGGAACAACTTATTGTTAGTCCTATGTACCTAGTGCCACCACAACAAAAATAATGTCTCGTCGTAACGTAAGCATATACACCTAACAACTACAGATGTGGGTCAAGGGTGATATGTACAAGAGATGATAGATTGTGTAATGAATATGTACCTACACTTATTATGTGTAGTACAATGCACATAGTGCATAATAGGATATGACTATGGCTATTTGTACAGCTGTTTTATGGAACGGGTAGTGTTGTCTATTGAGTACATTTATTTGTAAACATAAACATAATTTTGATTTATGCTATGTTACATACGTCCCATCACATGCGTAAACTAAACAAATCACAAGTAAAACTTCACGAATGACAAAGTGAATATTAGGGACATTTATGGTCAGTTCTATTAAACCCTCTAAAATGTTAACTTACGTCTAACGTGATTTTGTCTTATATAAGTTAAAAATGGGGACCATTACCTTTTGGTACTCCACAAGAAATGTCAATCCAATGGATGTCTCGAGCGATAAGGCCCCCAATTGTACTATTCAAAAGATAATAATCATTAAAAATATAATATTTGTGTACGGGTGGCAATAGATCAACCTACCAAAATCTGTCAATTTTTTAAAATACATTTTGAACTCAATCGCTAGCTTTTTTAGATTAATATCGATTGCGAATTTATTACAAATTTGGGTATGTTGATGGTATGGTTGAGGTTGCTGTGTGTACATGTGTCCATCACCTAGGGATCTGTTGGTTGAAGCATGATGCACAGAGTACCCGAGTGCGCAGAGCAGAAATAAACATTAAATGGTATTTGGAAATGTTCTCAAAACATATCAATAAAATTGAAGTTGTGTTACAATGTGCGTCAGAATCTATAACAGGTTCCCAAATAAACTAATATGCTCATTAAAAAAAAAGATTAAAGTAATTGAGGAAATCGAACAAATTTGACTAATATTTAATTATTATTGAAATTTTGATTCTATTTTAATGTAATTATGACTGATATTATGAATGATTTGCATGCTATTTTATTAGCGAAACATGAGCTCCTTTTATTGTTTTTCTTATTTTGTTGTGCTATTTACACTATTTATTAAAATTAATATATTATTACGGTGTTAAATATATGTATTTGAGTAATATATTTGTGATTTCTCTGTTGTTTAGCGTCTGTAACACAAGTGCTATTATGCGAGTTAGAGTTATGCGATTTATCACGGAGTCAGGTCAATGTATGAGATGTTGTGGGAAAAAAGAATACATTATTATTAGTTTTTTTTAATTAATAACAGTAGCATCCGGTCAATTGAAGTACCAGACGTAGCAGTGCAATTTTATTACTACATAACAATTTAATTTTCTATTAAAACTATATTGTCATAATGATTGCACCTTACTATTTTTTCGACTGCCTTTATTTGAACTTGCTACTTATTTTATATGCAACTTAATATGTACCATAAAAAATAAACTTACATGAAATAAGGAGTATCTAAGTGCAATATTAAGGGTCGGCAACCGCCGGCATGACTGCAGAGCGGTGACGTTTTCTACTTCTATCTAATCTTTTTCTTGCTTTTGACCCCCCTCGTTAGATAAGAAAATTTATGAAAACGCTGTCATTATGAGTGATTTAATACGATGATTTCAATTTTCGTGAAAGTGTTATTGTAAATCGAGTCAATATCTTTAACTCTTGGATCCGCTCACGTAGAGTCCGTAAATTGTTTCCAGTCGCCGTCAGTATGGGTATTATAAATAAATAATAAATTTATATAACATCTCATACCTGACTCCGTAATAAGTCGATTAAAGTACTCGTGTTGCCAAAAGAATCAAAAATTTAATAAGCACTTTAATTCATATATTTAACATCCAGTCAAAGAACAAACACAAATATCATCATAATTTTTTTGTCTTGGGTGGGGGTCAAACCAAGATAGGATCACTACCATCTGCGCCATCGGGCCCGTCGTTTCGAAAGTAAAGGAAATGTGTTTCCACTCCTGAAGATGGCCGATTCCCGTGGGAATTATATAGTCTGTGTTACAAAATATCTCATGTATTTATCCTTTAGGTCTTGAAGCGGCGTTGGTGTTCGTAGAAAACTGCGGACATGCGGGCAAGACAGCGGGCGAGGTGATGTCCGGCATCGTCGCCAAGTGTATAGCGGCGCCCAAGACAAAGACCAAAGACCTCGCGCTGCAGGTGACGTATTTGTTCTGTCTGCTCTTTGAATAATGTAAAGCGTAAAACAGATATGCGGCAATGAGTGGGGAGCTATGTGCGGAATTTGTGATGCGTCTTTGCCATTTAATTTTGTTTTATATACAGCGTAATAAATTATCATAAAGTTGATTTAAATTCGAGTTGTTTGGTAATTATTGTATAAATATATTTTAAGTTTTAATCACCACATTTTTATAATAATACATACATTTTTAGTTATGTATGTGACCGTATCTGTTGTTGCATATTTATAAAAATGTAAATGTTTATTTTGTCTTGTAAAAAGAATTTAATGTGCATTGAGTTTATTTAAATTATTTTATTATTTAAATCCTTTGTTTTTTTAATAATCAATCATGTTAAAGTATAAATTTGTATTTGCTAACATTTACGCGTTTACTACTTACATTAAAACCTTTCTTTTATTTAGTTTTGCACAATTGCGTAGTTCCTTTTCTCGTGAAAATAAAGGGATAAAATTTATTTTATGGTACTCGCTGGTTTAAAACTGGCCTAAAACTCCGTGAAAGAGTTTGAAATCGGCTTATTTTTTTACAAGCGTACAAAACAAATCTTGTTAATAATATATATATATATACTCGGTGAATGTGTTGCTTTCTAATGTTTGAAAAAAACTATATTTTTTGTTAAAAATAAACAATCAAAATTGTTTTGTACTTAACGAGCGACCCGCAATGAGAATAGATAGTGTTTATTGTGGGTTATCTCTAAGACTAAGAGACATATACCATCGAGATTTTTTTAGTAGCCCTTTTTATGGTTTACAATACTGTAATACATTATTTTGATCTATCTACTATAGTATGCGAGTATTATAATAATAAACCTTCCTGTAGAATCACTCTATCAATTAAAAAAGCAGCGTCAAAATCCGTTGCGTAGGTTTAAGACTAAGCATACATTAAGACTGAACGACAGCAGAAAGCTACTTTGTTTTTTGCTATGTAGTGGTTAATATAGACTAACACTAACTCAATTCCACAGATAACCCTAATGTACGTAGAAATAGAAAAACACGAGGTCGTAGAAGAAGAGCTGATAAAGGGCATGGAACAAAAGAACCCAAAAGTGGTGGCCGCGTGCGTGTCGTCTCTCAACACCGCGCTCAAGCAGTTCGGGAACAAAGTTATAGCGATCAAGCCCATGGTCAAAAAGATTCCTGTACTCCTGGCCGACAGAGACAAGGGCGTCAGAGACGAGATGAAGGCACTGGTCGTTGAGATGCACAGGTACCGTAAAATTGATTGATAAACTAAAACAGTTAGATTTAATCGTACTTTTATTGAAATAGTGCATATTGTTTACAAGCGTCAACTGTTTGTATTTGATTACGCTATTATAATACGACTATACGATTAAAATAAATCGAATAAATATTACAAAGTAAAGTTTGGATCTTTATCCAAAGTATGATATGATTTCGTTATATCCTCATACCGATAGTGGTAATGTCTAACTGTTGGTATTCAATTTGTTAATAATACGCAGTCCTAAACTAGACTTGATTTTTTTTAATTCCCACAACATCTCATGCCTTGATTGATTTGATTCCGTGATCACTTAAAGCACTTGTGTTACGGACATCAGACAACAGAGTAATCACAAATAAACTTAAAAACATATAATTAACACCCAGACATCCAGAACAAACATAAATATCATCATTGTCTCGGGTGGGGATCGATCCCACGACCTTTGGCGCACAAGACAGGATTACTACCATCTGTGATATCGGGTAGTCATGTAGTCGCATAAGTTCTAGCGCCGCGCAAATAAATCAAAGTTGACAACTTTAAAATCAAGCTCTATAATAACATGACATTTCAGCTCTACTTTTGCTGTAAAAGTTTTACACCGTGCATAATTTAGTGTCAATCTATTCAGCATTAAAAATATACACAAATACTAAGTTCTACAATTATTTTATTTAACGACTAAAATAAATTCGTCTATATTTGGTCCATAAAAGTAGCAGAAAAACATAATAATAATAATTTAATTTAGACGACATCTCATACATTCACCTGACTCTGAGATAAATATCACAAACAAATATCACAAGTATAATACTTAAATACATTTAAATGACACCAAGACACAGAACAGATACAAATATTCATCATGTAAACACTACCATCTGCATCTATAAATTCATAAACAGTCTCAATAGTTTACCATACACTGTATAAAAACTTAAGCAAAGGAAGTTTTCAAGCGGCTCGCGACAGAGTCTGTACTTATAGTACTTAAAAAAGAACCACGTTCTTTTTTAAAATTGAAATTAAAAATGAAAGTTTTGTTAAATATCTCACCTACATAGGCGACAGTTATATCAATGTACGAACAAATCTAGCGTGGAATTTAGCGTATGACCCACATTGCTTACCAGTTCCGAGCGAACGCGGCCATAGGAAATCTGCAATCATTTATCGATTTTGACAAGACAATGAGTGAACCGTTGTGTGAAACGAAATCTGCAAGTCATGAATGTAACAAATAACTAGTCGAAGGAATAAAGGTAATTTGTATTTTCAACAATTGTGATTTGTTAGGTTTACTTCAACTGAACTGGTTCGTCTGTATACTTTTAATTGTCTTATGTAATTATGTATGTATGTATTTTTTCTAAAAAAATTTATAATAACCTATTTGGTGTATTCAACCTATTTAATAATCGAGCTAGGTTTTGAAAATATTTATTTTTCCGTAGTGATTGAGAGATTATATTGTTTATGGTGGAGAAATAGAAGAAACTTTTTTTTAACTGGATATTATGACAATCTAATTTTTAAAATCACCCGTATAATTCGTTAGGTCATGCAAGTTACTACAAACACTATATAAAATCAATGACCCAAATTTTAACAACCTGGTTATAAAAAAAGCTATTTACTCGTTATTTAAACATATATCGACTTTCGACTAGCCCAAAAGCGCAGATGTTAGTGATCCTAACTTGGATGCGCCGAAGGTCGTGGGTTCGATCCCCACCCAGAACAAATATTTATATGAAGATATTTGTGTTTGTTATGCGTCTGGATTTAAAATGTATGTATTTAAGTGTTTATTTTTTTATTTCATAAATATATGTAGTATATTTGTGAGTTCTCTGTTATCTGACGTTTTGTAACAAAAGTTCTTTCAGCGACATATTTCGGAGTCGGAGGAGGATATATTTTTTTAATTATTTGATACATACTGAACGTATATTGTGTCATATCTCACTTAATACATAGTGTATTTTATTTATAACTGTTTATTCTTTTGTTTTTCATTTAATTACATGTGTATAAGGCGTATGATTGTCGTCGAAGTATTTTTACTGATTAACTAATGACATAACCGTCATGTGACCCAGGTGGATCGGCGCAGCGATAGAGCCGCACATAGCATCCCTGCAGGCTGTGGTGCAGCAGGAACTGCGCGAGGCGTTCAGCGCGGGCGGCGGCGCGCAGCCGACCCGCTACCTGCGCTCGCAGCAGCACAGAGTGCGCGACGCGCCCGCCCCCGACTGTGCGGACGGTGAGTGCCGCGTGGTCCCGACCTGTGCTCGCAGTAGAACATATTGGGCTAGTGTAACTCTTTAGTCCCTTCAGGGAGCGTTCCCGGTATCGGATATGTTACTCCGCTTGTGAACCTATATTATATTGGAACGAACCTATATTATATTTAACTCTCACTGCTGGACTGGCTTCCCCAAGATAGGGACAAGATAGACAATAATTGCCGCGCTAGGCAGGCATGGTGGCGACCGACCTGATTTGAGCAACGCTGTTTTGGTTGGGTACAACGCGATCTGTCGGTTCCAATACTTCAGTCCCGTTTTTCTACTCGGTCAGTAACCCTCGACGACATTATATGTTATCTTTAAATTATTAAGTGTTAAAGAAAGCAGGTCAAGAATGCGAAATAATTCCAGCGCACTCTTGACAGAGTAACAGTTTTCTGTGACTATAAAATACCATTACCAGCAACTGCCATTAATGCACTTTGAAAATAAAAAAGGACCAATATCATTCTTAGGAGAATTGTATTGAACTAAAAATTAATCATCATAATTATATTAGTTATATTTCTTCATAAAACAGGATTAATTACAGTTGTTATGAAAGACTGAAGAAGAAGTGCCTTGGCATGGCATGTATTTGGTGCCGGAAATAGATGGTAACAAAAGTTGTAAAAAAAACTGAATTGGTGCAAATTCTCTGTTGTGTATTAGAGTCGAACTTTATACGTAGTTATTATGTCGGTAGCGGTTGGAAAGTAACATTCTGCCTTGTAATCTTATCTTAACATTCCAGTATTGTTTCAAGCTTGTAGCCCATAAAATACCCAGACCATATAAAATTAATCTCATTTCAATAAAACATCTGATAAATGGAACATTATTATTACAGGTGTAGCCGAAGACGACGACGCTGAGACAGCCGGCGGTGACGCCAATGACCTTGACCCCTACGATTTGCTTGACCCGGTCGAAATTATCTCCAAATTGCCAAAAGACTTCTACGACAAACTAGAGGCTAAGAAATGGCAGGAGAGAAAGGAGGCCCTGGACGCATTAGAGAATTTGCTAAAGAACGCCCCGAGATTGGAGCCTGGGGATTATGCAGATCTAGTCAGAGCATTGAAGAAAGTATGTAATAGTTATAAGAAAATAATTTATCTAAATAAAACAAATATGTAGTCAGTGCTTCTAACAGCAATTATTTATCGGTTGTTAAGGAACATCAATTCTTTCGTTTTTGTAATTTCGTAAGGAAGAGAAAGTCAGCTGTTCTGGATAAACTAGATAAGACCTCGAGTAAATTAACTAAAAAATTAATTTACACCAGAGAGCCTATCTCAGATACTTATTAACTTATATTTTACACATAATATATCATGTTTCACTCTACACATAGTTAATTCTATTGGCAGTAAACAGCTTTATATACGACTAACAGTGCCCCGCAGATTCTTTCCCTTTCGTTCAGTTTTAGAACATTCATACAAAATTTGCATTTTTACCCCATTAAAAGACGATTTTCGAAAAAAATTTTTACATGTGTCATGACTTTTATTGAAGAACCTTTGTGCTGAATTTCAATCGAATAATCTCAAGAAAAGCAAAGTTTCATACTACATCTAAAATTCTTTTTTAGTAATTTTTTATGTTATAAAAGAAAACACTGTGCAATATTTCAAGGATCTAACCCTTAATTTTGGCCCTGTGTTGATGACTGACTCATGAAAGATTATGAAAGAAGCTGACTGACATCAGTCGGTTAGCTTCTTTCATATATTTCATATATTCTTTCATATAGATTTGACCTGCTTTGAATTTTATTTAATGAATTTATGACCTGCTTTGAGTTTTATTTAATGAATTTATGACCTGCTTTGAGTTTTATTTAATGAATTTATGACCTGCTTTGAATTTTAAAATGAAATATCAAAATTATTGGTACTTTTTAACGGAAACAGATGATTGAAGTCTAATGAAAATCTTTTGTCATTAGTGTTTTACCAAATTACCTTCGCCGCTCCCCAAATTGACATATACATTATGATTTTTGCAGGTAATATCCAAAGACTCGAACGTTATGCTAGTGGCGCTAGGAGTCCGTCTTCTGGGCATGGTGGCGAGCGGTCTTCGCAACAAGTTCCAGCCGTACGCCGTGGCTTGCGTGCAGGCCATATTGGAGAAGTTCAAGGAGAAGAAGACTAATGTTGTCGCAGCATTACGGGAGGCTATCGACGCTATCTACCCTTGCGTAAGTATGAATACGTTATCTTAGAACAAAAAATGTAATTTATGTATGCTGTATTTTATTAATCACAACATTTGCATCTTGTATGATAGATTTGTTTAGTAAAGAGAAGAATTCAATAATGACATATGATTGGTAAGGTTTAGCACATGATTCCTAACATTACTTCGTACAACCAATATGCCATTTTAAAAATACAAATTGTATTTAAAAACCTCAGACAGTTGTCACATCTCTTAATATCGCAATCCAGTAGCGCAGATGGCGCAAATGGTAGTGATCCTATCTTATGCTATAGTCGTAAATTCGATGCCCATCCAAGACAAATATTTATATGATTACATTTGGGTTTGTTCATGACATTGTTATCCATAGTTATCTATCAATGTTGAATAAATTTTGTTAAATCTCGTACCATAATATACTTACGTAAACGTATAATCATGCGAGCAATGTATGTCTATTTTTTATTTATTAAACTTTTTGACAGACTAACTTGGAGGCGATTATGGAAGACATGCTAGCGGCCTTCGATAACAAGAACCCGTCGATCAAGGCGGAGAGTTCGTTGTTCTTGGCGCGGGCACTCTGCCACACACCCCCAGCTTCCTTCGGCAAGAAACTTATCAAGGGGTACGTGGCTGGCCTGCTTAAGTTACTCGAGAGCGCGGGTGAGTTGACACTATTTATATATAATACATACCAATATAAATTTTAATATTATCATGAAATGACAAAATTATTGTCAAGTGGTATAGAAAAAACCTTCCTACAGAATGTCCTTCGTTTTCATCTAATAAAAACTTGTAAATATTTAATTTCCATACTTCAAATGATCTATTATAAAAGAATCGTAGTGCATAGTAATACTTGAGTAAGTGATTTATTACTGTCATTGTAACATAATAAATGAAAAAATATATCTTCAGATCCGTCAGTGCGAGATGCAGCAGCTGAAGCACTAGGCACAGCGACGAAACTAGTGGGAGAGAAGAATATAGCACCACATGTTGGGAAACTGGATAACTTGAAAGAACAGAAGATCAAGGAATTCGCTGATAAGGTCAGTACCCTGAGTGCGAAATGTTGAGTTTGCGTATAATATAGTCCTAGTATATAACATAGGCCGAGCTGGTAAAGCGTGGTGGTAATCGACGGGGATGCTGCTGCCCACCCACGCCCTGTTGCATCTGAGCTACTCTATTTTGGGTAGATATAACGCGATCTGTCGGTTCCGGTATCTCATTTGCTATATTGCGTTTATTTATACAAATATGTATGTATCGTTTCTATCTATTTTGTATATATATTGTCTGCACCACTATTTTTTTTTCTGTTTCGTGTAATGGTTGAATGGGAGATAATACCAGCTGGCATTAGGTCCGCCGTTTGTACATTTTGTAATATTTTGTACAATAAAGTTAAATAAATAAATAAATAAAAAAACTGGTACACGAGGTAGTTCTATTCTACCTCACGGTAATATAATAATATATAAAATATATAACAATAAATTTGACAAACAATTTAAGTTGAGTATATGATAGGTAGAATAGTAAGGTGAAACGAAATTGTCCATTTATTTGTTTTTATGATCCTATTTAATCCAGAGATAAAGACCAAGTATTTAGAGGCAGAAATTAAATAATAATAAATTTCTTCATAAAATATCTTTATTTTTGTAAAAATATATCCTGTATTAATAAATTATTGATTATACCGTTTTAGCCATGATGTATATAAGCAATTTGATTTGTCCAGGCCGTGATACAAGTGAAAGTGGCAGCACCCAAGAAAGAAGCGAAGACCAAAGCAGCGTCCGCCGGCAAAGCCGACTCGAAACCCACGGCTGGGTCTACGCAGCCTAAACCGGTCAAGAGGTCCGCCACAGGTTTGTGTGCCCCTTATACCCCAAATATAATAATTACACTAGTAATGTCATCTAAAACATTACATGATAGTACTAACTAAAACTAGTACCCCCAGGCTTCTAGGTTTTTCTACCCAATTTACTACACAGTAGGAAGTTAATTCAGTAGGTTGAATAGAAAACAATAATAATAAACTTTATATCGAAAAGATAACGCTAACAGTTTTATTTATAATGATTATGTATGCTTAATAGCTATCCTTTATGGCCTAAATAGAAACTTGTGAATTTATTGTGGTAGAGTTGTTGATATAAGTAATAGTATTACTTGGTTTTCGTTATATAATACGATATATAATAATTGGAGACTTACATCCAATAATGAACAGTGATAATTTTAGAGATTTTTAATGCGATTTCGTAATTAAACATTTTTTTGCGATTACATTGCAAACGCTGTCTGAACTCGACAAGATAGATCAAAATAATGTACTATACTATTGATTTCATATAAAAAAGGTCTACAAAAAAGTCCCCGGTAGTATATGTCTATCTCTTAGGGATAATCCACAATAACCATTTTTTACCTACATTGTACCCGTGCGAACCCGGGGCGGGTCGTTAGTTTTTATATGTAAAGATGTTCGAACTGAACATTCAAACAGGTGCAGCGAAGAAAGCGGCGCCGGCCAAGAAGGGTCCGGCCGGGCGCGCGCAACCCAGTCCGCCGCGCGAGCAGGAGCTGTCGCAGGAAGAGGTCGACGCAAGGGCCGAACAACTGTTCGCCGGTGACGTCATCTCAGGTACTCCTTTCATATTTCCTTTCACGTTGTCAATACTTACAGTTTAGGAGATTAATCTGGAACCGAAACATTTTGGTTATTGAATAGTGGTGTTATTAAAAACAAAAATATTGAGTTGTGAGTAGATATAAAATGGATATTTAATCATCCTTGGTTATTTAGACTACTTTTGAATAGAATTAAAAGGTTGTCACAAAATAACAACTTATAATAATAATAAATTCATCCTCATACCTTATATACAAGACAAGCAATAAGTTTTTTACACATTTTTTAAAAATACCTACCATACTATTTAAATATGTCTTAATATGTTCCAGGTCTAGGAGACAGCAACTGGAAGAGCCGCCTTACTGCAGTCCAAAGTTTCCACTCGACTATACAAGGTCTTTCTAGCAGCGATGCAACTGCACAGGTCTTATACCGAACACTCAACAAGAAACCTGGCCTGAAGGACACCAACGTGCAAGTTCTCAAAGCACGGCTGGAGGCCTGCAAGTATATTACCGAGAACTTCCCTGTTACCACGTGAGTACTAATAGGTGTATATCATCATTTTCATAGAAACTAGACGAGTTGAAGTCGAACAGTATACGCTTCCTGAAATTATTTGTGGAACTGTTCAACCCTGAGATCTTCCCAGGACAGCAACAGTTATGGGGATCTTTTTATTTACCCTTAATGTCTAAGACGGAAGGGGTGATACTTAGGGAAAATATCATTATAATAATTAATTATCATCATAATTTAGTCGAAAATTATGCTAACTATTAACATTGCTTACTATCGAAGCTTGAGGGAAGCCCTTCCAGGGACAGTTATGGAGAATTTTTCAATTGACTTTTGAGACTAAGAGTGAATATGTGTCACCAACATTGAACCAAAGTACTTTAAACATAAGAGTTAAAATTATCTACTAATATTAACATTAATAAATAGGTACATACTACATACATACGTACATCACGTCTATGTCCCACCGGGGTAAGCACAGATTATGGATCTCCACTTGCTACGATCTTGGCATACCTCTCGCTTCGCTTACTCGCATAAGTCCTTTCATACACGCTCGTTTATTCTAGGTACTTATGACCTGGTCCTTTTTTAATCCCACTTCTACCTGGTTAAGATATGTTCTCCTAGGTCGTCTATACCAACTCTCCTATTCACTTCCGTTCTATATATTTGTGAAGTCTTAATACTTTCATCATCACACAACATCTCAAACATAGATATGAGATTAGCCTTTTAAACACGGTTGTTTTTTGAATATCAGACAACAAAGCAATCACAAATATAATACTTAAGTACAAAAATATCCCTCATATAAACGTTTGTTCTTAGTGGGGATCGAACGCACGACTCTTGGCGCACAAGATAGGATCACTACCATCTGCACAATCGGACCCTTCATTTTAAATGTTTAAATAACCCACGGTGTTAGTCCTCAGTGACACTGCGTCAACATGTAAAATTACTAGAGTATTTATTGTATATTTATACATTTAAATCAGGTCAATCCGCCATAATTTTCAGAAATACTGCTCCAATTGTGAGGCAGCAATTGTAGGTTACAACTGAGAACAAAATTGTTGGTAATGCACCTCTATAGTTTACTTCAACTTTTTATTTGCAGGACTGCTGCAGACTTCGTGTTGCAAGACGTAGTGACGAAATTGGGTGAAGCTTCTTGCTCCTCCATATCGAGCGACTGTCTCACGTGTCTGGCAGACGCGTGCGGACTAGAACACGTGCTCAACGAGGGCCTGGCGTACGCGATGGACTCACAGAAGAACCCCAAGGTGCAAGCCGAGATGTTCAACTGGATGGCTAACGCTATCAAAGAGTTTGGATTCAAGTGAGTGGACTTTTTTATTATTAAGTCGACAAATAGGTATACGGTTCGTGTGATGACAAGCGTTCCTGTAGTATTTAGATGGTCGTGTTTACCAAAAATATATCAAGGGCGCCTGAAGACTGCCTAGTAATTTTACTGCGACTCCATACCCTTTGAAGAGAACTCAGTTGATTTAATTTGAGATACCTGTATCGACGGTGTCTGCGTAGGGAGAGACAAGAACATAATAAAGGTTCATTTTCCTGTTAAAAGAATATGATAAATGAATATTTTCAACTTAATAATAAGTAAAGATGTCATTTATAAATTTTATTGGTGATATTTTTCCATTTGACTCCTTATACCGTCGGTATATATAATTATTTCTAATTAAAAAAATAATAAATACTAAATACATTAATTTCAAATAAACTCATTAATGGTGCTCAATACATTTCACAATAAAGTTGTACACAATAGTACACATACACAATAATAAAAACCATAGTTAACATCTTATACTCAATTAAATAAGCAATTTGTTTCCTTCCAGCATGAACATACGGTCCATAATCGCTCACTCCAAAAAAGCCCTATCGGCGACTAATCCGAACGTGCGAACGTCTACCGTGAATTTCCTAGGCATTCTCTCGCTATACGTGGGCCCATCCCTGATCAACCAATTCGACAGCGAGAAGCCGGCTACCAAGCAACTCATCAGCCTCGAGCTGGATAAGCACGCCAACAGCTCGCCGCCTACGCCCACCAGGCAACTGGCTTCAGTCACCAAGGTATGCCTCGTGTGACACTGGTAGATTTACCAGAAGCAATCGTACCATCATATCAGCCATTTGAAGTCGACTGCTAGACATAGGCACACCCAAGGAGGAATATTGACCAGAATAGCCGCGCTCGGCAAGCTTGTTGGCAATCACAGATTATTACTAATACTAATTAAGTTGCTATAATTAAAATAATTTTTCGTATGCTGTATCATACACAAATAAGCAATTGCACAATATATATATTATTATATAATATAATAAATATATATATGTATATATATTTATTAATTTTTTTTTTCAATTGCTTTAAGCTACTTAATTTGGAGTCAGTTCGACGTATGAGATGGCAAGTGATTTAATTAAATTAATTATATAATGAATCTGAATGTTTTCCAATGTTTTCCACAGTCCGCAAGCAAGGGTTCCATGGGCGACGACATAGACGAGGCGTACGAAGACGCACCCGAGGAAGAGCCGGCCGTGGTGGAGGACAGCCGGCCGCGGACCGACATCGCGCCGCTCATCACTGAAGCACTTATCGCCGAGATCAACGACAAAAACTGGAAGGTAAGTGTAGTTACTGGCCTATACCAAAATGACTTTTATTATGGTAATACACGTGGTACACATGTTTTATATATTTATTTTGACAGCTTATAATAAACTGCTACTAAATATAAAACTGTAGTTAGAGGTTATAGAACAATAGTGAGTTTAATTTGAAGATTTTTCCGGTATATGCCGGCTGATATAATTTGTACGTAACGTGAAAATACTGTTGCTAAATATGCCCATTAAAGTTTTGAATAGCTAAACTTTTGATGAAATTTAATGTGAATGAAATAAATAATAATAATAAATTTCTACAATATTTCATACATTCTATACCATACCTGTCTCCGTGATAAGTCACTTAAAACACTTGTGTGTAACAAGACATCAGACAACAGAGGAATCTCAAATATTTTAGATAAATACATATGTTTACCGCCTAGTTGTTAGTAGGATTTTCATTTGTAGTCATTTAAAATTAATAATTTTTTTTTGTACATTTAATATACCAGTTAGGCAGAAGAGAGATTTACGTCTCGCACCCATTCGATGTAGGAAGATTCTCTCAGGCGATACTAAAACTTGCGTATAAAGTTGTAACGCGGCGCGTGCGCAGGTCCGCAACGAGGCGCTGGACAAGCTGAAGGCCATAATCAGCGCGTCGGCGCCGCTAAAGCCGTCGCTGGGCGAGCTGCCGCCGGCGCTGGTGGCGCGGCTGCTGGACTCCAACTCCAAGCTGGCGCAGAGCGCGCTGCACATCTGCGAGGCGCTGGCCTCCGCCATGGGCGCCCGCTGCAAGACGCACGTGCGCACCTTCTTCCCGGCCTTCTTCCAAGGTCAGCTGAACAGATGGAATACCTGTTTTGTTTAAATTACGGTTATTGAAGAAAATGACAGATATTAAATCCATTAATCTGTTCATACTTCGAATAAATATATTGACCTTACATATGTTGACTAGACTCCGAAATAAATCGCTCAAATCGCTCAAAGCACAACAGAGGAATCGCACACATAATACTTAAATACTCATAATTTAATACACAGACGATCTAAACGCGCAGGCGTGCCGCGAGGCATGCAGGAGGTGCGAGATGGACGTCTAGTGGTCCAACAATAGATTCAATTTAAAAAAACGTACTATCGTTATCATATTCAAAAGTGGTTTAAAAAATTAAAGTTACGGTACGTGCGTAATATGAAAATTAAAATGATACAAATTAATGTGCATTTCGATGTGTAACGTTAACGACGACGGTCGCGTGCAGCGTTCGGCGACAGCAAGCAGTGGATCCGCGCGGCGGCGGTGTCGTGCGTGGAGGCGTGGTGCGGCGCGGCGGGCGCGGGCGCGCCCTTCGACGGCGAGATGGTGCTGGACGCGCTGAAGGCCGGCTCGCCCGTGCTGCGCGCCTCGCTGCTGCAGTGGCTCGCCGACCACCTGCCCAACGGTGCGTGCGCCCGCCCTGCTCCTTGATCATTGTTGTCGACCTGCATTCGTCATTGCTCTTACACTAAGTCAGCACCACGGGTCAACTTATAAAAAGGAAATAATAACAATATGGCGAATTCAATAAATCTGCTGTCGTTATTTTAAAAATTATAAGTTTTTCCTTACTCTTAAAAAAATTACCTTAACTGACATGTGACGTTGGGGTATTT
Organism: Heortia vitessoides; assembly: GCA_020976665.1. NCBI lineage: Eukaryota > Metazoa > Arthropoda > Insecta > Lepidoptera > Crambidae > Heortia > Heortia vitessoides. Next base: position 8,879,480 of record JACJUM010002279.1, on the reverse strand, counting down.
ACAACGAAATATTACATGATGAAAAAAGGGTTATTATTATGTCTTAAAATCTTCAAAGCTTGTACAAGTCTAAGGCAGACATGTAGGCTTGTACTATTTGTTCAATTTTAAAAGAGAATATTTACTATATTCCTGGTTGAATTAACTATTGTAAAATATGTAGAAAAATTATCGTAACATCGGGGTCGGTAAACGATTTTGAATATCCTAAACCTATTTCTTGGAAACTAAATGCACTAAACATACACATTCTTTAACTATAAATCTATTATTTATATTATCATCACCATCATCAGCCTTCCCTAGGAGGAGAATTTGCCCATAATTGCCGCGCTGGGCAAGCCTGGTAGCTATCGCGGAGCGTAGCTTCGCGACGAGAGTATTGCTACCCATCTCCGCGCTATTGCATTTCATTGTAACGGTGCCATCTGTCGGTTCTGATACCTCTATCGCCTCTTACGACGTCTGATACAGGGAAAGATACTGTTCCACTACTGGTACCTCTTGGCAAATTTAATATTATAACAAGTACGATTTTTTTTCAGTAATGTTTTCGTAATGTTCTATCAGGCTAGCTTATGAATTTCCATGCAAAATTCCCTCTTTATTGGGGAGGCCTATGTCCATCAGACATCTCATTTGCATGTTTTTATGTTGCAGTGCCGCTGAAGTCGTTTCCCCGCGAGGAGTTGTCCCAGTGCGTGCCGACGCTGTACTCGTGCCTGGAGGACCGCGCGGCGGAAGTGCGCAAAGCGGCCGCTGACTGCGTGTTCCCCTTCATGCTGCACCTGGGCTACGAGCCCATGCACAAGCAGCTGGACAAGCTTAAGGTGGACAAGCACGACTTTTCTGTGCAGACATACAAACACAAATAGTCTCTCTAAGCCTAAATTCAAGGTCGTCGTCAAGTTCCCAATTAGCACATTTTTCTTCATTGTTCATCCAATTCAATTAAAGCCCTCGTGAATCACTCGGTCCGTTGGAAAACAATATAAAAGAGTAGATAGATTTTGAGAGATGAAAAATTATTTTTTTATCCTTTATTTAGATAATTTAGGCTGCTCTTTAGTTTGCTGGGACTGGTATATATTGCTAGCATACAGACCCAGCGACCCTTACTAAAAGGGAAATTATAGGTATAAATGTACATAAAATGTTGTAATAATTGGATCATAAGTAAGCAGATTGGTTTGATTTCCGTTTGCTTCGATCTTGACATACTTTCCTTACAAATTTTTCATTAATCTATGCCAGCACCGCTAAATTAGGAATGTCTTATTTGGTCAGCGTTTGTCTGTCGTAATTCTCTACCAAATTTTCCAATATCCTTAGCTTTAGTATAATCTTTTTCGTAATTAATTTTTTTATCTTTATTATCTCGGCCGAGTCATCCGTAGCCTTCACATAAAATATAGGAGCAGAAAAATAATTCATCATATAATTTTCTTTTTCATTTGTTCTTAATCACTATTTATGTCTTGTTTGATAAAAAAAATATTATTATAAAATAAAACAAAACATGTCGTGTACACATATCCAAGTTTAACGTCTACTTAATATTTTATTTAATTATGAATATTAGTATGTATGACAATGATCTATAAGTTTACCTATATTTAACTTATAAATATCCAATTTCTTCGTTCACAGCCCGGCTCCAAATCAGTGGTGCAAGCTGCCCTGGACAAGGCACGGCCCAATCTGCCTGTACAGCCGCTACCATCTAAAGGCAAGAAGGAAGAATCTCGCGGCGTCAAGTCTGCCGGCGCGCTCAAGAAGGACGCGGAGAAAAAGTCTGCCGCTCCCGCTAAGGGCAAGGTCTGTATCAAACTGGCTCTAGTTTACCAAAAATCCAGCAATTCATGCAAGCTACAGTTTTCCCCATTTTCAAATCATTTTTGTAAGTAAACACTTGATCTTATACATTTGTGGGGATTGCTATCTCGTTTATTGTCTGTATGTTATTCATTAGGTTTGATTTCCATCGCCACCTGCTTTGTACATCCTTAAATTAATTTTAAAAAAATGGTCAGGTTTCATAGTTCACCGGGAACCTTCTCATCTACAAATAACGATATACTTTAGGACTATTGAATTAATATAGGTAATCGAACTAGGATATACGGTCATAATAATTGTAAAGTTATAAAGTTAACAAAAAATATTTATTGTTAACACCATTGTTTTAGGGTCCCGCAAAACCTTCTTCAGCGTCGAGCCGTGGCAAGAAGGACGACGAAGACTGCAGCCCGCTATTACCTAACAACAACGCGAAGAACCAGAGAATCATCGATGATCAGAAACTCAAAGGTATGATATGATATTTATTACTATTAGCTCATATGTCATCATATCAGCCATTCGAAGTCCACTTCTGTACATACGTAGGGATTATATTATCTGTAAATACTTAACATTTCGGCACTGAAAAGTTATATTCTTTTGGAAGATGTCTACTTCAAAAATATCAAAAAATATTATCCTAGAAGTAAACATATTATTCTATCAATTTATCGAAATGTATGTCCTAGCGTCTGCACCAATGCAGTTTATGTCTTAAGTACCTAACAACGGCTTAAAAACTCCTACATTAATGGGAACAACATGAAGCCGGGATGCTTGTAGTAAAATAAATATACAATGAGGAGGATACACACAATATTTAATGGATGTCACAACAAGAATCACTAGTTGGCGCGTGATGTAAGACAATTGTAATAATTGCTTGTTATCATTCAATAAACGCCATCTATTTGACTTGTAGTTGTTGTAAGGTAATTAATATTTGTGCACGTGCTTTGGCAATGACTCGTCAATTAGGAGCCAAAATTTGTGCTATTTTAATCAGATTAAATTAATTTCTTTGATAGCTTCCTATTATGACTCATGATTGCTAGCGATTAGAATGCCAGCAAGTTGATTTTTGCAATAATGCATTGTTTATAACAAACTGTTACATACATATATATGTGTATATATATATAATAATTTCAAAAAAATATCCTAAACATTAACGTAAATAACGTAAACCTACGTAATGACATAGATAACTTTCATGAGGTAGACCTAATACAAAGGTCGTCTGCTTTGGTACCTCATCATTATCATCATTTATAGCCATTGGAAATCCACTGCTGTACAAAGGTTCATTCGTAGAGCGCAGCTTACGCGACGAGGATGCTCCTGCCCATCCCCGCCCTGCGCATTTGAGCTACACTGTCGGATGAATATACCGCTATCTTCCGGTTCTGGTGCCTTAGTCGCCTCTTACGATACCTGGTACAGAAGGAGGTACTATTCCACTCTGCCGGTACCTCACTCTCACCTATTTCTGCCGCCACATTTGCAGTGTTCGCATTGCTGTTTTTCGGAAGGGTAGTGAATTACTGAGTAATGTGACATAATATCTTCTAACATATTGCTAACGCGCTAGTGATATCCTTGTAATATTATGAACGTCTATAGGCTGTTGTAACGCTTACTATGACGGGGACCGCATGTTTGTTCATCGATCTGGTCGAATAAAAAAAGAGCTTTTTCTCACGTACTTTCTAGAAGATCTGGTTGTAAGTGCATCAAGGCGTAGGTACTAATAAAGGATAATCGTTTACATCTGTGCGATCGAATCGAAATCGCATGTAAAATAAATATTATCTCAGGGAATAGTTGCGTAATCATATTTAACACACACACCCTCGTTTATAGAATTAAACACACACAAATATATAACATAACAATTGAGTCTGAATGAGTCATGAGTACTTACCCTACAATGATTCTTTTACTTTTCATTTGTAATTCAATAGAGACATAAAATGAACATTAACTGATACAATGTTGGACTGTTATTTCCAGTGTTGAAATGGAACTTCACGGTGCCCCGTGAAGAGTTCTTCGAACTGTTGAAGGAGCAGATGGGTAGTGCTGGGCTGAACAAACAACTGGTCGCAAATATGTTCCATAATGACTTCAGGTATACAGACAATGTTATTTGTTTAAACCGAAGTACTATTACATTATTTTTATGTACAATAATTCGACAGGCTTGTTGACGCAAATGGTAGTGACTCTATCTTATGCGCCAAAGGCCGTGGGTTCGATCCCCACTATGCAAATTCTGTTTGATGCATATTTGTATTTGTTCTGTGTCTGTGTATTATTTATATGTATCTAAATTATATTAGTACTTGCTTTATTGTTTGATATTCGTAACACAAGTGCTTGGACCTTTTTATGTCTGAGTCAGGTCAACGTATGAGATGTCGCGTGAATTTATTTATTCATTAAAAATATATATATAGCAAATCAGCATACTTTTCTGGCTGCACGTAAACACCGCGGTCTTTTAACCGTTTAATCTTTATTAGGTTCTGAAACCGTTCACCAACAGTCGATTCACTAGTTTACCAAAATTATCACAGATGTTCTTAAAATATTTTATTGGCCATACTTACACTGACGTGCTGTTCTGTTGGTCACCAACAAAACGATTCAGGTCAATTGACTTGTGAACAGTTTCTGAACCTTTTCAATAAAAGTACAATAAAAATTAAACTTTCTTTCCAAACACTGATAACACTCAGTATAGTAATATACTATTTAGTTCTTTTAAGAGCGCCTTTAGAAAAATGTCTACTGCTGGACATAGGCCTCCCTAAGAAACGGGACGGACATACATTTCGATGACTTATTTCTATTCTTTATAAGATAATCTAATATCATAAATTGCTATATGAGGCATAATTAAGTCATAATCATCATTACACTCATTGGAAGTCCACTGCTGGATATACGCCTCTCCCAGAAAGAAGGAAAATTTTCCCATTAATGTCGCGCTGGGCTAGCGTGTTGACAATCACGGATCGCAGCTTTTGCGACGGCAATGCTGATGCCCTCGCCTTGTGCATTTGAGCTACACTATATCGGATGGATATGCCTCCATCTGTCGGTTCCGGTATCTAAGTCGCCTCTTACGACACCTGGTACAGGGGGTGGTACTATTCTACTGGCTGGCTGTTTCCTGCCAGCCTATTTCTTGTAGTTTGAATTTTATACTCCTGACTCCTTCCGCAATTATTTCACATTATATTACATACAGCGAGATATTTTTCATAATTAAAAAAAAACTAAAATAATCGGTTCACGTGATATACCTTGAAAGCCTAACGAACGGATAGATTGGCAGACATACTTTCGTATTAATTATATTATATAAGCCTTAAGTAACCTAACTACGACCATCGTTCTTTGCTTGTACTTAGATATCATCTAAAAGCAATCGAGGCTCTATCCGAAGACCTGCAAGACAACGGGCCGGCGCTGATGGCCAATCTCGACCTGGTGCTCAAGTGGCTGACGCTGCGGTTCTTCGACACCAACCCTTCCGTAATCCTCAAGGGTTTGGAATACCTGTCGCTAGTGTTCCAGTATCTGATGGACAGCGATTACACCATGGCCGAGTATGAGGCTAACTGCTTCATACCTTACCTTGTGCTTAAGGTTAGATTATACAGTGTATTGAGTAGAATTCCCTTCTAAGTTTTAAGTAACGGAATAAATGCCCTGCGGTAAATAATGGAATTGGTCAATTTTACGCCTTATAATATACCAGAAAAATCCCGTTATAATCGGTCCATTCTTTCTGAGGGCATCTCAAACAGATATTCAGACTGTCCATAAGCTTATTTTTGTCATTAGTATCGTACATTCTTTCATAAGTCTTTTTTAAAAAAGCTGTTATTTTGATATTACAAAATACACTTGAATTTTTACTTCTGCTTTTTTACTACTGCCTTCGCCTTGGTATTATCTTACTGATCCCATCACCTGCATACAAACATTGCGCGTACATACAAGTCGATGACACATTTCCCACCCTGCATTTAAGCTACTTTGTTTCCGATGGATATACCGTCATTTATCAGTTTTGGTACCTTAGCCGCCACTTACGACACCTGGTACGGAGGGAGATACTTTGCCGGTACCTTACGGCAAAAAATTGAGTAATAAAATTTAATTTGATACAATAAATGTTGCAAATATAGGTGGGAGACCCGAAGGACACGGTGCGCGCGGCAGTGAAGGCGCTGTTCCGGCAGATTTGCGTGGTGTACTCCGTCACTAAGCTGTTCGGGTACCTCATGGAGGGACTCAAGTCCAAGAACGCCAGGCAGAGAGCTGGTAAGATTTGACTCTGTTTATTTTCTTTAAAAAACTGGTATCATGTAATATGAGTTGTGCCCCATGGTTTCCTCCGCCATAAATTGTAGAACTGACATATTAATTTTGCACCGCCCTAATAATTAGCCCCTTTAGGGATGATTATCTAAAAAATCATTGAATTTATGAACCACGTGTAGAATACACATAGTTCTTAACTTCCTTAGATTAGAACATTTATACTGAATTTCATTCGACATCAAAAAACAGCAGTTTCATACTAACATTACACCTTTTTAAGTGTTCCCCTACTTAATGAAAGAAACCTGTGTGCAAAAGACCTCTGTCTCTTTTTATATATATAGTTGAATGCAAATACTCATTAGGTACTGAATGAGTTGATAAAAATCGTAAAACCTTTCTATTTTCCGATACCGTGTTTATTTTCTTTTTACAAATAGCTATAATATATATAAAAATTATAAGTCTCTGACTAGATTTCAAAATGATTGCACAATTACATATGCTAAGTAACAAAATTGTCAATATGTACAAGCCCAAGATCTAGGTAGATAGTAGGATACTTAGAACTTCTATTTCTATAATAAACTTTCGCGGGCGATCGCTAGTCTCTGGCCTTGCAGTACCTTTTTTGTACATATTAACATCACACTGGTTTATTCTCTGACCTCGGTTTCAGCTGTATCGGGATAATGAGGCTAATTCGTCTATTATTGTTCAACATTATCTTTACTTGTGAACTTTTAGATCTTTGACGTCATCCATGTTAAGCTTCTAGTCCCCTAACGTGGATCGAAATGAGGCACTAAGGTACCTTATACCATATCAGTGCCATATGAAATGTCGTGATTTGTTTGTATGCAATGTAGGTGAAATATCAGAAGCGCGATGCAGGTACTTGAGAAACTGTCGTGTTTTAATTATTTTTTTTACATATATACTTCACGTCTGTGTCCCATCGGGGTAGGCAGAGACAATAGACCTTCTCTTGCTGCGATCTTGGCATACCTTCCTCGCTTCTTTTACTCGCATTATTCCTTTTATACCAGCTCGTTTATTCCTGGTGTTTCTGACCTGGCCCTTGTTCACCCCTCTTCTACCTTTCTCTGGTTAAGTTATGTTCGCCTAGATCAGCCTATACAAACTCTTCCATTCACGTCCCATCGCTTATTTATCTTGATATTAGGTTGTTTTTATGTGAAACATTTTTAATGACCAATATTAATAACAAATATGATTTCAAATACCATAATACCATCTCGCGTCGCTATAAATCGCCATCTGTCATTTTAATAGAGATGCTTATAAAGGAGTAAAGTACAGAGATTACATTTCAGTTTTATCGGCACTGTCTCCGCTCTATCCCGGTCGATCCATGTATAAGGTCAGACTAAAGTATGGTATGATATCGCGCAGAGTGCCTGGAGTGCATCGGGCACCTGCTGGAGACGTACGGCTCGACGGTGATGTCGCCCACGGGCGCGGTGGCCCTGAAGGAGCTGGCGCGCCACATCGGCGACCGCGACAACGCCGTCCGCTCCGCCGCTCTCAACTGCGTCGCCAGCGCCTATTTCCTGGAGGGGGAGAAGGTCTACAAGATGATCGGACAGGTATTCGTTGTACAAAAGCCTCCAGTCCGCGAGATAGTTAGCGTCACCGCGGCCTATAGACGCCTATATATGACTTAAAGATATTATGTCATTTTACCCAGTAGTTTCACTGCCTCTCACCCTGGAACCGGAACGCAGCAATGCGAACGCTATTTTAAATGCGAAGCTTATTTAAAACCTAGTCAAATTGAAGTAGAAGTTCTGGACTAATACAACTAATAGTAGATGTTCTTGTTATAAAAATGTACCCTAGTGTCATAAATATGGAATATAATAAATATGTATATACGGTAGTATATAGGGTCGCTATTACTTATTATATCCAAATAGACATTAATTCAATTAACAAACACAAAATTATGCAGCCATATTCTACCAGGCAGGCAGTGCAGCCATATTCTACTAGGTAGGCACTCTTTAAAGTTTTTAACTAAAAACTCAATTACAAATTTGTCTTATTAATGTATACGTCAGTATACAATAATAAGACAAATTTGGTGTTTTTTCTCGTTCTATTAAATTATTCGAATAATCGGTCAAAAATCTGCGTGATTTCTGGTAGTATTGACCGAGTAGATTTACGTTATTCATGATCAAAATTAATAAATTACTTGTTTTAAGCCTAAGGTCTTATTTTTAACTGAAATCCATAAAATTCACTCTCTAAAACCATCATATATACATGTTTATATATTATTTAACCGTGTTACGTGATCTTCTATCAGATATCCGACAAAGACCTGTCTTTACTGGAGGAACGCATCAAGCGGGCTAGCAAAAGTCGCAGCGCAGAAGCTCGCCGCTCCATGGTGGTGCCACTCTCCGCTTCGGGGAAACCCATCATACAGCAATCCATCGAGGTTTGTTCTACACAAGGTTATTGTAGCCGTAAAAACTCCATTGCTAGGCATTGGACATAGGCCTTCCAATAAGGGAATTTCACATATAATTGCCGCCATAGTCAGTCGTGGTAGCAATCGTAAAACGTAATGTAGTGGCGGGAATGCTGCTGTCCATCCTCGCCCTGATACATTTACCCTTCACTGTTTCGGATAGATATACCGCCATCTATCGGTTCTGTATCCCATATTTTATTCAAAGAAGTAAAAATATAAATATTCGTATAGAGCGACTATGAGCGGCGATGGCCTGGTTGCTTCTTTTTATCGTAGATTATATTCTAAAATGGATCATCTTTTATACCGAAAGAGTTAGGATTCCCGTAGGATACATTTCTCTACATTGAGTATTGTTACAGCACTCTTACTTTAAAACATTTTATGTCTATGGAAAATGATTTCATTAAATCACATGTCACACTAGGAAGAGCCGTCAAGACGCGTGATATCAGTGGACCAAGCGCCAACAGAGTACCCCGAAGAAGAGGAAGAAGAGGAGACACCCCCGCCACCAATGCCGTAAGTGTCATGTCACTACCATATGTCATTTAAATTCATTACTCACAACAGTCCACACAGTACACAATTTGTATAATTTATCAAATACCAATGGCATTTTTTTGCTGACAAGATAGACATTTATTGATAATAGTGTAACATAGACATTAGATAGCAATTCCAAATGTTTGATTATATTCTATTTAAGTTACATCCGTGTGAAGCCTGTCTTGTATATCTGACGTAGTGGGCATCTCTTCTTAATTCGATCCGAAATAAGAATGAATTGATTAGTGTCCAAATTTTTTCCTTTTTAAAAAGATATGTGTCCATTTTAAAGTATAATCATAATATAATTATAATTATTCTCTGATGTCTAAGAACGCGGGTCTCCTGCAAAGAGACGAAGGCAATGTTTTACATCCTATTAACATTATAAATGTAAAAGTTTGTGAGTACGGATGTTTGGATGTTTGTTACTCTTTCGCGCAAAAACTACTTAATGGGTTTTAATGAAACTTATGAACAATAATGTAGCTTATGCATCAAAATTACTTATAGGCTACAATTTATAAAGATATTGTGTGAATTGTCCAAACTGTGACGATAAGTGTAATTTATAGGAGCATAATGCAGCTGCTACCTATAAGTCTATGATTAGGGCTCTGCATTGCAACTATATTAGGAATTGTGTTTGGTGCAGTGTAAAACCTTTACTTTGTTCTTTTAATATATAGTTTACTTCTTTTATTATGCATTTATCGCTGTCTCCGATATACATTTATATCGACTCGATTGGCAAAGAGACAGATGGTAGTGACCCTGTTCTGTGTCTAGGTTTTAAAAATAAGTAATAAAGTATTATATTATTGATTCCTCTGTTGTCTGGTGTCCCGTAACACAAGTGCTTTAAGCCACTTACCTCGGAATCAGGTCAATGTATGAGATGTGTGAATATTATATTATTATTTTTCTTCTCCACAGGGCACCGCCAGAGCCGAAAGTGATCACCGGACCATTCGGGCTGGACCCCGAGTTGATAGCCCAGCTGGATGCAGCCGTGCCCGTGCTGCGGCGCCCCGATCTGCCTGAGCTGGACCTCAAATTCCTCGATGATCCCATTCCCGTGAGCGGCGTGCGGCCCGCTGTCAGCCTGCAGCATCAGACCACTGTCAGGACCAGGTGAGGACTAGTATGTTTAGTTAAGAAATCCCTACAAATAGTAGTTTGTAGAGATTCTTTATATTAATGCGTATAAAACTTAAAGGTAATATGTTTTATTAAAATTGTACCAGCTATAGACTGTTGGATATGGGCCCATAATTGATGCGCTGGCTAGAAGTGGTGGCAAACGCAGAGAGTAGCTTCGCGACGGGAATGCTGATGTTTTGAGTAGATGTACCGCTAACTGTCGGTTCCTCTGTCGCTTCATATCACATCTGATACAGGAGAGTTATTATTCTACCGTGCCAGTTCCATATGGTGTAGATGTTGTATTTTATTAGACTAGGTAGACAAACAAGCATACATTCCGCCTGATAGTAAGTCTCACTGCAGCCTATAGACACTAGGAATATCACACGGATATAACTAAAGCGTAGCTAACCTTGTGACTTGAAGATATTATGCCACATTACCCAGTAATTTCACTGCCTTTCTGACCCTTCTGTCCCTAGTGCAGAGAAGTGCGCAACACGTACAAAACGTGTTGCGCACTTCTCTGCACTATTTCGAGACTGGAGTAAGAGATCAACTGGAGTATTAGCAATTCCCTATTTTAGTCTTAATTAAAAAAATAACTGTCATACCTACCTTATGACGTGTGTTATTTCTCAATGTTGTCGTGTCGAAATCGTATCAGTCATTTTGGAGACACAAACGATATTTTTTTACATTTAGGTATTCCATTAGTATATATTATATTGTTATAGGATATATAATAAAAAAACGATATTTGTTTGCCAGTATGGTCCCGATGTCGCCGCCACGTCATATGGCGCCTCATCCGATAGTCTCCCAACAACAGCACCACTCGACAATCGACGATTCGCAGTTGGCTGACACCATACATTCAATCGCGAGTCCAGATCTCAACGTGAGTTGTGAAAATATTGTTATCATTATTCATCATTCAGTGTATGTACACTTATATTTAAACGGAAATCGATTTCAATTTGTCTCAGGAGACTCGCTCGAAATAATTAAATTGGCCTTTACTATTGTAGACGATTGAAAAATTCCCGCTTATTACGTTCTAATGTTGTCGATAAAATGAAACCGTCGCTGGCCAGGCCGCAATCCGCGCGCTGTCGCTCATCTCGGGCGCGCTGGTGTCGGGGCACGGCGCCGCGCTGGCGGCGCACGAGCAGCGCCTGGTGGCCGCCATCGCCGCGCAGGTGCGGCGCCTGCGCACCGGCGCCTGCAGCGCGCCGCCGCACGACGCCTGGCCCGCCTACAAGTACCTCGCCGGCGCGCTCACCACGGTCAGTGCAGCGGTCGCGTGACACCTGTCGCGCGTCTACTCGGCTTCGTTTTCCCTGCCGTCGGCGCCACCGGGCCCGCCTCCGTCGATACGCTTTACCCACGCGTGCGGCGCTTATGGCGGCGACTGCAGGCGTCGTGATGTCTGCGTTACGCGCTGCTTCGATGGTTTCCCACTAGTGCTACCTCACAGGTTTTAACTTTCTTTCTCGACACAAACAAACCATGCGTTTAATTCAATCTATTGAATGGGTACAGTTCTACGAGACGGCCGGGTGCGGGTCGCAAGTGGGCGAGTCGGCGCTGTGTTCGCTGCTGGGCGAGTTGCTGCGCGTGCTGGGCGCGGGAGCGGGCGCGGGCGCGGGCGCGGGTGCGGGCGCGGGCGCGGGCGGCGTGAGCGCGGGCGCGGACGCGGAGCGGCTGGTGCGCATCCTCAACAACGTGTGCGTGCGCGTGCTGGAGCACTCGCCGCGCACCGCGCTGCTCTGGTACGTCACCAGCGCGGGCTACCGGCACGAGGAATGGGGCCCGCTAAGGATACATTCAAGTGTCATTTGTAACCTGTTTTCTATTGCTTCAAATGTTCACTTTTTTTTGTTTCTTGGTCGAAATTACGTGTGCTATCAATACTACGTCGGTTGACCTATTTGAATTTCGACTAATAAAATTGTAATATGTAGATTATCTAAGTGTCACAAACAATATGTATAGCAAATAAAATGTCACATCGGCTAATTTGTGATCAAGTTAAATTCAGATTTGTAACTACGTATTTGTGAATTTTCGTATTATAAGTAATGAGAAAAACTATTAAAAGTTGTTTTGGTTATGAAAACAATATTAAAATGTACCATGATATAAATTACCAATTTATGTATAATATTTAGATTATATGATCAAATATTGGTGGTAGTCTAACAGAAAGCTTTTCCTTGCAGTGCCATAGTGTCCCTGCTCCACGACTCGATCGGGGTCTCGGAACCAGCCTACCCCCGGTACCAGGACCTGCTGCTCAAATGCTTCTGGAAAACTCTCAAGATGATCTCTACTTGGGACCCCAGCTCTATAGACTATGACGCGGTCCTATACAAGATACATTTGTTTTATAAGGCTTATCCGAACAGCTATTGGAAGAAAAATCCAGATATCAGTGATACACCATATAGGTAATAAGAATTAATTAATTAGTCTTGTTTAAATTAGCTATAAGAAATTGGAGTAGTTATTCGATTTTAAATTAATTTGATTTGACAATCTTTAATAGCGCTCAAGTGCTGTCTATTTAATCCGATTTTCAACCAATAAGATATGAACTAAAAATGTCACAAACAATATGGCATACTGGTTTTGGATGGTATTCAATATTTAGATATTATTCGGTATCTTAATAGTTTTCAGTGATCTTAATCTTAGAAAGAAGAGAAGATGATTTATATATAAAAAATTGAATTTCTGTTTTAAATTATAATGTAATTTGTCTATGGTAGAACCGTGAAGACGCTGGTGCATACTCTAGTCAAAATGAAGGGCTCCTCCATAACGAACCACCTCACGCAGATACCCGACGTCAACGAATCCGACCTATACCCGTATTTACTCAAAGTTCTGAAGGTAAGTTAACACTACCACTATGATACCATAATTACTTTTATGAATAAGCCCGATTTGGTCCGGCATTTAAAGCTGGCTTAAAAAGGCTTAAATGAAACACATTTTGTTTGGACATAATCTTATCAAACTGTTGTTGTGTTATAAGGTTTTAGGATATTACGCCGGATGAATTTGAATGAAATCACAATGATATGGCTTATAACCACTCTCACTGCCATTTCATATTGACACAAATCATACACCTGTTAGAGCAGTACATCGCGTTCGCCGGCAAATGTACAGTTTCGACTGCTTTAATGCAGCCGGACTCGCTCATTTCTCCTCAAATTTTGTGAACAATGTGCTGTCTTCAACGACGGCCACCGAGCCTAGGTCCCTGTTCTGATTCGTAACATGAACGGCGCCGCCGGGCCGGTGCTCCAGTATCTACGTCTCGAGGAGTGCAGCATCAAGTTCGTCCGAAATGTAAATGAGAGTCTCATATTCAATTGGTGTCCTGCAGCAACTGAAGCTGGACGAGAAGAAGGAGAACACACCGGACCCGGTGAACGGCAGCTCGCTGCTGACGTCGTCCATGTCGGCCAACAACGCGGCGCTGAACAGCGGCCGCATGCCGCGCGCCGTGCACGACCAGCTCGCGCTCATACTCAAGCGCATCGGCAGCAAGGAGCACAACAAGGACGCGCTGGCGCACCTCTACGATCTCAGGGTGTGTACTCATATTTTAGTGCGTCTTCTACACTAAACAATATGGAGGTAGGTATTTTTATTAAAGGTTTTCCAAATATATGAGCTCGGCCTCTACTTATTGCCTTTTTGATTGGCAATTTCTTTAAATACTTTGATTACTAAAAGCTCCTCACCTCTCGCAAATATGTAAAAATTTCGCAATCTACATTAATGTTAAAGTTACTCACACTTTTTTTGATTTCAAAATTGAATGTGACGTTTTGACATTTTTTTTTTCGGTTGATCTGCTACTTTGTGTACTAATATCAAAATTGGTTTTTGGTTATTTTGTTAAAAATGAATTTGTTTTAATTGTTGAAGTTATTCTTCAAATATAGTTTGTTAATACAAACTTCTGGGCTGTCTTCGTTACTGATTACCGTCCGTTCGTTTGGCAGGAGCGTCACCCCGAGGTGGACATCTGGACTTTCATGCAGGGGTCGTCGTTCTACTTCCGCAACTACGTGGAGCGCGGACTGCGCGAGGTGGCCGAGCAGCGCCGCATGGCCGCCGTGCCGGGCTTCAAGCACGACTTCAAACCCGACAACATCGGTCCATATACAACTCCTATAATACTTAATCTTATTCTTGTCATACTATTCTGCAATACCTGTAATCTGACCATGTTGACAACCCTAGCGACTGATGCACTATATTTTCTGAATAATCAATTGACTTTGCTATGGGGGTACCCAATAATCGAAGTAGAATGGTCCCTTTGTAATCTGTCGTAAGTGAAGATTTAAGTACCGAAACCGACAGATAACGGCATATCCATCAGAAATAGCACAGCAATTGGGTGGGGTTAGGCAGCAGCATCATCCCCACGAAGTACTCGGTGATTACCACCATGCCTGCTCAACGCGGCAATTATGGGCACAAATTCATCTATCTTGGGGAGGCCTATGTTCAACAGTGGACTTTCCGCTGAATTGATATGATAAAGATGAATTAAATTGGCAAATAGTTTGGATTTAAAAAACATTAACTAAAAAAATGTGTTGAATTCCAAACAAAGAATTACTCTTTTAGAGGATACATTATTTTTTATTTCAGACATCAGTAATGAGAACGACGAAAAATCGCACGTAATATTCTTGGAGAGACTGCGAGCTTTACAGGTAAGTTGAGTGCTATATATTTTTAGCCGTAAATCAACGAAATCAGAACACATTTCGAAAAAATCTAATTTTTATCATATTAACGATGGTTTTTCAATATGCAATACAACAGACTCTAATTAAAACGATGGTTTTTAGTGGGATAATTTATTTTTTCGTAAGTAATTTATTTTATACATGATAATTATTCCTCAGGCGAAAGCAGGTTTAAAAAAGGAGTCTAGTCCGTCGTCTCAGCCGCGAACTCCCATGGGGGACAACAGGACACTCGCGGACTCAATTAATGAGAACACATTACCGCGCGCACACAGCATCGACCCGCAGCTGGAGGTGAGGGTTACGTACAAAACGAAACTGCGACCTGCAAACTTTGTTAATAAAAGTTAAAAAGTTTTATGGCACAAAATAAAACCCGCTCTCATTTAGTTCTTAATTCTGTTAGTGGTACGGTACAGCCATAAAAATTTACTTATTTAAATAATTCAATACATTTCAAGATTTATTTACAAATCTGCCTCTTACTTGAGATTATGATATTAAGGCAGGTTTGGTTATTTATCATTTTTTTAAACGCTTATTCAATCTGATAATAATTCGAAAGCACCTCATTAACACAGGTGAAGACTTCACTTAACACACCAGACTTAGAAAGCATTAGGAAATTTGTTACTGAAAGAAGAGCGTTCACATAACACGGAAGCTTGTAAACGATAACACAATTAAAAAATTAATCTTGCAGTTGCACACGACACAATCGGTATCACAGAAAAACGAGGCCGCCGTCGACGCGCTCCGACTCAAACTACAACAAATCAAGAGCTCCTCAAAGAGATAAGGCCGTACCACTCGCACCGCACCCGGACTTGTAGCTCTCTCACTCACACGTTTGTCCACCACACCTTCAAGCGACTACACACTCGCGTCGCAATAAAAATTACATCTGCACGACCGAAGTGAAAAGGAGTGTTTTTTTAAATTGGAAACGTCATGAACATTGCTTACATTGCAGCTGAAAAAAAACAAATCTCATTTCTTGTTCCTCTAGTGTAAAATTTACTTTGAAGGCCTATGTGTGTGTCTTATAAACGTCCAATTGTTGATGCCCCTTGTTGAGCCTTTAAAATGACAATATGGCTGACAGCATCGCCAAAACAGGGTAAAAAAGCTTAAAAATTGTGCAACAAGTTCGATAAAGGGGCTAGTCTGTTTTTGTGTGACGGATCGATTGATCGATTTTAAATATTGGTTCAATTATTAAAAAGCAAACATAATCACTTAACTTACATACTATTGAAATATCTATAATTTAATCAATTAAATTACAATTGTCGATCTCGATTCGGTCAGCATTATGAAAATTGTTGTGAAATTAAATATGTAGTTGTCCATATTAACCTAGAAATATGGGTTTGAATGATTAGTTGCACTTTTGATCCATACTGCTCTTTATATTCAATCCTGATTATTCTTAAATGAGAAAAGAATTCCTCTCAATGAATGTGCTGTCTGATAATCAAAAAAACATATTGAAAATGTAGTATGCTAAGGTTTCATTTAATTATTCCAGTGTTTGAATTTGGTTAACACTTTTTAATCGGACTTAGCGAAGCCCGATTTCCTAAATCTCTTCTGACGTTAGTGGATTTTTATATGTAGATGATTCGCACGCGATTTTTAATGCGAAGGAACCTGTTGATGAAAACTAAAGACGCCCGTGCAGTGTCTGCATATAGAGATATTCCTGAGACTTAGGGTTTAGTGTATTTGAATATAAGCCATTTTTGTATATGGTAATCGTAGAATTACTCCAATTAAAAACACATTTAAATTTGAACAATTGAACGCTTTCACAAAGAGTTTCTTTAACATTGACACTTATAATAATAAATAACCAAGCAACACTAATTATAAAAAAAAACATGTAATGTGATATGATGTAAGGAAATATATTCTCTAATTCAATTTCGTATTGATCCTCTGTAGTATGTGTTAAGTTGTGAACGAGTAGTAGATGTCCACGGAATTCGCACTAAATGCACGTTTGTGACGGGAATTCAAGTTACATCTGTAGAAAGCCTCCCGCCCCATTAGGTTTCATTAGGTGATATACAAAAGGCTTATAAAAACAGTAATATGTATTACTATATATTGTAATATTTGTAACGTTTCTCAAGAATGATATGGTAGTTAATAAAACACTGCAAACAAAGCTAAGGCATAAACAGTAGGCAATATCTATTTTTTGTAATTTTCATTACATAAGCCTTTGTATGAAAAAATATAAGTAATCTGGATTTAAAATATTCTATCGTATCTTTCTGTCTTGAGTGCAGACAGCGTTCTAGTATTGTACATTTCTCACCCAGTGATTGTATAATGAATCATGTATGAGATAATATATAATCGTCTAGCCAATATACACAATAACCAACATGAAACTTAATGTATTTAAATTATTAGCAAATAGACCGGTAGTGAGAGCTGACTAATAGTTTTGTATCTATCGTCAATGTAGTTTTCATCGCGCATGAAAACTGTCTATTGATGTTTAATATTCAGGTTTGAAAAAATAATGTTCTAGTATTATTTATGTTTGTGATTTTAGTACGTTTTTTGCGTGTTGTTACTGTCGGGTGATAATGAAGACTGTTGTAAGAATTGCAATGCGTTTACGAAAGTAATACTCGTCTCTTTTTTGTCTGTTCATAGTTTACTCGTGACCGATTTTTAATTGTTGGTGATAGTTGCATATTTTGTAATACTGATTGCTAACTAAATATATTACACATTGAAACACCCTACCTATTATTGATTTTGTCTGTTGTGATTTGTTTGAAAGTTAACCGTTTTTATTATATTGTCGTTGTATGTATCTTTGTTACGTTCGGTTGAAAGTGCTCGGACAGTCGTCATCCAGTAGGTTTGTAAGAAATCTTCGTAAGCTGAGATGAGGCCATAATTTGTATTTCATTATTGTCACTCCTATTATTGAGCCTTCGTAATAACATTGACATAATGTAACTCGAACATTCCTTGCAGTATTGGTTTTCTATGTACAAATTTTGATTCACATCACATCATCGTATTTATATGTAATTACAATTATTATAGTTAAATATCTCAGTAATTTGATTTTTATATTGTTTTTTTTAACATGCTATTTTTACTGACTTATACTTTATAAATTACTAACAATGGCGGATATAATATACACGAAGTATTATGAGTGAACAAAACGTTTGCTATTCAGCTGATGAAATCAAATAACCTCAGGGCTCGACTGAAAGGCGAAGCTATAATGGTGCCACAATTATAAATTTTGTTTTAACTAGGTTCGTTCATATTTCAGTTCCATATCCTTTAGGTAGGTTTAGTTACATTATTCTCTCTCTGTAATTAAAATATATTTGCGCTTTTTTACTATTCATTTGACGTCATATTATTATTGTGAGCATTTATTTATTGTATGTAAAATTAATATTGTAAAATCATGATGTAATGATAAATAAAGTTCATACAACATAATTTTGTATATTACTTATTTATTCCCTTGAAATTGGATCTTATTCTATTCGCATTAGTTTCATGTTAGAATTACACATGTCTAAATGGGCTTTAAAATGAATAAATTATATATATTTAATATGTGTTTATTAAATATGTATGCTGTATTAAAATACTAGAGCTAGAAAATTGAAAGCTAGCTACCCGAATGACATCATTACAGAACCGCTGATTGAAAATACACACAGAAAAAAGAACAACAAACAGTTCATTAGCGGACTTCAAAAAAACTTTCGACTGAATGACTGAATATTTTTTTTGAATTCGTGTGCGCTTCGTGAGATTTTTTTCTGCTGTAATAGGGTTGTTTCCTAGTACATATTCACTCAATTATAAGTAGATAAGTACCTACACCGAAAGTTCACAAAACTAGAAACACGATAAGCTATATTTTATTATAACTAACCACATAATTTTTTAATAATTTATGAAATTTATGTTTATCGCCTATTACGTCACGCCATTTAAAACGGCGAGTGGCTCCGATTAGAGACTGATGACGTCACTTTACATTTGATAGTGACAAGTATTTGACATTGACAAGTACCTAACCTGAAACCTGAGGATACATGAGTTGTTTTGTTTACTTCGTATATAATATATAAGTTTGTTAGTTTTGTATTTGAGCGATAGACAGTTAATAAAGAATTATGGAGAAAGGATTTATGAAAGCTGATAGTTTATTTTATTAAGTTTTTTGAAACATCAACAAGTGTTTTCCAACGCTGACACAAACATAACCTCAAACCTTTGCCTCAAACTCGTATTAACACAAACTTTACGTTTGACATTGACACTTCATTGCACCGTTTCATTTTACCGCATTCAAAGCTCTGAACATTTAAGATATTTTATTTTTGTGCTCATTAAAAGAAACAAAATCGTGATACTCAAATGTTTAAATATATGTTTTTTGTATCTTTATTATAAAAATACATCAATAAAATTTTAAAATCAATTGGTCAGTATATCGGTGTGCGTTAAAATGTAAAGGAACATAATGTATAGTGACGTCACAGTCACGTGATCGAGCGTTTTTTGGCCATTTTTTAAAATAGAAAAAAATTAAATACATAAAAAGTAAAGAGATTTATGACGAAAAATGATAGGGAGGGTGATCCTTAAATTATTTAGAAGCTATTTAAATAGTTTTGCGAAAATTGGAAACAAGCCTATTATACTATTATAACAATATTTCTTTTGAATTCAATGCTAACAAGTGAACAGTTTTTTTTTTCATATAAGGGCATCATAAATATACTAATTTAAATTGAAGCGTCGTTTAAGATGCGATAACGTAAGTAATTAAATAATAAATTACCTAATACCGACCAACTCATTTTTACTGTTGCGAGTAGGCATTGTGAATTTAATTATGTTAACTTTACTTTCATTCTCGCCGGTCAAATTAGTAAATTCTTTCTTGATAATTTTCCTAAACAAATTAGGTATTGAATAGTTATTCTCGAATACTCTCCGTTTAACTTTGAACTCTTCTATCGGATAGAAGACAGTTGAAGTCCCTACAATCAAACAATAGTGTTTTAAAGTGAATTCTTTATTATTAAGTATAATAATAAAAGTACAATGTAACAAATACCTACTAATTATTTCTTGCTTTACTACATGACAAGTACAATATTAGAAAAGAAAAAGTAACCCATGGGAGGTATGAAACTATCTTTTATTTTTCCTATTCTATCAAACCTGATATCTGAACTGCCTTGTATCGAAATGGCGTATAGCAATGGTGGCAGATAATATATCAAGAACTAGGTTCTTAGTAATACGTAACTCTTTGAAATTTGTGCTTGATGATGACGCGTCTGGAGAAGAACGAACATTAGATAAACTGCGGAAAGTCCGTCCTCTTTTGAACAAAATAACCATGATCTGCACCAACGAACTTAAGGACCAACACATTTCAATTGATGAGATGATGATACCATTCAGTGGTTCCTGTGGTATTAGGCAGTATTGTCCTGGCAAACCGAACCCCGTCGGACTTAAAGCTTTCGTTATAGCTAATTCAGATGGCACTGTGTGTGACCTCATTGTTTACCAGGGAATCACTACTTATCCTAAATACGATAACACAAATTTTTGTCCGGGAGAAAAACCTGTTTTAAAACTAACAGGCGCTAATTCTAGGTCATTTGGTATACATTGACCGGTATATTACTACTGAAAAACTTGTACAAAAAAAGGGGTACCTATAGAGCGTACGGGCACTATAATGAAGAATTGGATTCCCGCGGCAGCACGTAGTATGATTGAAGCAGACGGTAGTTTGAAAAATAAAGGGAGAGGCAGCAGCATCTTAGTAAAAAGTGATGGCAATATGGCAATCACTAAATGGTATGACAACAAACCGGTTTTACTTATGTCATCACAATTTGCAAATGAAGAGTTAGATGTTTGTAGGCGATATAACAAAAATGGCTAGGAATGTGAATGTTAATCGTCCTGAAGTCTTAAAAATGTACAATAATTTCGTGGGAGGCGTTGATTTAGCCGACCGACAGCTAGCTGTATGTCCTGCCAGGGCTCGTACTAAAATATGAATTATTAGGTTCTCTCATATGTTGGACTTAGCTTTCAACAATAGCTGGATACAAAAAAGGAGCAAAAAATAAAGGTCCCCATAATAAAGATATTTTGCAGTTACGCTTTTACAAGATGGAGTTTGCAGAAATTTTAATTTTTTTTACAAAACAGCCCCTTTTGAATTGTTGGACTTGACTAATAATGAAGAGAATATTATTTCAGAACAAAGAAAACGAGGCCGGCTTTCTATTATGTACTATACCGATAAAAAATAGGCGAACTCAATGATCAACCCATTTACCCGAAGTTACTCAAAAACAAAATCGTTGTCGAATGAGTCACTTTGACAAAAGTCCACTTTAAAGTGTACATTTTGTAATGTTCATCCACGTCTTACTTATAAAAGAAATTGCTTTAAACTGTTTCTGAATTCGTATGTATACCTAAAGGTCGGTAGTATCTAACTACATCTTGATTATAATTTTGATCTTATTACCTACTATGTTAAATTAAAGACTGAAGTGGTCACAAATATTATTGTTAGGAAATCTGTGTTTTATTTTATTTTAATTTTTGAGATTTTACTAGACTGTATGGTAAATTGAATGATTAAGGCGATAATAAGAGACTGATCTATTCCCAAATATTATTTTTAAGTTACTTTAAAGAGGATTATTTGGTTTATATTTGATTTTTTTTTATTTATAGTCATATATGATGACTAAAGACATATAATTAAGATATTATAGACAGTATTATTTCAATAATTGTTAGTTATATCAAGGATTTATATTTTCTTTTCCTATGGCATTTCTATGACTGACCCTGTGACTTATAGTATATGTAACAGCCCAATGTGATAAATAAAGAACAAAATATTTTATAGTTTTTTTTTCTCTTTGGCAGACCTAAATCAATAATAAAGTACCCTTAAAATATTATAGACTACAGGCCCATGTTTAAAAAATTATAGGTCATTTGAACCACCAGGTGACCTATCTAAAACGATATATGAGCATAAAATAATAAGATTCAGCATTATGCCGTATACATACTGCTTCTAAACCATTATTCCGCAACGCCGTACAAAAATCATGCTCTTTCCGTGGTCCAGGGGGTGATTTGAAAAAGTACGGCTTCGGTTTCAAAACAATATCTAGCACTCAAAAGTACTATTAAAAATAATGTAAAAAGCTCACTCTACCTGTACTTTCGAATTCTCCCCTGCACCCAGTCGGACAGCTTACAAGTGACGGCATAGTGCTGAATCTTATTATTTTATGCTCATATTTCGTTCTAGATAGGTCACCTGGTGGTTCAAATGACCCATAATTTTTTCAACATGAGCCTGTAGTCTATTACTCATTTATTCGCTGTGGTTGCCAAGATATGAACAATTTTTGGTCTGGGCGTTCGGGGCTTAACTTATTTTGTCCTAGTACTAAGACACAGGGCCTTCCTCGGAAGTACCGTCTTTAAAACCGGGCCGCAGGAGGTTAACGTAGCTTGCCAGATCATGGATTCGCCGTGAAACAGTATCGCTTGATAGCGGGACAGTAGAAAGATGATTTGCAGATGTTTCTACTAGCATACATTTTGTTATGTCTAACTTACATAGCTTTATTAAATTCTCACCGATAGTGTGCGGTTCACCTGCTTGTGCGTTGCGATAACTAACTAATACGATGCCTCTGTGGCCTTTTCATTGATAAGTTTGTATTACATGCATCATATTTTTTTTACTTTCAAATAACTGTTCTTTTTTACGAACAAAACATTCTTTATTCTTATCTTTAGATCGGGGTGTACAGTTTTAAAATGACGGCGCAATTTGTGTGCCATGGAACTATTAGGAAGCAGTTTACTGCATAGCATGCAGAGAGGTGAGCCGTTGGAATCGACAAATTCGAAATTGACATATGATTCATCATGTGTATTTCCTTTTTTCGTCTTCGAAACCGTGGAGCTTGACGTCGTGGCATCATCGTTTGGATATCAGTAATTGCTAAATTCTCGGCGCGTACTGCTTTTAAACATTCAGCGTCATTAGAAGATGTTGTTGCAACACGTGTAACGCCCTTAGCCAACGTTCTATTCATCTTTATTAATAATGTTAGGGTGGGTCAAAATAATACACAACGGTTAATGCGTAGAAGAAACTAAGTTTAGTCCAAAGAAGAAATTTACAAAACTGATACAATCAGAATACAACAGGCAGTAGAACAATGAACACTAGTTTCATATCACGTTTAAACTCCGCAATTCGCTAGCAGCTTGTAAGTAGCTAGGTAAGAACTTATAGCTCCGAACGCTAATCGACGAGGTGCAACGCGCGATCAACGCTTTTATACCTATTTAGTCCTAGACTCGATCTAGAATATTCTCAAAAAACACGAGCCGGAGCCTTTGATAAACAAAAGCGAAAATAAAAATAGAAACACAAACAATGCGTTGTAAACAATCTAGACTTTATAACTTTACATTAAAGCCGAAAGTTGCTTGTCTCGAATATAGCGTCTAATTCAGAGGCGGCTTTTATCAAAGGGACTACGTGCTCACAAGTATACGCGTGTCGGGCAGAGTCAAAACTTTCGACCAGAGAGAGGTGCACTTAATGCTAATTAGCAGCTTTATTATATTGATCTATTTAGCTAAGCGGGAGCGGGATCCGCTCTATTTAATATTATATAAATATAAAAAAAAATCTTCATTAGAGTATGTGTTAGGTACACCCTTCGCTGATTACTATCAAGAAGAAAGACGAAATTTAATGCGTTTACTGCGACTTAAAAAAACTTTAAATTTGACTTTTTTTATCTTTTTCTTAATATCATAAAGAAAAAAGATATTATTTTTTTGCATTGAATAGGCTCCAAAACTACTGGATCGGTTGGGAAGATTGAGAATTGAGAAGACACTATTCCCGGGTGACATTTATATACCTATTTATGGTTATTATGATTATTATAATATTTATGGTATTTTTAAACTGTAAAAGTTGTAGTAGTAGTACTTGCTACTACTACAACTTTGCAGAACACGTCATTATCCACAAAGTGTTGCATATACAGCGTTGCCAGACGCCCCGATTTCGGCGGGACGTCCCGATTTTTCTATTCTGACTCCGACTTAGCAAGTTCCGCGAGTCCCGCTTTTCGGAGATAACTCGACCGTGCGTGCAGCGTGCTGAGGAATGGTCGGATGACAGAAATTAATGCTCTGTAAATTTGATGAGAGCAGAATTACTCGTTCAGTTTAATCTACAGCTATCCTGTGAAGAGTTCTTAATTTTATTTAAAAAAAGGAAACTTTAAAATATGTGAAATCTTCACAGAAATATTTTAATAAAATAAGTTATCATTGTAAATAATAATTATTTATAAGATTTAGTTATTTAATTATAATTATTATTAATTTATTGTAAGTTGCAATTTGTAACACTCACTCCTTAGTCTATTTTGAAACGCCACATTTTTTTAATAAGTAGTAAATAATCTAACCTAGGAACTCTTACCTTGTAGTCCGGCATGATAACCGTACTACCATGGAGGCAGTTATATGTAAGATTCAACTATTTAATGATAAGCAAAATCTTATTGAAAATACCATATTTCAATTAAAATACATTTTCTATGGCTATGGCTTTTAACGAAAGAATCGCTTTTTTTTACTCAAATAGTTCCAAAGTCCCGTCTAGGCTTGAATAGCAAGGCAGCACCGTAATAAATCATCATTTATAGAAAAGCCCTGACTAAAACTACCTGAATAAACCTTGTTTTGTGTTTTTATATAATAATATGATCTTCTAAGACTTTTCTTACGGCTGCTTAAACTATTGTC
>JACJUM010002279.1:8784423-8854390 GCA_020976665.1 Heortia vitessoides | reverse complement strand
ACGAGATATCAAACTTTGACTTAAGAGAAGTTTGTTTAGGTTGAACTCACAAATTTCTGCATTACTCTTATGTGATAGATTTGAGAGAAATAGACTCTTAAAATATTGACATATTTGTTTCGGTTGATCTGTTGCTTTGTATACTGTTGATTAACCTCGATTAAAACGGTTAATACATGAAAACACAATTCAAAACATTTGACTGCTTATTACTAAATATCCACTTTAACTAGGAAAAAGGCCATAGTCTTGAGTATTATCTTGGGAACTCTATTTGCCCATAAGCACATCGAATTTAGATTTGGAGTTCAGCTCAAAAAATATATTTTATTTTGATGTGTGAACTCTATGGTTGCAGGACTAAAAAAATTTTACTTCTGTCAAAATTTTACAACCAGTTTTGAATTGAAATAGGCATTTAAAGTTTAATATAAATTTTTCTTCTATTTACATTTTCACTACTCATAATAAAACTACTTATTATCGGTTTGTAAAAGGTTTATATCTCGTATAAAATATATAAATATAAAATCCTGGGATAGAATTTAAACCAATTACCCTTGGATTACTAGTTACGGTAACAACCAAATCCCCCATTAGGCCTGTATTTATTTGTCTAATTATAACCTTACTAATGCTAATTAATAAAAAAAAGTTTATTTATTAGGAACCACTTATAGTGACATCAAACAATAGAGAAACTCATCATATTAAGCGGATGTCATTCAAAGCGATTAGAGATTTGATTTGAGTATGTAAGGTTATGTTAAGAAAGTGTATGCATTTGTATTGAATAATTAAAAAAAAACTTTTATGGCCACAAAGTAAACAAATTAAATAACAAGCCAATCATGCCCACCTTTGTGACAGGGCTTTCCTTGGGTATTTTTTTCACCGTTTTGCTAAAAAAATTATATAAAATCGCAAAGTTCAAACTTTGCTTCATATTAAGTAGCTGGTAAATATATATGAAATATATCGACCAACTACTTATTGGAGTTGGAATAATTACAAATTCCACAATGCATTGACAAGGCATTACATCCATAATGTGACAAAATATACTTACTAGATAGAAATTATTTTTTTTTCAATTCAAATATATATAACACATGAAAGTTTATATAATATAAATATTCTATTGCAGAAAAACCGTAAGCAGATCCCCTGCTATTGGGAGAACCAGCCAGGCGGGTGCCGTAAGAAGCACTGCCCATTTATGCACAAGAACCCTGACGCGCGCACCGATGGCATCGCACCCAGCCAGCCCGCGCCCGCTGTATGTTTACCTATAATATTCCGTATAATTTGCCCCTGTCCTAAATTTTACACATTTACATATTTTATGAAACTGATTTAGGATTGGTTTGGAACATGACATGTTTTCTGATAGGTTTAACTAGGAGTCGGTACTGGCAAATATAAGTTTATGGGGTAAAGTTGGTTGCGTAGGAGACCTCTAGTCTATACCTACCAATTATCTATCTGTTTATTACAAATAGTAATGAATTCAACTGCAACGTAAATTATTTGATTATTCGTAGACGTATTCCTTTGTCTGACAAGCTGTGTTTGTTATATCCCAGATTCTTGCTTAAGATAGAGATTAATCAGAGTGCTTAATAATATTAACCCAAAATGAATGCTACAAAAGCATTGGTTAGTTTAGTTGACGGCTGTGGGGTACCGGCAGAGTAGAATAGTACCTCCTTCTATACCAGGTCTTGTAAGAGGCCACTAAGGTACCAGAACCGATAGATGGCGGTATATCCATACGAAACAGTGTAGCTCAAATGTAAAGGGCTGGGTTAGGCAGCAGCATCCCTGTTGCGAAAGCACGCTCTGCAATTGCCAACACGCTTGCCCAGGGCGGCAATTCAAGCTATGTCCAACAGTAGACTTTGAATGGCTGATATGTTGAAATTTAGGAATTAATTGTACAATTCATGAATACTGATGCATATACGAAATGCATTCGAGTCAGCACGCAAATATCTATATACAATAAAAGATGTATGTTGGCTTGAACATACTCATTGCTCTCGCAATTTCAGCCTAGCATATTATGGCATGTCATATGTAGTGAGTACTTTGGTGTTTACCATAAAATGTGTAATTGACGTATGTGTGCATGGTGAACAGGGCCAGCCTGCTCTGGATGGTGTGGTCGGCGAGCTTTCGGCAGTGTCGCAGCCCGTGCCGGCACCTGCGCCCGTGCCTCTGCTGTGGCAGCAGAGACAAGGTAATATTAGTGTTACAATTACATTTATCGATGAATTTTGCTAATTTATGTTCTAATATCAAGTGAACTGCCCGGTAATTGAAAACTAACGTTCAGCGACCTACAACTTTTAAATCCAAACCATATGATTGTAAATACTCTTATTTTATAATTTATCATGCAAGAATAAACACTGTCAGTTCAATTGATCCATCACAGCCTATTTGATTTCATATAGGCTTTCATATTAGGATTTCATATTAGGCTATAAGAATTATAAACTTCCAGTTTTTGATGTGCGATAGTGATAAAATGTACCCGACAGTGGTTGCTCTAGACTCTGCGATCCTCGGCGTGCTGCCTTCGAGCGAGTTGCTAGGCGCCCGCCGCGTGCTGCCCGCGCACTCTGCGCATTCAGCGCACGGCGCGCACTCGGCGCATTCGGCGCACTCTGCGCACTCTGCTCACGCCGCGCACGGCGCCCACGCGGCGCACGGCCCGCACGCGCACGCACACGCGCACGCACACTCGCACGCGCACGCGCACGCCGTGCCGCACGAGCCCGCGCCCGCGGCCTACGCGCCGCTGCCCGTCGACCCGCTCGTCGTCAACTTTGAAGAAGGTATGCGTCTCTACTGAAACTACATGTATTAAGTCCCGTGCAGACGATTCGAGAGATTTTGAGCGACGGCCGCTGCGGAGTTTTTGGATTTTTGTGCGTTCGTTGTTCGGATGTTACGTATGGTTTTTTTGTGTTATGCTGTCGAGGGCCGCCGATGTGTCTGCAAAATCCTAACGCGCGAAGGCGATTCCTAGCGTATGAAGGGAGAGCCCGGTCTTACTCATCTTTATCTATCTACATACTTGCATAATGAGATCTATTATAGACATGAGAGGAAGTTTCGAAACCGTATAATTTAACGTAATAGGGATTTTATAATGAATTGAGAATGGATTTTACAGGATTAATATATAGACGATGAATATTTCTTAATTCTGATTCTCCGCAGAGGGCACCTCAAACGAAATAAAAGTAAGGTCAGTGTTACCCTTAGTGAAGTGACATTACCTATAGCGCAAGCTAAGCGGCTAGATTTCTCGAATCGAATGAAGGGGGCTTAGGCTTCTTCCGCTGTCACTTTGTAAAAATCCACGACAAAATAATGAGTGTGGACATAAATGCTATGTGGCATAAGTGGATTTTGTATGTTTTATACTGGGTGATGGATTCGGCGATTTTTAAAAGTGATCAGTAAACACAGAAGCCAAAAGTATAATGTACCGATTGTCCGAGTGCGGTAAGAGTTTTCAATACACGTCTCTCTCACGTTCGCGTTACTGGATTTGTGAAAGCGATACATATATACGTGAATTTGCTCTTTGACATTATACAGTTTAATGTTTAGAAGAGTCAGTATGGTACCGCAAATACCTTAATTGTATAAAATACTTAAATTTAATAAATGCAATTGGTTATTGAAAACTCTGCATTCTTTATGGATCGCCTAGAGATAAGAAATAACGATATTTAGAGTTTTGAACACT
The DNA here is from genome assembly GCA_020976665.1 of Heortia vitessoides. NCBI lineage: Eukaryota > Metazoa > Arthropoda > Insecta > Lepidoptera > Crambidae > Heortia > Heortia vitessoides. The sequence continues at coordinate 8,850,624 of JACJUM010002279.1, read as the reverse complement.
CACTTATTAATTTTTACTCTATATAAAATAACATATGCTTAAAAAAGGTTCATATTATTTTAGCACTATTTAGTACATACTATGAGTTTATTGGAAAATTTGTTTAGTAAATATATGTTTTTGGCATGATTTAACTGCAGTTAATTTGGTTGCGTCAAGTGCTAAAGGCGCAGGAAACATGAATTGTATGTTAGGTTAGTTCAAAATATTTATTTTATCACATGTTATAAGTTATTAAGAATGTTTTTACATCGCAGCACTCCCTCGGGCCGGGCGCATATTGTTTCTAAGATTACTTACGGTGTCGAGAGTCCCGACATTTTTTTATTTCCTTAAAAGCGTTTTGTATAAAGAAGATATTTTTATTTTGTGGCCCCGGTCTGAGATGTGGAATATCTGTTTATTATTGATATTAAAGTTGAAATGTAGTATTTTGTTTTCTTTTATGTCAATAGTCAATTAAAATAATTATTATATAGTATTTATTCGATAGTGTTAATGGATTCAGTTTTAAATTGACTGCTTGTCAGATAAGAAATATATAAGTTATGATATAAACAAAAGAAACTGGATCCAACAGTGTTAAGAGATATTTTTATTATTTAGGTTGCATTTTCGTTGCCAGTATAGGCGGTGGTTTCGTTAATTCTAAAGCATAGACAATGTTTAGCTAGTTTCTTTATACCATAGAAAATGATTAGTCAGTTCGTCCTCCGAGATTTAAAGGTTGTTTTGAGATTTTTTTTGCATTCGCGTCATGATCGGAGGAACAAGAATGCGTAGTTGGTATTTTTGTATGTGCGATAAATTAGAGCATATAATAATAACCTTTCATATCTTAGCTATTTAGATACATAACGATGTTTTGCTTTTTCATTTACCGTCAATTTATTTCTATATCTCATGTAATTATTACATTACAGTTGCATTTTGAATGCATGTTGACTGAAAAAGAAAAATGTCAACACTTATTTGAAATATCACTGTAATAAGTTTTAAATAGATGTTGATATAATCTTTGTCTATGATAGAAAAGTACATGTAATGGATAGGTTAAAAAACATAAAATACAAATAAAAATATATATACACGAATATTATAAACTCATTAAATATAGGTGAAAAAAAAAAATCAAGCTTTATGCCTTTAAATTGTTTGTATGTTAGTACGTAGGATGTTTTAAGGGCCTCAGCAGTAATATATTAGTACACACTGCTACATGGTCCTATATACTTTATATTCGCACCGTGAGAGTTAGATAGAGCTAATACAATGAAAAAAAATGTAATAGTAGGTCCCGCCACAGACACCACAAATGTTATTAGATACTGATTGTCGAATAATAAGAACCCATTTGTGTTGTCTATGGTGAAAAGATTCTCGTGCTTATAAGATTGTATTACCAATTTTAGGACAGTTAAAGGATAAGCAAATGAAAAATGAAAAAAAAAGAGACGTAAGTAATTGCTTAGCGGTTTTTGATAATACATATTTGAGATGCTTCCGATTTACCAAACAATATTATAATACTAGCACTATAATAGTAGAAAGGTATAGGTGAATTTTTAAAATGATTTCCGTGTGGACGTTCTGATGTAAGTGACCGTTTTTTTTATATATTTTTGCACTGAGAGTAAAGTTCCTATATTTATTACACAAATCAGCAAAAGCTCAGACGACGGGACGAGAGCCGTTATAAGAATATAATTTGTCCACGGTCCATGTTACGCCTAGTCATTATTTATGTGTAAAACTAATTAACAATATTTAAATGCGTCAACACCACATGTCTCGATTGGTGGGGATAGTTGTAAGGATTGGCAGCGTTCTTATAAATGTAATTTTATACGAACTCTAATAGTCTGGATTGTGTGCCGTAATAGCGAGACGAGTTCATGGCGGTTGAGGACGGCGTTTTGGCGAACAGAACTGATTTTATTATGTTGGTAACGGAAGGATGATTTAGTACAAAATATGGTTGATTTGTCGACACAGCTCAACATGAGGCAACTTTGATTTAAACATATGTTATTATTGATTTCGCTCTTAACATTAGCAATACTTCTAGCATAATACTGTATGTAGTCTTGTCTGTTTACTAGAAAATATTTATTTAACTAATATTGTTGGAATGTTAACGTTTTGTGTTTAATGAGTTTGAATGCTCTCTCGGACTCGGTCGGCTGGTATGCGTGTCTGTTGCAAGTCCTTTGTTACTTTTATTTCTTTATGGGTGATTACTACGAGCAGTGTATTTAACGTGATTATTCAGTCTCCAATGAAAACAGGGTAAATGTTAGAATTAAGTAGGCTTCTAATACGAGGATTCTGTGTTGCTCAATACTGATGATGATTCCTTTGAGGGACATACATGGGGTTTGCATTTCTTGTTTTGATTGTCTTGTTATTACTTTTTCTGTACTGATACTGCCTTCTCCATTGTACCAAAGTAAGGTTTAAACTTGACGTTGACTCCACTCTTTGAGGATCTACAATTTTCGTTATTCAAAGGACTTGTAGCAAAACGTATGAAACCTCATATGAGGAATCGTAATCTCAATCGATTTGTCTGATGGTATTAAAACTTTAAACTGATAATTTATAAAATGGATACAAATCGATTGAAATTACTCGATGAAGTATTGTATAGTTTGTAGCCGCGTGCAGGTGGTGAGGTAGTAAATAAATGAGGTCGCTGCACATCTGCTACGTTGTATTGTATTCCATGACATGGTTTGTGAGGAGTACATTGTCCCAGCGCTAGCACGCTCATCGTGTATTCATGCTATAAGACTTATTTATATTATTTGACTACATATCGTGCTAGTACTGTCGGTTTCTTGTTTGAGTTATAATGGGGTTGTTGTTATGTTAATCTTAGTCCTATGTTGTATAAGGATTTCAAAATATCTTAATATTAGTGTCGCGTGTTTTAAGACCTTTTTTAAGCTAATTAACATTGAAACTGTATAGAAACTCGTATCGGAACTGGTACTTCGGCTTCGTTTAATCAAATTGTGTTTAATATACCAACGAGTAAATAAAATGTTCCATAATATGATTTTTGTAATTATTTTTGACCGCCCACCCCTTTCAGGTCGACTTTGACGAGAACACACCGCAAGTAATACGAAACGGGTCGCATCAAAATTAATTACGAAAATCATTTACGCTTGCGATCGATCCACTAAGCGGTTACTTCGTGTGTTCTTGCAGAGTCGGACACTGAAAGTGCGCCTTCGTCCACGCCTACCAAGGCAGTGGCCGCCGACGCGCGCTCCAAGTCGCAGGAGCTCTTGCTCTTAGAGAAAATACAGGCCGAGGCGGCCGCGATCTACGGTTACGACGCGCTGCTCGACCCACCCCCGCCCAACGAGCGCAAGCTTGTTCGAACCAACCTAAACGCCAAGTATGACAGACTCTCCCTCGACGAGATCTCAGGTAAACAGCAACCCGCCCCGACCTATCGGAATTCGCTTGACTTCAAAGTCTTGTCCCTCGACGAGATTAGAGCCAGAAAAAAAGGTAAAGCCTTTGTTCACAACACACATAACACGTTGAACCTCAGTCGAAAGAGAAAACTGACCACGCAAGAGACTACATCTGGCAACAAAATCATCAAGGTAGTCCGGAGTAACTCCATAGTTTATAAGAAATTGGACCAAATAGTGCCCGCGGTGTCTAGTCAGAAGGCGGACCAAAAGCAGAGCGAAGACAACGTTAGCAGGAAACGAACGTGGTCTGAAATTAGGGATTTGCACGAGATACAAGACGACGAATTAATTGATAATTGTTACGAGTTCAAAAAAATTAAAGTAGCTGAACAAACCGCAAAGCCGCGACTTATTAGAAATAAAAGTCTAATTTCAAACAAAGACGCTTTAGACCAAAGGGAGGACGCCGGACGTAGCAATAAGGTACACATCGACAACGATTCGGACTCGGAAGTACAGATAGTGAACGTAGAAGTCGTCGATAAAAGCGATACAAGTACATTATCAGACACTGATATAATCGACGTTGAATCGAGTACGATGGGTAAACCCATACCTATTATCGATTTAAGTGACGACCAAGATGATAGTGATATAGCATTATCTGATTTAGATCTAGGTTTAGTCAAGAGTTTTCCGGATATTTTATATAGTTGTCACAAAAATTCTAATAGGAAAGATAATACAGATAATCTCATTAAAAATATTGACACATTAGTACGCAATGATTTCCATGCTGGTAGAACCTAAGTAAGTTTTCATTAGGTGGTTTAAACTTCATGGTGTAGTATTTTTTTACATTGCACGCACTGATTCACCAGTCCAAGCATTTGTTAAATATTTACAAGCTAGTGTCTAAAGTAGAGCGACAGTGGATAGCGATGATGACCTTAATTTTGTTCTGACATCGCTAAAAACGAAAGAAATTATGCTATAGGTATATTTTTCTTTCCACTGTCGTGAGGACTCTGATTTGACTTCAGTTGCACGTCGAGCAAAACGGCTTAGAAAATGTGCCTTCTAATACAACCGGCTATTTTGGCAGGGACCCTACTATAGCTATTAATATTGACTCATTAATAAAAGCAACCATGTGATAATTACCGTTGTTCATATGTGATGAGACACATTTTCTCCAACGATGCGTTTGTTAACTGTTTCTGGAACACATTTCAGTCAGGTCGTAAAGGTCTTTCATTACACATTATTGCGTAGTTACATCTATGAATCTAATTACTGATGTTTTGTTAATGTTCATTTTAGGCAAGGAGAGATATCATAGAAGATAATGTCACGTGTGTTATCAAAAATATTGTGTGATTACAAACATCCTGCGCGAACTGAAAGCAATATAGGATGTAGTTGCTGACGTTTTTTTTATATTACTTAATAAGCAATCTTGCTTAATGCGTAGGTGATAGTCACCGCATTATAGACGGCAGCGTAGTCAAGAACAGTGCATTTCACAACAATGCGTATGTGTCTATATATCTGTATATATCTAGCTATTGAAATGATAACTCATCAGCGAAATACGAATGTTAGTTAGCTTTAATATTAAAAGTACAAAATTGAAACCACCTATCTCGACTTTGAGATCTTTTAACATTAAACTAAAAATATTTCTATCGAAATTGAATAATATTTACTATAAATTAGTAAATAGACTAGCTATTTTTTTTCAGTATTGACTGGATTTGTATTTTAATTTGTATGTATTGTTTTATGTTAACCCATAATTAGTATTGAGTAAATAGTTAAGGTTTGTATTTGTGATAATTTGTATTGTAAGCACTGCCAGGTGACACAATTGTATATTTTCTACACATTTTGTTGTAGATATGTATATTGTTACATTATTGCAAACAAAGTTCTTATTGATAATAAAATGTAAATTGAATATTCCGTTGTTTTTATATTAACCAACCAAATTTAATCCAACATCAACTCAAACATTTAATTTAAAAGGCCGTTTCCAATCATCAATATATATATTTGTATAATTATTTTTCTTATAATATAGATACCAATATATTACTCAAATAACCGATGACTTATGGCCCTATAAAATTGCAAAAAAACAATTGAACATATATGTCATAAGTGGCTCACTTTCATTGGTCTGCCGGTAACGAAAGTCTTTTTTAATTACTTATAAATGCGACAGTTTTGATGGACCTTTGCTATTCAGGGTTTTTGGTTTCAGGGTCACAAAAATGACAACAGTTATCTTTAATGGAAAATGGATGGTTCCTGCGGGTAAGATAACAAATGTCTAAGCGAACCATTTCCAAGTTGCGGTCAAAAGATATTTTCAAATAAACAACTTGATTTGATCCAAAAATTTATTTAAATAATTGTTATTAAAATGTTTCATCGACATCACACAATTATTCACAATTTGATGCATACCTGTAGGTACTATACAGTTAAGAACTAACAGTAATTATAATAAATTCGAAATTAATACCACAACTGATTCGAGACACACATAGCCGTCAATATTTTAGTTTTATGGTACTACGTGATTCCGGTGTGTGGTTCATCTACATCCGCCAACAGTTTTTTTTTTACAAAATTACGTCACATTGAAAAAGATCCACAATGAACATTACATCAAATAATTTATTTACAGCTTCACTTAATACTAAGAAGCCCTGTTTCATGAAAACCTATTTTTGTATGACTTTTCCTGGAGATATCAAATTTTGTTTTTTTTCTGACACAGTTTTTATAACTAAGTTTTTTATTTGGACTTAATTTTTTGATAGAAGCTAATTTACATTTTTTTTTAAATGATCATATGTGATTGGATTCATCTTAACATTAAATACATTTACAACAAATATACAGAGCCATATCATAATAAACCTAAGCTAAATCTATTCCCTATGTTAGTTTCAGTAAAGTAACATTTGAAAATATTAAATTATTTCATTCAGGATAATTCACGAGTTTAACGATAAAGTTACAGTACATTTAATGTACAACTTATTTCAAATGTAGAAAAGTTAATGTAAAATACACTTGAATGAAATATTCTAATTTATTACTTATACAATTTGAGCCTATACTTTGTGCTCATATTCCTGTTTTGTGGCAACTAATGGATATGTTGATTCTTTATGCTATGTGTGCATTACATATACAAATATAGAAGGTCAGCGGAAATGTAGTTAATTCGATATAGAATATAATACTAAGTCGGAGGCGAAAAATATTACTGAAGACAAGATGCTTCTTTTCTGATCTTTCTATAGGAGATTTCAGAAAGCGCGCCTGCTTTCTTTTTATATACACGCACGTAGTTGTTAAGTACATAGTGTAATTACAAGATGTTATTTTCTTAGTTGACAGTTGCGAGTACGTTGGAAATTAGATACTTAATATAGCACTTCTGTCATAACCACTTGATCAAAATACAAATCTGATATTCGTCTTCGTGTGCAGACAAGTAACGAGTATAGTAGCTAGTCTCTACACACAAGTACTGTCATTATGCTGTCAATTACGAATTGCGCTGTATTACTTTCGATCTTTACAATAATCACCCCCACTTGTATCTGATAGGTTTCTAAATGATGCAAGTTAATCTACTGCAGTAAATCAACGTGATTAAGTGTCGTGTAAAATGACCATGCGACAGGCGAAAGTGAAAGCTGAACCAAACTAGTTCCACCAGGGTCACTGGAGGCGGGACCAATACTGCTGCGAGTCCTGTCCTGGCACGGCCAGTGGGACTGACACGCCAGCACCCAGGAGACCGCCAAGTTCTGGAATGATATAGAAAACATACTGGTGTGAACTTATACTACTGATAACTTTTCCACTTAAATTAGGGTTGCTTTTGCTTGTATGTTCTGGGTGTTCCCTGTTCTTTGCCCGATTCACTTAATCCGCCCTAAAGAAGTGTTTTCCCTTCAGCAGCATCCCTTAATCTTATGGTACACTTATGGTTATATCTCTATCAAAGTAATTTTTATCTCCTTTAAATTCATATTATGGCAATACGTGTTGAGTCAAAAGTACAAGTACTATATCTTAACAAAGAAAGGGAAAAACATGAAAATAAACTGAAATCATCATATAAAAAATAAAATTCTAAGTTATTTTAAAGTAGAATAGTCAAATAGGTACCTGGTGGTGGTGAAGCTGGCTCGTGTTGGTAGCCGTGGTGGTTGGCGTAAGGGTGAGGGGGTTGCCGGTACCCAAGTTCATAGCGCGGGTACCCCAGAAACCCTCCCTTGCATAGCTCAGAGTCCGTGTTCTCGCAAACGGGCGGCGTTTCCGATACCATGCCCCCGCCGTATCCCATCGGTGTCAGCGGACTGGAAGTAATCGATTGCGGATTTTAGCAAAGCTTTTGATGGGGGCTACTATAATATTTTGTGATAAATAGGCCTTGCTTGTTTTAGTATGACATTTATTTAATTTTAAAAGTTGAGTTAATAGTACCGTGACCTGCTATTATTTGGTCTGAATTTCTCTAGGAATTATTTAATGGTTAAACAATTTAGTTTCTCCTATAATTTTTATTCATTATATCACCCAGTGGAAGTCCACAGCTGGACATAGGTCTCCCCAAAAGCGGAATTTTGCCCGTAATTGCTGCTCTGGGCAAGCGTGTTGTCAATCGCAGAGCGCAGCTTTCCCGACGGGGATGCTGCTGCCCATCCTCGCCCTATGCATTTGAGCAACTGTTTTAGGTCGTTTCTGACACCTTAGACGCCTCTTACGACTTTATCCTGTCAAGAGGGAGGTACTATTCTACTCTGACAACCTCACGGCTTGTGTTTTTTTTTGTTAATTTTGTAGAAATAGTGTTTGGTTTAATTTATTACTAGATTACTTACATGTTGGTAGAAGAGAACACTAAAACTTTTTGAGTGCTTATGGTGCATGTGCAACCAATGTGGTATTATTGCCCGAAATAATAAAATATTTATACAGCAACTAACCTGTAAGTATCAACGTTGAGCGGTGGCTGGTATGGCTGGTGGGGCGGGGGCCCTGGCGCAGGGTGCGCGGCGTGCGCGGGGTGCTGCGGCGGCGGCGCGTACGCACACTCGGGGCTGCGTCGTTGCGAGCGGATCTTCTCCTCGCGCCGCCACTTCGCGCGCCGATTAGAGAACCACACCTTAACGTCGGGTTAGGTTAACACAAAGGGGCCTAGCTTATTACACTAGGATATACGGTTGCTGCTCTAGCTTGGTATAGATCTAGTGAAGTTTGCAAGTTGTTTTAAACACAGGCAAATAATACAATTAATTGATATATGTATGTATAAGGTTTGAATTGTTTTTATAAATTGCGCAATATTGTTATTATGTATAATTTATTGCATGTAATTAATTAAGCTGTATTTAAATAATTAAATAAATGCTCACTTGTATTCTGGCTTCGGGTAAGCCGATCTTGGCCGCGAGCCGCTCTCGAGCAAACACGTCAGGGTAATGGGTTCTTTCGAATTCTGGAAATGGAAGATATCATATTAAAATTCAATGAAAAAATCCTAGCCAAGCGTAATTAATGTGAATAAACATAACCCATTTATCTGACCATCTTTCTATGACAATGAACAGAACACAAATTTTACGATAAAAAAATTACATTGTAAAATTAGTGCTTTCTTAACGCTTAATATTCGAGCATTAATTACTATTTTACGACTAATGTAAACTGATTTAAGAACAAACAAAATTAGTTTCATGAAGGTCTTGGGTTCCAATTTACAAAGAGATGAATGGCTTGTTTTGACATGCTTAGGTCGACAAACAGTAGTTCGTATTACATGGATAACATAATCGCATTACCTACCTGGTGACTTGAAGATATGACGTCACATTATCCAGTAATTTGACTATCTCTCTCACCCTTAAAGTTTACGTTCATAAGTTGAGACTACCTAGATACTGGTAGAATTGGAACCTCACCTCGCTCCAAGCTGTCGATTTGGTCGTTGGTGAAGCTGGTGCGGTTGCGCTGTAACTTGCGTTTCAACCGCAGCCGCGCCGCGTCATCGTCGGCTCCGCTGGAGCCCGCGTTTGAGTTGTCTCCAGATCCCGTCTCGTCAGAGTGTAGACCTTCTAGCCCTTCAAGTGGCTCTTCACCTGGAACAATCATATTAATTAATTATAACTTTACCCAACTCAATATAAATGAGTATTGAAAATCGTAATTAATATGATGATTGCTAAAGTAGAGAAGGTCTAAAAACTTTTTTTAGTTTGTCACTGTTTATCTACAATTTTTCATAAAATTTCGAATACATGTATCAATTTAAAACATAGTGTTCCTGTCAGATTTACAATAAACGACTTTACAAGTTGTCATACGTTTGGAATGTAAGTACTACAAAAAATCAATAGATGGCGCTAAGTGATTCTAAAATGCGCTATTGGGAAAATTTGTATTTTACGATTTCAATTAACTAATACTGAAAATGTTAAAATGTATTTATTTGTTATCTTTTCACGCTTTATCATTGTAAAACGACCGGTCTGTGTAAAATTTCACAAGGAGGAAGAAACAAGGATATGTAGTAACTTTCATTCCGAAACTGTTTTCACTGAGTTATTTACAAAGGCAACGCTGCTGATAAATTACTTCGTCTTAGTTCGTGAGTGAGGATGAATATCTGAACAGATCTGGATGATATTTGACACAGAGATTTATTAATAGTCTGGTAACACATAGGTTAATTTTATATACCGAACATATGTTCCCATGGGATAGATCGGCCTTTTATTTTTCTCTATGGAATCGGTAGGTACGACTTTTTAAATTGTTTATCTATCAGGGAGTGACATATAATTTTTCTCGGAATAACAAGACTCCTTCCTGCAATAAAGACCTTTCCAAAGTCACGGGAGGAAAGCTAATCATTGAAATGTTTGCAAGAGAGCTTTGTAACTGCAACTGAATCCGATATATATCTGTATCGGATTCATTCCGAATACCTACTTCCGGATAGGAGTTCTAAACGAGGAACATTGTGTTGGGTTTTATATTTTTAATATGTTTGAAGCATGCAATGGTGTGGAATCTGTTATTGTTATTATGCAGTACTATTACGTTGCATTAACGAGCACGCTGTGAGTGCATTGCACGATCAATTTCTAGTTGAATATTAAAGACATAACCATCATCATAGTAGTTGTAGCAAGCCGAGAGGTACCGGCAGAGAAGAATGACAATTCCTCCTACTTCCTCCTCTGTACCAGGTGTCGTAAGAGGCGATTAAGGTACCAAAACTGACAGATAGCGGTATATCCTTTCGAAACAGTAAGCAGCAGCATTCCCGTCAGGAAAGATACGCTTTGCGATTGCCCAGCACGGCAACTACGGGCTAAGTTCCCCATTTCTTAGGGAGGCCTATGTCTAGCAGTAGACTTCCAATGACTGTAATGATGATTATGACGATAGAAGTCGTAAAACGTCTACTACTGGTTACATGCCGCTCAAAGAAAGAGGAAATTTTGCCCGTTATTGCCGTGCTGGGCAGGCGTGGCTGTAATCACAAAGCGCAGATTTGCGACTTCGATGCTGCTGTTCATTCCCGTCCTATTACTTTTCAGATACTCTGATTTTATATATTTCTTTTATATATTATCTGATTTTATTTATTATATATCGATACCTGTTATAGAGGAAGCGACTACTCTTCTGTGACGTATTAATTGATATGTTTCAATAAACAAATACAATAAACAAATACAATAATCAACAATACTACGACAATTACCGACAGGTACCAGCGGAGTAATACTCATTCTATACCAGGTGTCGTAAGAGGCGACTAAGGTACTGAAACCGATAGATGGCGGTATATCCATCCGAAACAGTCAAGCTTAAATACTTTAAGGTGAAGATGGGCAGCAGAATCCACGTCGAGAGGTTGCGTTCAGCTATTGCCACGCATGACAAATATGGGCATAAATCCCCCTCTCTTGGCATGACCTATGTCCAACAGTTGACTTTGTACGGCTGATATGATGACTACGACAAGTATAAAATAGTTTATGTCATAAAATATCCGGCTATAGTATTTGTAATATTAGTTTAACACGATTCTATAATAAAGAGCAAACATCAGAATAACTTTTGGCTTATCGTTGACTTAAAGGCTGGGGAAAGACAAAAACTAATTTTGATCCTGGAGTAGTAAAATTTCTATCACTTATACGTTCCCTACTCATGCTAAAACTACTCTTAATATAGACTCGTTTAAAGAGTAGTTTTCTTCTTGAACAGTTCTTGTAAGGTGCACCCTATATAAAGTGAAGTACACACAGTCGAAGTTGACGAAGTCATTATTTGATGGCAATTCATGAAGATACTAGAAGCTAACTCTGACTTATAATTATAGGCTATCATTTTTAATGGTACGCATTTCATAGATAAAGACTAGATAAAATCGCTGCTGAGTGCTAGTCTCACATAACTTCAAACCAGACACAACTCCTGGAAAAAAATAACCATTTAAATGCCATAATCATAAACTCATCGAACCTATTTAGTTGAAAACCGCTTGAATATTTCAAATAACAATAACTCATTAAGTGTTGTCCGGAATTTACCGGCAGACTGCAACCAACCGTGCACTGGTATTCGTTGCAAAACATTTAAATCATGAATATATACCTCTCGCGAAAGCAAGTTAATTTATATGATTTATTGGGTACGATAAAATACCGCAGGTAAGTGGAAAACCCTCCCGAGGCACTTTCGGTTTCCACTCCAGTCTTATCAGACAGTGTCGTAGTTTGACTAGCCGTTGCGAGTTTTCTCGTAACTCAACTGGGAACTAGTATATTTCACAACTTTGCGGTTTTGGTTGAGAACTGATTTATTTTAGGGCACCCTCAAATTGCTTTATGATTTGAGATGGCATTGGATATTACTTGTCGAGTAGATATTATTTGCAGTTACGATCGATTGAGGATAGTTAAGCGATTTATTTTTAACGAGCGCTGATCTGCGTCAGATATTATTAGTCTACTGGCTGGTGTCGATTACAGAGTCTGCCCCTGATTACTACTTTGAGCAGTTTATTTTCTTCTCAAAACACCTGTCTATCTTATTGCGTACAATAATGTTTCGAAATCGGTTCTGCGTCGTGACGGCGCCTCAGACAGCCGAGACACTAATCACAAATTGTTACAACTTCCAAACGGAGTTTGGATCCACTAAAGAAGTGATTTGAGACGTGACATAGAGAAATTATTATTTACATTTACCTGTTCACTACTCATAATAAAATTATTTAACGGCTGCAAAACGCGGTTTCCTTTGTTCTTTATTTCGACGTTTCGGTTGTCATGCAACAACCGTTCCATATAGAGAAACTACGTTTTAAAGCTGTTAAAAGCTAGTTCTATTATGTGTATTGTTCTAATCATACATTTATACGATGTTTATTAAAAGCGTCATTCAAGTTAACTGTCGAATTTTATTAGGCTACTTAATTCAGTATCAAAGATTAGGCATCATCTCATCGATTTATCATAATAAAAATCAAGAGTAAACTTAAATGATGTGCAGCATAAAATTTTAAGGCAGAAGAGTATAAATAAAGCTTTGGTATAACAAATTTATTCAATTTATAAATCAGATAGCGCCCGCGCCCCCCACAGAAGTTTTAACCAGTTGGGGAGCGAAAGTGATAATTTAATACTCGTAATTTGATAAAGACCGAGTTGATTTATTTGAGTTGTTTTCCAATCGTGGTGGTAGCAAGTTTTCGCAGAGATACGCGCGTGCAGTGCACTTGGTGAACTACTGTACTAACATTATTCTTATCATTGTTAATTATTGTTTCTAGTTAAAGGCGGTAGCTTAAATGAAACAATATATATCAACATTTAATAGTGCGTACTGTAATTGGTAGTTCAAGCAAATGTAATTTTTTATCAAAGTTATATCAGCAATAGTTAAGACAAATATACAATATAAATAATAATCCCCAGTATATGAGATGGATTTTTGCAACAAAGTTTATATCTATTACTGAATTTTTTAACGTCGGAACAAACACGATGGTTAGGTCTGAACGTAAGGTTATTGAAAACATTAGGTTATCTGACACCGAATTACTCTTAATGGCTTGTAAACGTGGGTTAAGACCATAAACATTTTTAAGTTCAACGCTTCTGTTCCTTTTGTGCCATACATAAATATCCTTAAGACGGGGTCAATCCATAAATATCTTTTTTATTATACTAGATCGACAAACAAGCATACAGTTCGCTTGTTAGTAAGCGTCATCGCAGCCTATAGGCGCCCGGAACATCACACGGATATCAATAGCGCTCGGCCAACCTGTTTACCTTAAGATATGTCACATTACCCAGTAATTTTGTTATCTCTCTTAAACCGTAACACAGCAATGCGAACACTGCTGTGTGGCGGTAGAAATAGATGAGAGCGAAGTACCAATGCAGACGACCTTTGTATGAGGTTTTTTATCTTATGTATTTATCCTTTTGTATATATATAAGAATCTCACCAAAAATGTAATACGCATGAAATAATCTGTGTATTTAATCGGAATTACATGAAACCGCGATTGAATTCACCGCGGATTACTGCAACAAGCGAAAGGATAAAATAATTATAATCTGGTTGTGGTTTGTCGTATTTACTCCGACCGCCCGCCCGACGGACGAGCGCCGCTCTGCAGGCTCCGGCGGGACTCCGAGTCTGTCTACTTGATACTTGACCATTATAAAATGAACTTGAAAATTATCTATTTTATATGTAGCCATATAAAATAGATAATTTTCAAGTTCCTTTTCCCTAGAATGTTCGGGGTTTATCAAAATGTTGTGTATCTGCAACAGCTTAGAGGTACTTGATACCTTAACTTAAGTAAAGTAATATTTTATTAATTTTTGACAGTATCAAGATGTTGGAGCTTGTATATTCCAAGTATTGGTTTTTACATTACATTATCAAGCAAATCTCGGCATCAAAATGCTTAGTTTAAAACATTAATTATTCCATGTAAAAATCGGTGTTTGCGTGTTCAAACACCAGAACACAAAACTTGCAGAGCGATAACAAAGTCAGTAATAACATCTCAAACAATTCACAGTAACAAGCGCTAACTCCTCGAATAAATTAAGCTCAAGTGTCAAGATCGTTCCGTCGGCGTCTCCGGGAGGAGAGGTGAGGGGAGGGCGCGGAGGGAGAGGGGATCGGGGGGCATAACGCGCGCGTTCATGCAGAAACTGACGATAACGGCCCGGCCTACCACGTAACCCGCCGTGCTATCGGGACCTAAAAATGTATGCCCAATAATGGAGGCTTTGACAACGACCACTTTACTTGTACCTGGATGAGATAACAGAATTGAATTAGCTGGGATTAATGTCGGGGAAAACAATTTTACAGCTTTTTTGAGGCGGTTCTGCTGCGTCGTTAATGTTTATGTTATATCTTTGTTATCGAATTCTCGTGTACAGACGTCGTGACGGTATCTAAACGTTTACTATGAATGTCAAACTGCTCATTGATACTCGTTTTAGGCACCGTTTTACTGTGTAAATTGTCGCAAGCTTTAAATTACCGTTGTCGAGTTGCCGTAGACTAATCGTAGTCATCGTAGCCTACTACGATACTCATCGTGCTACGAATGTATGCTACGAAATGTGTAAAAGCTTTGAATATAAACGCATAAAACTTGACTTTTACGTTTATATGCTTGGCGTTTCCAAACGAAAAGTAGTTTTATTATTAACAATGAAAGCATAAATTTAAAAATAGTTTTAGTTATTATGATCACAAAAAAGGGACATGAATATTCAAATAATTTCATGAATTTAAATGTTTATAAATTTGACATTAATTTTATTAAAATTCTCATCAGAATCCATATTAAACTTCTTGAATATTCAAAGCTGGCGTGGTTACGTCGTAGGTCGGGCGAAGTGTTTTTACAGCGCCCTCTCGCGGAGCCGAGCGCATAAAGAGTTTAGTTTTATGCAGCGAGGGAAATTCCATGAATTATTACACGTATTCGGAGATAGCACCGCCGCTTTTGGGGCGGGCGGGGAGCAAACGATCGTACATAACGCAATAAGTATTTTAATGCTGTTCAAAGATTATGCATAATTAAGCATGTGCTAATACTAAAATTTTATATGCCCAATATATTATACATATTAGTTTATAAGCTTAAACTGAACTTGTAGACATTTATATTTTTTGGAAAATTCTAGTCTTTAACTTTCTCCCAACTAAGGTGTGTTTGGAAACAGGTTTCCTTTAAGCGGAGGTTTGAGAGTGTTGGCAGAGATAGTTAATCTTTATGTACCAGGTGTCTTAAATGTGACCGAGGTGCCAGAAGCGACAGATAATGGTGTATCAATGCATCAAGATAAAGAGAGGTTACTGCTTCCCAGCAATAATCCCTTTGCGAAGTGGAACTCGGCGATTGCTGCCATACCTGCTCAACATAGCGATAAATAGACGAAAACCTCATTGTTAGATTTTATTGGGAATCACTTAGGGAGGTATATTTCCAACAGTGGACGTCTTCTGATGGCGTCTTCTTCTGATGAGACGTATTTGTATTTGTTCTGTGTCTAGGTCCTAAATATGTACTTAAGTATTATATTTGTGGTTCCTCTGTTGTCTGATGTCCGTACCACAAGTGCTTTAAGCGACATATCTCGGAATCAGGTAAATGTACAAAACGATGTGTCATTTTTTTTATTATTATTATATTATGAGCCTACTTATTTGTTTATTAATACATTTTTCATCAGTGCATCTCCAAATATTAGCGACGAGCTTTCTACACGTTACCCGATACCAGGCCGTGTCACCGCAACGAACATGACACCTCGAAATACAATCCTAAAATATCACCGTACCCCCACCAAACTCATTATTAAACAACACCCTTGCTGTATCAAACATAAGGTTCAGTATCGCTTGTGTTCCAGTTTGTCGGGTGCAAATGTTGTTCATATCAGGAGCCCATCTGTCAGACGGGTACATTAATGTTTCATGAAGGCGCGCAGATCCATATCAGATAATAGACATGTCTGTCTGTATATTTACCGTCACTCAACGTCTGCCGGTGTGATATCCCCCGAATTAACACCAGAGTTTGTTTCCAATCGAAAAATTGAAGGAAAATACACCTCAGCATTTTTTTTGTAAGTACCTAAACTTTCGTAATGTAAACATAAATATTTATCGATATACCATTGCTTACAGTTCTATAATTGCTTTGCAAATCTAAAACAAAATTTATTATATTAAGCAAGAATATTTATTTAAAGATCTTATAATGATTTAACTTTGTTTTATTTGTGAGAACACAAATACTTAAAATCTGTTTTTCTGTTTTCAGTTTAAGCTTCATTACACTGTGATACCTGCACAGAAAATCCGTAAACATACCCACAGCAGATACAATATAAGGTCCCCATCGGAGGGACGCGGGAACTGCAGTAAGATAAGGTGTGTTTATGACCGCGTGGGTGCCAGCCATCTTGGCGAGTGTGGCGGGAAAACGCGGCAGCCATGACAGCTCATATTTTTTTTATTCATTGGGGGCAAAGCAGTCATCATATAAAAGATAAGCCTATAGTAAATTTGTAAATTAATAGTGGGGATAAAGGTGAAAAAATAAATATACAAATGCTTTTTAACAGTTTAATTAGAATAGTTTTACTACCTTTTTAAAGTGCGATTAAGAAGTGAGATTTAAAATGGGTCACTTTAACAATTTTATTTTTCGTTTCAAACAATATGTAAATAAAGAGAAACGATTGTCTCCGATGCTCCCGATGTTTTTAAAAAATATGTAAATATGGATTTTTTTGTATATTTATTAATTTTACACACTTTTTTCTAAATCGTAGAACCTATTTTGTTAACTACGATATTCAGGACAATAGCAATACCTACATCTATCTATATTCTGAAAAAGAAGGAAACCGTAAAAAGGTTCAGTATTCTGTAATAATGCCGACGCTTTTATGCATATTATTTGAATACTTGACAGGATCGAGCAAGATGTCTTGCTCCATATAATTTCTCACCGTTTAAAGGTGAATATTTACTTTATTTAGGCATCCAAGTCACGCGCCGACCATTCCGGAGGGAGGCAGGTATCTATCCACCGGGAAACATGAATTGATAACGGGTTTTTATTACGTCGGCTTTTATTATTCATAAAGAATGTTTTACAATGAAAAGTGAAAGAACGGGGGAGGTTTTAAGCAAGTACCTTTAATATGTGTCCGACAGGAAGACGACACAGCAATTAAAAATAAAAATACGTCTCTTTTATTGAGCGGTTCTATATTAATGTTAAATGCGTGTGCGAAGTGAGATTTATAGGTATAAATAATTATTTACTTTGCATATATTATATTATTGAAATGATTTAGTGCACATTACACTGTAAACCGCAGTTTTATTATTTTTTTTATTAATTACCGGCCAGGCTAATGATCATTATCTGTTAAATTAAACCTCATTATTAATGTTTTAACGTCACCCGTCTATTATTTTATCTACAGCAATAAGTTCGGTTGCACATGACCTCCCAAAGAGATTTTATTAGGGCCGGTAGAGTGCGGTCCGCATCCACCGCGTACCAATGGTTCTACATATTTAGATTTATCAGTCCAACTTGTACGAGTATGTCTTGCGCAACGTTTTCCGGTGCGTGAACCCAGTCTTTACAGTTATAATAAAAGTTGAATGTTAGAATATAAGTAGGTACAGTAGAAACTTTCACTTGAAAATAAGCACACATATATTAGGCACTTTGGTTACCTGACTGACCTATTTATAATTTCATTTAAAACAAATTATTACCACCATTCTCCCTTTCAATTTAACTATATTCTTAACATATTGTAATTGTAATAGCTTAAATAAAAATATATATTAAGTATTTATTTTTCATAGAATCTTATGATTGTTGTACAATAAAGTAGTTATTATTATTATAAATATATTTGCGATTAACCATAGATAAAAATTGTAAATTTTTTAAGAACTTTATTTTGTTATATCATTTCTATCTGACATATATTTATAAAACAATTTATCGCAATAAAATAACATAATAATTGTTTAAATTTTAAAATTAAAACATGAGCTTGTTTATCCTTTACCGGACATTTGCTAATTCGAGTCACGCGTCGGCCATTTTGCTCAGTGCCGGAACGGGGCTACAATTGTGCGCCCTTAAGAAATAGGTAAGTGCTTTTAAATATAATTGGGGGACATTGGGGGACAAAGACTTGAATATCGCACATTATAAGCTGACTGTTCTTAGATTGCCCTGTCAAACATTAGAAGATAAAGTTTAATCTATGTAAACAAAACAAAAAAAAATAGTAAATAAATAGAGTATATATACAAAACTACGTTTTTGGCAGCCAAATTGAAGTGAGTGACTTAAATCTTTAAATACGATATGAGCTATGGAAGTTATATGATTCACTTTTTATTTAATATATGCGTTAAGCAGAATAAGTAAAACCATTGATATTAGAACTATCGATATAACTAAAATATAAACTATGCTTTACACATAAAGGTAATATTCTTAAAATGAAGAACCTAATCGAAGATAGAATCTAGAAAAGCTTCAGGATATTCTGCATTCATCGTACTCATAATAAAACTACAATTCCACCCAGAGTCAAAACGTCTCCATCAATCCGCCCAAACACATATAACAAACAAACACAGCACATATGTGACATCGTCATAATTATATGTTGTTTGCGTAGGCGGAGCAGCGTGGCGGAGGTAACGCGCGCGGGGAGGGGAACCGCCCACCGCCCGCGGCCGCGCGCCCCGCTCCGCCGGCGTTTTTCTTTGTTTCAATGTGTTAATGGCTATTGGGACTATACCGAGTCTGGGATTTTGAACTTAGAATTTTTATACATGGAATATTTGGTTATAGAATGAGTAATCTGGATGCGTTATTGAGTTATGCAGAATTTTTCTTGCATAATAGTAATGGGACCTGCGTTTTTTGCGGATTGTATTATTGTATATTCAATGTGATGATAACTATAATATATTTTGTTTTATACTACTGCCTATCTTCGATCCAAATTGCTATATGATATTAATGATTTTAACAAAAAGGTTCTATCGCTTTGTAATAGGAAAAAAAGTCCACTAAATTGACATAATAAACCACGTTCGTAAATATCTTTTACTAATATGTATGAATATACATATTAGTAAACGATATTTAAAACAATACCTTAAAAACCGAGCCCATTAATATCTAGTTTATCTGCCTTTTAACCGCAAGCATATATAAATTTATAATTGAAGGTGTATATTTCTATTCGGAAAACACTCAGTTTACGCTCAAAAATACTCATATATATATATATGCTGATACTTAATCAGAACAAGTACTAGGTTCTATAATCATAATACTGATGACCTAAGTGATCCTAATAGGAATATTATGTATTATATCTGTTTTTGAAATAGATGTAATACATAATATTATTATACCTTAATCTAACCTAGCCTAACTCTAAACCTGAAGCGGTGGTTCCAAAACTATAATGTCCCGGTTCCCCCGCTTTTCAAATACAGAACTTCCACAAAACTGTCAACAGAAATCCGCACGTTGTCAAAAGCCTTAATACACACAACTTTAGGAATCACTGGACTAAACATAGAACACGATTAATATCCCTTTGAAAGGCTGTACACAAATCCTCAAACCTAAGTGTTACATACGCGTCCCTCAAATGAACTATAATTACATGTAAACGTGTCGGGGGAGCGCCGAGGAGCCCTTTAGCTCGTTTACGTTGTATAATCCAGTTTCATGCATTGTTGAGCCGCTGTCCCTTTGTGGCCGCGCCAAACAACGGGCCCGTTTTTGGACTAATTAGAAACGGAGGCCGGCGAACGGGTAGGCATAGCGATTGAACGTACACAACATTTAGACATTTTGCGTGTCTACATTTATGTATGTCTAGCCGTGGTGTTTATATCTTAATAAGATTGGATTGGATGTTTGTTGCTCTTTTACGCCAGAACAGCTCACAGATCTGGATGAAAATTAGTACAGATTATTTTTTAAAAGACTTTTAACAAAACTCTTTTAAAAAATCTACTGCATGAGCAAAATATTTGTTAGCTTCTGGTAAAATTTTAATTTATTAATTGGCCTGGTGGCGCAGATAGTAGTGATCCGATCTCGTGCGCCAAGGGTCGTGGGTTTGATCCCCGTCCAGGACTAACATTTATATGGTGAATATTCGTGTTTGTCCTGTGTCTAGGTGTCAAATTTCTTTTAGTATTATAATTGTAATTTGACTGTCTGAAGTCAGCAACACAAGCTTTGTGCGACTAATCTCGGAGTAAGGTCAAAGTACTATTAGATATTGTGTAAATTAAAAAATATATTTGTGTATTGAAAGCAATTTGTTTCAGTCCTCCTATATTTGAAGTTACAGTTAAGCACTTTTAATAGTGTAGTTATTAAACAGTAAGATGCATCGGTGCGCAAGCGTACGTATGTTTGACTGACAACCCTTTAGCGGGCGTTTCATGTTTCATAATCCGGTTTCATGCATTATTGAACTGGTTTATACCGCTTTTAAAGTAATTAGAAACAAAAGGAATAAGTAATAATAAAGGGACAGTATTGATTCTTATTACATAAGTAATAGGTATCATTCTGAATGTTAATTAATTCACTTTCATCTGAATACGCTTTTGAATTCCTGTATGATATCTTTTTGGCATCTATAGCGAAGGTATGTCCTTCCCTATGGAAATTCAAAACTAATATCACGCCAATTTTCAACTTCAAACTCGATTAAATACTGAGTCGTGTAATCTAGAATCAGATAACTCTAGTCTTTGTAATACTATTTCTTTGGTTTCTCTGATGGCTTGTTTCATCGTTCATCGAATTCGTTTATCGAATTGTCGACGTGCGGGTAAATATAATCATGTTCCGATAATACATAATTTGATCATATTTACAAGAGGTATACCTCATACAAAGGGTGTCTGCATTGGTACCTCACTCTCACCTATTTCTACCGCCGGTATTTAGTGTTGGCATTGCTGTGTTCCAGTTTGAAGGCTGAGAGACGCAGTGAAATTTCTGTGTAATGTGACATAATATCTTCAAGTTACAAGGTTGGCAATGCGCTAGTGTTATCCTTGTGGGATATTACTCGAATCTAAAGGCTGGGTGGCGTTTAATATAACGCTTATGCTATATAATATATGCTTGTTTGCTTATTTGCTATATAAATTTATGCTTCTTTGTCGACTTAGTCATATAAAAAATACTGCTAGCAATACCTGCCGATTTCCCTCTTGTAGATCCAGATTCCATAAGTATAATAAGTAGTACCTTGATAATATCAGCTATCTGCCAGTGAGTCTCGTCAAAATCGGTCTAGCCGTTTCAGAGATTAGCCTGGTCAAACAATCAGACAGAAAAAAATTGTGTTTATCTAGTAAGTACCGTATATGCGGGTGCACATGCATTTATTGGAAAGCTAGTCATTTGGAATTACAGAAAGATAGTTTAGTTTTATTTATGTATTAATAATAATAATGAATTACCACTACATCTCATGCATTGACCTGACTCCGTGGTAAGTCGGTGAAAGCACTTGTGGCAACTGAGGAATCATAAATATACTACTTAAATATATATTTAACACCCAGACACAGAACAAACACAAAAATCATCATATAAATATTTGCTCTGGATGGGAATCAAATCCATGACCTTTGGCGCACAAGATAGGATCACTACTATCTGCGCCATCAGACCCGTCGATTGTTCTAGTACTCGTATAGAAATGCATAGGTGAAACTGACATATATTTTTTGAGGTTATAATAAAAATATTTGTACATATTAATAAATGATCTTGTACATACGGTGAGCCCTTTAGTGAGCCTTTCATCTCGTAATCCGATTTCGTGCGTTATTAAGCCGCGGTTTCCTTTATCAAAACAACTCCGGACTCGGAGTAATTAGATATACAGGAGGGAAAATAAGCAATAAACATTATCTATTTTTGGAAAACGATAAATCGTTAAATGTGTTTAGGTGTTTTGTATTGTTTAGTATGGGGTTGAGCCTTACTTTCATGGGAATACTAGCAGAGCCCCGCGGTTTCACCCGCGTATTTTCCGTTCCCGTGCCAATAATGAATAAATCAAAGTAATCTCAGTTATTTGAGGACATAGCTATCCAGAGTGAAATTCTTGTTAAAATCGGCGCAGCCCTCTCGGAGTTTTGGACTGTCAAAAATTTACAATGGTTATTTTATAACTACCGTATATACTTTCATATGCCTACTTTAAAAAGGTGTTATTTTGGTATTACAAGTAGACACATTATATGTACTTATATGTAAATGTAAAAAAATCATTTCTGACAGTACCTCTATAACACGATGGTATGCAGATTTGCAGATGGAACTTGGCAGGCGTTTGGAGCCCAAACAAATCTTTATAAACTATAGCTTATGTGTTAAACTAATGTATAATCTTTGATAATGTAAAGTTTCAGCAAAATGCATTTGGTAGTTTTTGCATGAAAAAGTAACAGACATACATCCATACATTCCTACAAACTTTTACGTTTACTATTTGGATTATTGCTTTCTGCTATTGGCTAAAGTTCGGAAATGAAAATCACGCATCGGTAAGTGTAGTATAGATACTAAAACAAGGTGAATAGACTACCTGAAATCGCAGGATCACGCTGGACGAAGGCCGCAACCGGTCTTATTAAAAATCTCTATGAGACCAGCAGTGGACGCCTCATGGCTGATATAACGATGACAAAAATTGCGCTGCCTGATTAAGGATTAAAGATGACTAGCGTGAATATGCATTTAGCTACAACAATTAAGGGAAGTTAAGGAACAAGGATAAGTACAACAAGATTTTGTTAATCTATGGAGAGGTTGGTAGAAATTGTAGTCAAATAAAGGCAGAAATAACTTGTTTTTTTCTGCTTCTCTCACCTATCAAACTGGAACACAGCAATGCGAACATTGCTATTTGGTGGTAGAAATAGGTGAGAGTGAGGTACTAATACCGACGACCGTTTTATGAGGTCTACCTGTAAATTAATCTATACCTACTATAAGATTAATTTCTAAATCGAAGTGATATTTCCGACAGGTCCCGACAGGCGACTCAGGTACCGGACCCGACAGATGGCAGTATATCCATCTGAAGCAGCGTACTAAAATACTACAGGGTGGGGATGGGCAACAGCATCCACGTCGCAAACCTGTGTAATGTGGCAATTATCGGCATTAATAATTGGCAGGCATTAGACTTTATATGACTAATTTGATGATACCTTTCAGTTAATCATCATCATCATCCTTGCAGCCCTACAACGTGATGAACGTAGACCTCCTCATAAGGGGGGGGGGGGGGGTTGCCTTTATTTGTCAGTGTAACTATCCCCTCAGGAATGCTGCTGTCCATCCCCTCCCAGTTGCATTTAAGCTTTAGTGTTTTGGATCATATACCGCCATCTGAATGTTCTAGTTCTTCAGTCGCCTCTAACGACACTAAGTACAGGGGAGGTACTAACTTATACGTATAAGCATAAACAGCGGGTACTACGATAGTAGGTACCATGTGTAATGTTTATGGCAAATTGGTTTGATACGTATATTTGACTGACAACCCTTTAGCGAGCGTTTCATGTTTTATAATCCGGTTTCATGCATTATTGGCTCGGTGCGCCGCTCCCTGTGCGGGACGCGCACCGAACTACGGTGCGTTGTTAGGGGTTGCCAGAAATTTATTTATTCCATATTATTCGATTGCAAAATTACAAAACTCAATAGAAAAATACTTATTTAACATTTGGAACGTTAACTAGCACTGTTACTTTGTGCTAGCGTACATTAAGGTTGTGTTTTGTGATTAATCTAAGTATGGCGAAAGCTTTCACTTTATTCTTTATCTTGGAGTCGGGTCAATGATGGCGTGATTTTTTTATTGACTGTGTCACAGCTGTTAGCGCCTCCCCTCTTTATAATTTATAAAATAAACTTAATATAAAATAAATATTATTAAAATTTCTAGCCATCCAAGAAATAAAAATTAAGGGACGAATTTACATTATGTTTATTCATTCACAAAATAAATGCACGCTCTTAATTTCTATGCTAATATATATTAGAAACTAATTCTTGCCTATGACATCATTCGTCTAACAGTTGATTAAATGCTATCCTTCAAATAATAATATATATCCTTCAAATAATGATAAAGTCATCAATTTAAAGTACTATTTTACCATAATTCTAGAGACATTGGTATTTATTAGCAAATTTAAACGAAATGTCCTTCAGGGAAATTGCGACTGAAAAATAAAAAATAAATGTCTTATACTTAAAAGTCCTATAATTGGCCCTATTTGAGATTTACTGATGATGACAATATTGGCCGTGAAGTATCGGCGAAGAAGAATAATACTTCCCTCTGTACCAGGTGTTGTAAGAGGCGACTGAGGTACCGGACCGACAGATGGCACTATATCCATCCGAAACTGTGTAGCTCAAATGCACAAGGCGGGCATGAGCAGATAGCATCCCTGTCGAGAAAGTTGCGCTCTGCGATTCCCAACATGCTTGCCCAGCGCAGCCATTATGTGCAAAATTCCCCCTTTCTTGGGGAGGCCTATGTGGCTCAGCAGTGGACTTCGAATAGCTGTAATGATGACGGTAAAGATGACGTACAACTACAGTTTTGAGTTATCGCTGTCTCCATCTAGGGGTGCGAAGTATTAATTTGCGTCAAATTAAGCAATGACTATTAATTTTAATTTACCACAATCCTGAAAAACAGTCTCAATAACCAACTCATAAATTTGGCCTTTTTTAGAAAGTGTTAGAATATTCTTATAAAACACAATTAATTAATAATTGTATTCGAGAGTGTTAGAAAGATAATTGTTTTGGAGACACGTGGTCGTTGCACTAAGAGAGAACTTCATATCTTTAATCCTTTTTTAAGGGCTTTAGTCAGTTCCCTTTGTGTATGCGCTCTTTTTTTTTAAAGTACTAATGACGAGAGGCGTTAGGGAGGATGCCATGACCGCACGTGCATAAAAGTTGTCTATTTGAGTGTGGTCATAGAATTGGTTTCAGAAAAATCTCTCTTTGTCCAATGTCGTGAAACGAGGTTTTACCATTAGTTTGAAAACGAACAATTAATGAACGAATTCATTTGTTTATAGTTTTGTTGAGATTTTTACATTAAGATAACATATAAGATATTAGATTATTTGATTACCTACTATCGTTTCTGTTTTATCTCGAAATGGAATATTCGTATTTTATACTAACCTAAACGACCCGTCCAGGCTTCGCTCGGGTGCAATAAAATGGTTATCGTATGTTATCGATGATGATATATAGAGACGGTCATATGCTACAGCGGACTTTTTTGTAGAACTTTTTATGATGACATTACACATTATTTTGATCGCAAAAAATGATGTTTATGTCTGTTTACATACTATATAATGCATTTTTATACATGTAAAACTTTTCTTGAATCCTCTTTCTGTGTAAAAAAAGAGAAACAAAATCCGTTGCGTAGTTTTAAAGATCTAAGCATGTGTAGACGGAAAGTTTGTTTTATATTAAGGAGGATAGTAGCTTATACAAAGAAAAATTTGTTTTTTAAAAAGTGTACTACTTTTTCTGGACTGTAAATACAAGTATTTATAAACATACATTTTCCTGTATTGTGCGCTTTAGGTCGCGGGTTTGGTCCCCGTCTAGGACAAACATTTATATGATTTGCATTTGTGTTTGTGCTTGAGAGTTAAGTATGTATTTAAAAATGATTCCTGTGTTGTCTGGTATCCGTCACAAGAGTGCTTTAAGCGAGTTATCTCGGACTCAGGTTAACGTATGAGACGTCGCGTAAATTTGTAATTTATTGTTATAATATCATATGATATAACTCAGCAGTTCAAAGTGTTTGTAAACGTCAAATTACTTCTCAGATAATAATATTTTAGAGAAGAGAAAAATTATGTTTTGATTCTCTAAATACATTGGAAATTTAGCATTAATAGTATATTATAAATGGGTAGGTTGACTGTAGTATGCAATCTCATAATCATTCAATTAGAAAGCTAAAACTCTGTGTATAATACTACAGTTAGTGTATATTTACGTAGTAATCATACGTAATTTGTAGTAAAAACTCGTAAAGCGCGCAACCTACCACATCGAACGGACAACAGCCGGAAAGGGTTGTGTGTAATGAAGGCGGATCTAATTGCTGTTTTCGTACTCGCGTTCCCCGGGGATGCGCGCGGGGGGGATCCAACCCGGTATGTAATGGACGGGTATATTCGTATTAATCGATATACGTATTAGCGGATAGCAGGGCGTTTAGCATATGTTTAAATATTCAAGTGCAGAACGGATGTGGTGTTTGTGCCGCCCTTCTTGGATTTTGGCGTATACATCGACGTCGATGTGCTGGATAGCGCAGACCCTGAACAAATAAATATATGATGAATATTTGTGTTTTGTCTGAGAGTTAAATATGTATTTAATTTTTTTCTTGTGTTGTTTATCATTGAAGGAAAGATCAAAGTATTGTTGCTTTATTTTAAATATAAAATATATATATATGTATAGGAACATCGTCAGAGATAGTTCAAGAACGCCGTTATATCCGTAACAATATCCGTCACACGAGTGCTTTAAGCCTTTGATGTATGTCAATGTATGAGGTGATGTGTGATTTATTTTTATTTATTTATTTAATACCGACTTCGAGATGTCGATCAAATAATTAACATAATCCTCATTACCACAGTTATATAAAAATTCGTGTTAGAATTAGCCACCTCAATTCATTGCTCATAATTGCTGACGGGCGAGCGTTGTGGCAATCGATAGCGTAGTTTCGCGGTGAGGATGATTCTGCCCATCCCTGCCATGTTGCTTTTGAGCTACGTTCTATCGGATTGATATAAGCCATCTGCCGTTGTATTAGTTGCCTTTTAGAAACCCTGATACGGAGAGAAATATAGATCTTACTCTACAATATAGACAATTACGATCAAATATGGCGCCTATTCTATGGACTAGTCATTTCAACTAAAATGTTTTTTTATAGTCTTGTACATGAACACCTCTGCACCTATTTCAGACTAAAATATGCTAAACACCACTCCATTTATTTTATTAAACCTGAACACGCTGAGCCAATCATAAAGCGAGGCAAAAAACAAATTGATACATCGTCGGTGATACTTCAATACAGCGAAAGCAGCAGTTGTAAATAAAGATTAAGATTCAGTTTAAAATGTTGAAATTCGGATCTTAATCACAAATGTCACATAAGCGTTCTTGAATTATCTCTGACGATGTTCCACTTTATACTTAAAATAAAGCAACAATACTTTGATCTTTCCCTCAATGATAAACTACGTAACGACGCTATCAAAATCGTCATATTAAACGAGGGCAAACATTTAAAATGGCTCATTAATTTACTGTTCAAGAGATATACATAACATTATGTATGCTACTTATTCAACACATACTTAGTTATGTACATGTAGGTTCGGTTAGTTCAAAGCGCGGCGCGGCCCTTTGATCTCGTTAGGTATAGACGATATACCTAAGGCAGCTATTTCGGTTCATCTTAGGGTTAAAGTAGCTTATTCCTGTTTAAACGCGAGTAATTTATTAGATAGGGGTGGTTAACGGTGTAATTATTGCGGGAGAATTATGTTTGATATTGATAGTAGGCCTACATTCACTATGGCTGTTATTGGATTATGGTTATGAATAATTTAATAACACATACATTGTTTTTACATTATCCTTGTCTCTGGTCCGCTTTAAAGGATTTTATGCGCACCAGAGACAAGGATTATGAGGTTGACCTCATACAAATATCATCAGCATTTTTACCTCACTCTCACCTAATTCTGTCTCAGTTTGATGAGTGAAAGGCAATAAAATGACTGGGTAGTATGGCATCTTCTCAACAAGTCTCAAGGTTTGCTAGTGATATCATGGTGATAATCCGAGCGTCTATAGGCTGCGTTCACGCTTACCATAACGCGGATTACCATTATGCATGTTTGTCGATTTATTCTTAATATATATATATATATATATATGTAATATTTATGTATCATTATAGGTTTGCATTTTAAAATATTTTAAGTAAATTTAATAACATTAAAGAATTAGAACTAGACTAAGACATAATGAAATTGGTAAAGATACTACAAAGTATTAAAAACTGTGTGAGCAATAAATAAGCATTTTTATTTTTTCTCGCTGCTATATATTACAAGCTAATAACTGTTTTTATCATAAGCATGCAGAATTGCATTGAACATGCTGGGAGCATGCAGGATTTTTTTTTCATAGATATTAGATATCAACGAAGAATACTGATTCTTTGTTGTTACGTTGTTATGTTTTGAAACATCAATGGATTTGAACGAATTGTTTTATTCAAATAATTTGCTCTGTAGCAATGACAAGCTTGTATGTTTTTTACATAAGGAAAATTACTTTTTTTGTTATGGAACGTGTTTCTTATGTACCTTGAAAGGAAATAACAGGTAATATTATGGGATCACTTTGTTTTATTACTATTCAAGATTTGAGAAGATATATTCAATGGAAACGCGTGGAAAATATTAAGTACATACTAACATCTAATATTAAAAAATATTTGTGGTACCTGAAGCGGAAAAAATTGTTTCTAAAACTGTATTTCTCAAATAACTAGAATTATGAAATTTGTCAAGAAAGAAGTATTTGTATAAATTTAAAAATTCTAACGTGACATCTTTGTTACTTTTGAAAATTTCACTTATCTTATGAACTTTACCTGTTATCGAAGTGACACTACAATTGACTAGTATTATATAACTTTTAAATTAAACGTTAATAAGAGGTATATCTCATAGATTGACAGGTGATAGAGGCAGTGGAATTACTGGATAATGTTATCTAAAATTCTCAGTCCACAGGCTTGGTGACTTATGATATCTTTATGATTATAGGAGCGTGTATAAACTTTAATAATAATAACTTTATTCAACAACAAACGGAAACTTAAAATAAAATACACTTTGATACTTAAGTACCTAAACTAGGTCTAGTCTGTTCTTATAGGCATCTATGCTCTGTAGTGTGCATGTAGATATAGATGAGTGTGTATATGGTCTAATATAATACGAGGTTTGTTAATGCAACACATTATTTACGCACATATTACATAGATACACAGAATATGAAGCTATACTGTGTATATACAATATACATAAACAATAATAGTAACAATAAATATAGTCCAGTCTAGCATAATATTATTAGCAATTCCTCTGTCTTGTTGTAGTCCAATGTCAAAAGCCATTCCCTTACTGTTATTTTGAATGTGTATAAATGGTCCTGCAAAATTTAGAAATCGCTGTGTGAACCGTGTACCACATGGCTGATATATATTTTGGAAATCCACATACCTTGGTCTACTATCAGTTAGTTTATTTTCAGGTTTACATAGTTTAAGCTGTTTGAGAATAAGTTCTTGGTAGCACAATTGTCTCACTGTTAAAACTTTGCTATGGATATAGAGTTTTGAATTAGGGTATTTAAAGGGTAAAATGTACATAACTTTGAGCACAGATCTCTGTGCTCTTTCTAGCGGTAACATTTTCTTTTTAGTAGCATCCCCCCAAATAGTAATACAGTACGACAAGAAAGACTGACATAGAGTTACGTATAATGTTTTCAAAATTTTTTCTGTAGCAATTAGTCTTATATTTCTATAAACTGTAGTTAATTTCCGAATTCTTTGCGTTAAAATATTTATGTGAGAGTTAAAAATTATTAAAGAATCTAATGTTATGCCAAGATAATATGTTGAAACATTTTTTAATTTTTGACAAACACAAGTACTTTTAGTAGCAGTAGTAAGTAGTAAACTACTGTGAAATTTACCAAAAACAATAGTAAATACGTTATAGTCACAAATATTTAATTGTAAAGTGTATAGTCTAACTAAAAGATGTAGAAATTGTTGTAATCGGGGAAGGTGAAAGTGTCCACATCCTAAACGGAGGCAGTAACAGTTCATTTCCGCCACGAAACGGCACAATAACTTACCGACAAAAAATAAATATTCAACACAGCCATACATCTCACTAATTTAGTGCCACGGAACCCCATAATAACCATTTATCCCGGACCCCGCGAATAAAATATCCCGTGACATTTTTCTTCGCCTTATCTCGAGAAACCAGACGGTTTTTTGTCCTGTTCCCACACGCGTGCAGCCTTATATTCCCGTCCCACTCACGGTACATTTATCAGAAGACGGGGCTATGCCTCCCTTGTACGTTTTATTTAGTTTTCGTGTCTTAATGGATTTATTCAGTCCCGTGCTTTGACCTTGTGTTTGTCTCACGGTTGACAAAGGAAAGTCCTTTACGGTGGAACTCTGACCTCTGAGAGCTCCATTCACGCTCGAGTAGAGCCGATCCAAACTCGGCGGAATCTTAAACGTTACAATTTTGTTTTTAACATTATTAAGCTTAGTATTGTCTCGTGATTTGGAATTTACAATTTATAAATATCATACAGCCCTGCCTTGAAGATCTATGGAAACGTTATTACGACATTGATGGAATATTTCTAATTTCAGAATCGAAATCTTCAATAAGAGTACCTCTGAATACACACATAAAAATGCTTAACAAAATGTATTACAGAAAATTATCAAAGCTTTCCACCCAAAATTTCTTATAAAAATAATAATGCTTTTGGTAATACTATAGGTACCAAAGAAAATTTACGATTTCATTAACGCAACGATACAACTGGTAACTATAAACAATGAAATGTTTCAAAGTCACAAAGGCCGTTCCGAATCACGTTAGCGGGCGCAGTGTCAAAACAACGGCATTGCTGGGAGGCACACTTTGTGCGCCAATTACCGGTTTAGGCTGTATAACGTTTTAATCTTTGCCTATGGCGGGAAACGTTTGGTAAATGATTATAATTCTAACTAGCAGTGCCCCGCGGTTTCGTCCGCGGCAGTCGGAGAAAAATATTAATTATATGTATAAATATAATTATATTATATTGAAATAACATTGAAAACCAGAGATCTTTCATACTAACTTTGCACTCCCCATTTACCTTATAAAGGGATGATTTAAAAAATATATACTCGTATTGCATGGCTTTCATTGAAGCATTTTTAAACTGAATTTAATTAAAATGTTCATATATTTAAATACAGCTAAGTTTTATACAAACTTTGTACCGCCTTTTTACACCTTTAGGGGATGCATTTAAAAAAAATATTTCTTAGTGCTTCTCTACGTTGTAAAAAAACCCTTATGCAAATGTTTCTAACCTTTATAGTTAACGCCCTAAGTTGAGAAGTCAACTAGAAGCTGACTGAAATTATAGAGATAGTTAAAGTTACATTTTTGTACAGAAAATTATTCAGGAAATCTATATAGATTGTTTCAGATTAAATTATTAACTAATTAGACTTGAAAATGTAGGAGTAAAATGGAGGAAACTTTAGGATATTAACCAATTATTAAATTGTACAGACTTAATCCGCATAACAGTTTTCTTACAGAAAACAAAATACAGCATAGAATACTTCATTATCATGCTCGTTTTTATTTATTTAATAATATTGAACTGTTAATATAAAAAATATTATAAAATTTAAAACATATTTTCTTATTGCACTGGACAAGAATATTATAGTACATTAGTAAGTATCTATCCAAGTATTGCAACGCAATGGCCGCCGACCCAATAGCTATCGAGTTACGTTCCGGCACTTTCACGCTCCGAGCGTCAGCCGATGACACCAAGTATGACAGGTGCAGAGTTTTATATGGATCATTAGTTACTAGGTCGTAACGTTCACTTTGGTGAATATTGATTAAAATAAATCGCACCAAAATTATTAACGGAGAGGTTTATAGCTGGGTATTTTATGGATGTCGTTAGTCTCTCATGCGCAAACTTCTGAAGGATTTTAATGCAGTTTAAAATAATATTGCCGATTATATTAGGTTGGCATATCGGCCATCTTTACGAATATGAAAGTGAATATGTGTGTGTTTGTTTTGCTTTTACAGCTTAACTAATTGATTGAAAAATGAGTGTAAATGAGTTAAAAATGAATATACAAATACGGGAAGTTCACGAGGACGAAGACGCGGGTATATCACAATTCTACGACAGCCGCGGATAACGCCTAGTTGGTATTATAGTGTATTACATATACTGTCTGTTGTTTTACTATGAAGATTTCGGCCACTTATTCCATCTACAATGTTTTATATAGATAAAAGATTATGTCAACGTGTCTATGTGTAACTATCGGTGTCGATGAACATCTAAGCAAATCTACACAAAAGCGACAGACAATTAAAAATATTTTAATTTAACCTCCACAAATTGTACCAGAGCAGAACTAGGTAAAATATACTTAATGGTGGACCATTACATTCATTTGTAATCATAATTTTGTAATCTTGTTTGTCAAGTTATATAAATATTAAATCGGTATATTAAGGTGCCATTCATGTATTGATACTAACCAAAATTTAATTTGATGTTTGTCATGTGTTATTAAATAAATAATGAGTTCATCAAAATTATAATTTACCTCACTCTGAGATAAATTCCTTAATGTGATAGAAGTATTACGGATATCAGATAAAAAATAAGAATAAAAATTTAACACCCAGACACAGAACAAACATCGAACCCTTAATGCAAAAGATAGGTTGTCTACAATTTTTTGTGCCATCTAGCCCGTCACTGTGTTATTGTCGAATGCTTACTGAGAATGATGTAAAACGGACTGTTCGAACAAATAATCACGTTTTATTTAAGTAATATACCTACACTAGATGACTTGGTGTGGGCAAGGTTTTCTCGTACGCCAATATTTTTACAAAATCAGTGATTAAGTAAATTTAACCCACCAATAATATTAATAAATTAATTGGTAGACGAAAATAATCTTATAGCTATTCACTTCAGGGAACTTTCAACTGATTTAATTCTTCATTTTTTAATATGCCATCCAGCTGAAAATGTACAAAATGCAACCCGTGAACAGTAAAGGCATTTTCTAACCTTTTATGTTTATAATTCTCTTTCTTATAATCTTTTATAAATACGGGATCGAAATTAAAAATTCCATAAATCCAAGCGCTGCTGGGACTTTGGGAAAAATGCTCAAAGCCACCTAATTGGATACAGAGTACAGACCACTACAAAGGGGGATGTTGAGATAAAAATGAAAATTAAATCTTCCGAGCGGATGAGCAGAGTAATGTTTTTGACGGTACCGGAGGCGTCCCCCCACAAAAGGGGGGATCCGCAAATCGACTATCAAAATGCCCGCCGAAAAAAGTGCTGCTCCCAGACTGTGACCGGCTGTTGATTTTTTTTCGCCATTTTGTCGGCGGTTTTTTATTTGGTTGCATGTTGTGGGTTTTATAGGGATTGTATGGTGTATTTGTGATGGTTGTCAGCAGGAATTAAGCAATTTAAAACATTTTATTGTATATTTGAACCCCTTTACCTTTATCTACCATTACATGGTATTAAGAGGATTAACACAGGTTAGTACCATGTGAGTAAGGCATATTTCGTGCGAATATAAAGTACAAAACACAATAAGATATAACATTTATTAGTCTAAAGAGTTGTTAACTCTTCGGATATGTAACCACATCACCTTTAGAGTAGGACTATTATATTTCCGTGTTCCTTTCCGGTTATCAAATGGAAGCGTTCGACATTGACATTTTCTGTTATTATTGTTGTTATTATCATATATATTATATATTTTCTTATACCACGTAACCTATCAATGATATTGCTCGAGGAATCATTTGTTAGTTCGATTTGTGTTTATTGATGCATATAAAAATTTTGAAAATAAATTTACTATTATAGGTCAAGTCGACTAACCTTTCTTCATTCCTGCCATATCGCCCCCGTTGCACCCAATCGCCTGCGGTCCCGGACTGAGGCTATGCAGCTGGTAGGGCGGAGTCCTGGTGTCAATTTGCGCGGGCCACGGTGCTCTGGGCCAGGCAGGTGCAGACCCCGGCGCGCCCAGCAGCCTCAGCCGCTCGTACACTGGTGTGGAGCAGTCCGTTGGGGTCTGCTGGCTATTCGATTTTTCTTTTTGGGCTGCCAGATTGCGAAGCACGCGGTTGATTGAGGATACCTGGCAAAGAAATAATATATTTTAAATTACTATTTACGTAGATCCAAAAAAGGATTTTATATTCTTATTTCTATTGATTGAGTTAGTTATAGACAAAACTATTATACTTTCTCACAATTTTATACATTTTCGTGAATTAAAACAAAAATTTATAATAGTGCATAATAGCGATATCAAGCTGGGCCTTAAAATGAATTACAAAATTATTAACCAGTATTTTGCTTGAAGGTGAAATCTTTAAAGTGAAGGTACAATTGGCTGGTCTGGTATATGATACAGGGTATGTTTACGCCGAAGGGCGCCCGGCCCATCACAGGACGGGTGCAGAAGGGCGTGCTTCACATCGATTATCTGCCTCTACCTGCACGAGAACTTGAGTGCTTATTGTGTAACATACGCTAATGAAACACTCCACGAGGACTTTGTGTTAATCTATGTTAGCACAAGTTAATCTCCATCATACTTATCACTTGAATGCGTTTTCTGATACTGTTGCATATTTCTAAACGATTAACCTTTGTTTTTTATATTATAATTTACTTAGATATTTGTAGATATTTGAATTCTGATAAACATATTAAGGCATTAAGCATCAATGGTGATCTATAATATCTGTTAATGACATCAATTCTATCATTAAGATGAGCGATTGCATCTAAAACCGTCGTGTCTTTAGGCCACCCGTAATTATGATTAAAAAACATAAAATGTTCAGCGCACCAACTGTCATACGGCATATGACAGCGCGCCAAACGGACGTAGAGCGTAACTTAGACGTAGGGCAGGAAGGCCGTAAGACGATAGATGGTAACACGATACGTGGCCGCGCGGTGGTCCATGCCGTGCGGTGACTGGCAGATTGGAGAATGCCCGATGGACCGAAAAAGCGTGCCGAGATCGAACGTGTGCATTTTTAAAAATAAAACTTTTTTGTCTACGTATATTTGTCTATGAGGTTGACGAAAGAGTATCCATATCTTATTTAGTTAATGAAGCGCTAAATGTCAATTTATGAAATAATGCTTGCTATATTTAATATTAATATTTTATTTTTATTTCTGCGGATAATACTAAACGGTATTATTATCCCTACTTATCTAGCATAGTATTTACTGCAATTTTTGGACTAGCCTTGTTGATTAAAACACGAACTAGGCACGAATTACTATTTTTTTGAGGTCGGTAAAAACACAGCATAAAATAATATCAAGAGCGAATAGAAATCTTATAGATTTAATAATAAATAAACTAGTATTAAAAATATTATGTCTGCAAGTTAATAATTTTAATTTAAAAATAAGTATTTAAAAGAAACCTTGAAAGAGTTGTTCGACTAGAAAAATTTAACAAGGAAATTAATCAAAAGTCAAGAGATGTCACCCAGTTCAAGAATAAAATAAAATATACAACGAAGGGTTAATAATAAAATGAGTTTTCTTTTAGATGAAATGGAAATTTTTAACAAGCTTGCAATCGAGAGCCAGTCAATGGTTTGAGCCAATTATTGTTTATTTGCTGTACATTTCTATTTTCAGTGCTTTTCATGTAATTGATTATTATTTTGAGTAATTAACTAAATCAAAGGCTTTTGGAGCAGATTAATAGACGATGAAATTGACTGCGGATCCGCTTTATTGGCTTCCAATTATACTTATTCAATGAGATAAATTATTAATGTAACGTGTTGGGATCTTATTAGCCGTGAAATGGAATTGAGAAATTATTGACTGCAAAAATAAAACTACATTTTTATGCGTCAATTTATTAACATTAGTTAGACGTTACGGTTAAATCACGGCAAATACTTTCATAACACTAGGGCCGTTTTATATAAAGATACACAAGATTCAGTTCCCGGTGAGTATTAGTATAAATTCTATATAGAATAATCACTTTTCTAGGTGTTTTTGCAAGACTCAAAATCGTTTATTTTTGTACAGTTTTAAGCAATAGCATTCTGGCACTGTAAAAGAGCGTTATTTGATTTCTATTTAAATATTGCAGTTGTGATTAGTTATACATATTGGACAATCCTATGGCTGTTCTAGATGGATTATTCATGATACAGCCATGCTTTCATTTGTAATTTAGTTTGAAAGTGATGTTGCATTTGTGTCAAGCAACAGGGACGCCCTAGTGATATCCATCCGATGTCACGAGGGTATTTAAGCTTATGTGACGCTTTCAATGACGCAGACCGTACCGGATATATAAAAACAGCCATGCACGGTGACAGTACAAACAGGTACATAAAGCCTTTTATCCAGCCTTTGATCTCAATTAAATGCAAAACTTATACATAGCTACACATATGTACATACACAGTGAACTGTACAGGCGTAGTATACAAAGCCGTGTATTTTCATACAGGCGTGCGTGCCCATGTGTGAAAACGGTCGCAACTGGCCGTTCGTAAAAAATAAACCCGAGCAAGTACGGTCCTGTAAACTCCCTTAATTCGAATTACACGCGCCGATTGACTTGTTTCCATGACTGTGCAGCTAATGCCTCAATTAAAAATATTATATGACGCTTATAAAGGGTATATGACCTTTGTGTTGATATGGAAATTGGTATGTGATTACGGATTTGCAAGGATATTGAGCATGCTAAATGAGATTTGTCTGCGCAAGAGTGCTGACAACTTGTAATTCTTTATTCAAAGACTTATCAGTCTTGGTAAAGTTTCTAGTCAGCGTAATTTTTTCCCCGATGTTTTTGAGAAATCATTTTTATATTTCTAACAAAACTACTCATAATAATATGTATTAGGCCAACTGACCGATCTGCGATAAATATTACTAAGAGATTTTTAAAAGCAGTGAACCAAGCTAAAACATTAATCTGTAAAATTACCCTTTCTAAAATTTTCTTATCAGTGAAGGAAGGACCTTCTGTATCCAGAGGAAACTCTGGACAAAGGTCGTCTGCATTGGTACTCTTTCCTCTATTTCTACCACCAAACAGCTGTGTTCGCATTGCTGTATCCTGGTTTAAGAGCGAGAGAGGTAGTCGAATTTTACTCATTCAAACAAAAAATAAATAAATTCCAGTAATTACTGGGTAATGTGACATGATTCCTTCAAATCAAAAGGATCGCTACGATTGTGTACCGGCGTTTATGTTATAGGCTGCGGATCTTATAATCACGCGGATCGTATGCCGCGTCGTTAATAGACTTAGTCGTATAATATGAAAATTCTTTTATTCACTAACATGATATAAAACCATG
This sequence comes from Heortia vitessoides, assembly GCA_020976665.1. Classification (NCBI taxonomy): domain Eukaryota; kingdom Metazoa; phylum Arthropoda; class Insecta; order Lepidoptera; family Crambidae; genus Heortia; species Heortia vitessoides. Next base: position 8,812,597 of record JACJUM010002279.1, on the reverse strand, counting down.
ATTGATAATAATTAGAAGAGTTAAACCTTAAAAAATAACAAAGAGGCTCTATATTATATCTGTTTAATTTTAACTTTTCTATTCCTGTTTTGAATGACCTGTCACAAAATTTAAATCTGTACTGAATCACACACTAATTATCCACTGGTCTGGCCAAACCACAATAAACCTACCCCTTCATTCTATTTGTTTGTATGTATTTATACGAATTAGGCGTCCTTACGAATGCACTGAGACAAAATTTGGATCACAATAGACTCGTTCCTCATACGATTTCACTCGAATACGATTTTTTGCATTTGTAGTTTTACGGTGAATTAGACTCTGTTCGTTTAATTCGGGTTTTATTGTAGTTGGAAATTAAACTCTTTTTATAAAAGAAATTATTCGTTACTACCACAGATTAATATCTATTGGAATTGAGTATTTAGAATTGTACGATTTTACGGAAACAATTATCCGTGATATCCGCACAATTCTATATACTTAATTTGATCATCTTAACTTACAGAAGTCTGTTAAAATTTCGCAACCGACATTAATACTTATGCAATGGGGTACCGGCAGCGTAGAATAGTACCGGCTTTCTCTGCTAAGAGATACAAGAGGCGACTAAGGTACCGGAACCGATAGTAGGTAAGTAGAAGCGTTAGTTAGTAGAAACAGCACAAATTAAATACTAAGGGGTGGGCAGGCATCCTCGTCGTTGAAATTATGGGCAAAAATCTCCTGTCTTGAGACAGCAGTGGACTTTCTATGGCTGATATGATAATTAATATTTTAATGCGAGTTATTGTTAAAATTGACGTCGACAAGTTGATCTGTTGCTTTGTGTACATACTTTAGTGTTATTCGTACTGACATTGTACTGACATGCGCTGAACTTATTTTGATGAATTTTGAATGTGTATGGGTAAGTTAAACCCTATGGAACGACATAACGCTATTGTTAATCCGGGACATGAATAATACGAAGTCAGTGGAAGGACTCGAGGGTGGTAAGGATACAGGTAGACGAAATATTTAATTACTAAGCTTTTATATAGAACATGAATAGCTTTAACAATAATAATGCACAAATTTACACAAAATCTAAGACATTTACCGGAATTTTAGTTAAGTCGCTTAAAGCACTTGTATTACGGATATCAGTCATCAGAACAATCACGAATATTATACTTAAATATATTTATTTAACACCCAGAAACAGGAGAAACACAAATTATCATCGTAAAGATATTTGTCCAGGGATGGGATCAGACTCACACCCTTTGGCGCACAATATAGGAATACTACCTAATGAGCAATCGAGCCCATCAGTTTGTTCATTGGATTAACATAATTCATATCCGGAACTCTTATGAACACATATACTGTACAATTATCCAACACAATAAAGGAATGCATTACTTAGATGTAATAGGCAAGAAATTATAATTAGAAAAATTATTCAAAAATCCATAATTTAGAAACGTGATATTAATTAATCTAAAATATATGATCACAGACTCGTCAAATAAAAACACCTAAAGCATCAAGACTCCGTACTACGCAACGTCGCAACGCATTTTGAATACAAAATAAATTACATTACAACGCTCCCGCGTACCTAACGTCAAGCGGTGCCGTAAAAAGTACGAAAGGTGCCCCTAAATACCGTGTGAGGTGAACCGGCAAAATTATCTTATATTTGCTCAGAAGCCGTGAACGCAGGGCGAGAATACTTTTCAATAAGCTTAGAGAGCGATTTTTTTTTATTTCGCGAGACCTATCTTGTAAGCGGAGCGTTGTGTAAAACGGAACGTAAATAGAGGGTGTCTTGTATCGATCAATATCGTTTCTGATTGCTTAAATTTTAATATTATTTCGAAGTTCAAATTATTTTTCGATCTTGCTGTGAACTGGATCTCGATATCGTTCTTCTTACGAAGAAATATAATTATGCGTTTTTTATTTTCAACTTTAAATTAAAATGTTATCCTCTTTGAAGTTATTATTGTTTAGTATTATTATTAAGAAGGCTTTGATTCACGGGCCCGAATGCGCAGATCGTAGAGATCCTGTTTTGTGCGTCGAAGGTCCCCACCCAGGACAAATATTGATATGATGATATTTGTATTTGTTCTATGTCTGGGTGTTAAATTTATGTATTTAAGTAATATATTTGTGATTCCTCTGTTATCTGATGTCCGTAACACAAGTGTTTTAAGCGATTTATCACGGAATCAGGTCAATGTATGAGATGTTGTGGGATTTATTTAGAATTATTTTATTTATAATTATTACCGTTTCAAAAGTCGATGTATATTGTTTTCATTTAGTACAAGAAATTAATGAAAAATATTATCTGCTACGCACATGTAAATATATTATATTAATTTGTATTAATTTGTATGCGGTAGGTCGTAAGATCGTAGTTAAATTATATCAGGATCCTTTTTTATGGCATTACGTCGTTAATTGAATTGAGTGCATAATTATAGCTGCAGTCTTTAAAGTGAAGTTCCATATCTCACCCATCAGTTACTTCCCGAGATTTAACTGCGAAAAAAACGGTGCATTACCGTACCATTGTGAGGAGCGAGGGGTGAACACAAAAGGCAACCTGCTGGTCCTTTGTGCCACCGGCACTTCGGAGTCAATATTTTGGGTGACATTCGCTCTTTCGAGATGTTTTTCAACTTTTGCACGGTAAGCGAACAACTGTCGACGTCGGCGCATTTCATTGATTATTTCTATTGTTTTTTGCACTTTTTGCCAGCTTGATTAGAGGTGAATGGTCCTGATTGAAGTGTTTGTTTTGTGTATGAATGTTAGCAGATGTTGTTTATCTGAAATTTAAATTAAAATAAAGTTTTGGTTTGAAATGGTTAGACGATTTTTTTTATAAGTAGTTAAACTGTTAACATTTTCTTCAAAACCGAGAACCGTGTATTTCAAATTTAATACCCAAGTGTTAGTACCCAAATTTCCAAGTTATTTCGCACGAACATGAGACTGCACTATTCAAAAAAATAAAAGAAAACCGTAGAGAAACTGCTTAACAATTAATTCATTAAGAACAATATTTAAGAATTAAACGTCCAAGAAATGCCCGAACAATCAAAAGAAAGGCGACCGCAAACGCCCCACGGATACAGTACCACGCCTACTTTTATAAAAAAAACTTTCCGCCTAAGCGATGACAGCACGAGTCAAAATTGCAGTTAATTCGAGTGATTCCCACGATTCAAACTGAATTGTCGATTCACTATTGTGAATCAAAGAAACGGGTCAATAACTTAAGGAGCTCATAAATTCTATTGTTTGATTGACTTATAGGCAGTTTGTCAATACTTGGCCGCCGTGTCGCGCGGCAGGGCGCGTCGGGCGCACAATAGTTCATATTAACTTGGGTAAGGTAAGGTTTGCCCATAGAGTATAGAGGGTCGTTTGAGAGTGAAATGATATGCAGCGATGTGTTGAGTTCTCATCGTAATGTGCGAAAGGTGGGCGCTTTCAATGTTTTGTTCAATTGTTTGCCAATACTTAATTGAATATTCAATTACACAAATTCCTTACCAGTATTGTACTGCGTTTTATTTTGTTCCATTTTAATGTTATTAAGCTGGTGCTCGATGGATTAACAAATTATTTAGGTTGCCATGCTGGCAAATAAACGATTGTTCAATTAATTTATTCATAACTTAACTTAGGACTTTTTGTTTGTAACAAAAGTTACTTTTTTAAAGTTTTTAACGCGTGGTTTATTTAATGTTTAAATCTATGCGATCTAACTATGCGGCAACCAGTAACAAAAAATAATATATTATATCTTGGTTTATTTTCAGATAGATTTTCTATTTTAACAGAATCGAAATATTATTAGAATTATAATTATAACCTTTATAAATATTAGGGTAAACAATAAAAAACCCACTTCGCTAGTTACAAAACTTTGTCCCGTGATTTTTCTCTTAATGAATATTTGATCAGTGTTTGGACACGATAAAAAGACTCTTAATATCAGTTGTCACTCCGTCGTGCGTGAGATATGTCGATAAATTCATACACGTAAATATCGAAGTTTCCCGCCTTATTCCGTGTGGGCCGGTAGGATGCTATTTTCCGCTAGATGTGTTGCCAGAATAATAAAAATCCGGACAAAAATACATCGGACCGAACGGGCTGGCGTAAAATTGATTATTGATTTATTTTATACGTTTATATTCGCTGAGGAGTAAGGGATCTTCGCGTGAATAGTGAGGAATAATTGGGGATGAAGCGCGTCGGATGAATTTTATGGTCATATCTTACGGATAGTGTGATATGTGACGGAGTGTATTTGTTTTGACGTTCCTGAAGAGTTGTTTTTTTTAATTATACCATTATAAACATAAATATTGGACAAAAATAATTATATTAAATATATATAGCTTTAACTTATCCTAGACAAATATTATATACATTTTTTTGTTCGATAGTGATTCTGTAAGTAAAAAGTATAAGTATTAAAATCTATAAATGGTAACTATTTTATATTTTCTGGTATAAAAGAAAAAAGTGTCCAAAGTGCGTACATCAATGTACGTTTGCCAACAATAATTTCTTATAAAATTAAATATTTCTAAAGATTTAATATATTGCTTATGCAAGTATGTAAAATAAATCACCTTCGTCACCTATTATACTAAAATAACATAAGTATATTAAACAATGCATTGTTCGATAAAATACTTTAAATATGGTACATTCGTGTAGGGAAAACAAGCGAAGGGTCAATGCTATTAAATACCAACGTCTTTGAGAGCCAGCCAAATGGCAAAAGTCAATTGTGTTTATTTCATCAACCGCTCTCGCTCCGTCGATAATAATGATTTTATTTTAATGACAATAATGCTTTATTATTATTATTATTATTAAAATAGTGCATTATTACATTCGGTGGGGATGAACGCTCGAGTGAGTCAGAATGACAACTTTAACGGTTTTATTATTTTTACTTTTTTTATTCTTGTTAATAGTAAATGTTACAGCTTGACGCGTGTTTTGATTACAGTGTAGGGTGGGTTGGTATTCAAAATAATATTTTGTAGGTGTTTTGGTAAATAAATTATATAAATTAAAGAAAGAGTATATATGGACATTTAGAAGATTAATTAAATAGTCCCGCTGATTAATACAAATGCAGTGGACTCCCTAGATATAATAAGAAAAATATTTATATACATAGTACACACAAGTATAATGAACCGAGTGTAGTTGTTTGAAACATATGTTTGATACTAGTAACCTCTAAATGAATATAAAAAATAAATGTATTTATATTAAATGTTTAGTGGATGTAGTTTCCTGATAAATATTTACATTATAGACACTACATTTGTTTCGAACGCAATAATTTTTATTAGAAACCGAAACCGCAACAATCGCATCTGTAATCAGACAACTGACACTCCATAATCACCAGATTAAATCTCGCCGAAAAAAATACATTAATATTCATGATGGCGAAATCTCGATAGTGTTATTACATTTAATACCACCCTCGAACAAAACCCCACAAGGACGCGTTTAATGCACAATAGTGTGGCCGCCGCATAAAATTATAATAAATATCTATAGACAGAGAGATGCGACGACTTGAATTAGTGTGACAGGGACAGAGCGTGGTCATCCCCTTAACAGTGTTGCCACATTCGTAAATCGTAAAGGTGACAACAGTGACATGTGATTTGGACGACAGGGGCTATTAGATGTCGGCTGTGGGATATATCGCACGTAATAAGTCATAATTCATGTTAACTCGAGAGGGTATTCCGTGATCGAAACCTATTATTATCGGTTGAGTGACGTTTTTAGGGGAGAAGTTACGGTTTCATCTGTGAAATTATTGTAAAATGGCTTTAGAGTTGACGTGTTTGAATTATGTAAGTTTACACGGTTAATGGTGTAGCTAAACGTATACTTCTTTAGTATTATTGTTGTTACTACCACTCTAGATTTTATTATGAAACCATAGATAAGTTTTAGTCTTCTTTTTGACTATCGATTAACTTTAATGCGATGCCTAGTCAAAAATTAGTAGACATTCTGCTAAAACAGTTAGCGGTGGCGTAACGCTACGAAGGCGTAGCAGTTGATGTCTTTTGTATGAGGCATATGTTAGTAATATTACGAACATTTATTTTATTTATTTAGAAACAACCAAATTGTCTAATTTGATATTCATTATGTGTGTACCTAATATGCAATTATATTAGTTAAAGAATATAATTTTAGACTAGGTATTAAATAAACGTTCTTATACAATGACATCTCTAACAAACTTACTCTGCGTAATAGTATGTAAGCAACCTTGTACCTAGAGGATATTATATCTCATTACACAGTTTACTGTCTGTTTGGTGGCAAAAATAGTTTTAAAGGAAGTCCCCAATTAGACGACCTTTTTATGATATCTACCGCAGTGTTATACGGTCAGCATCAGCTAATTATATTTGCATAATATGCATAATTACGTGTCACAAAAATACGGGCTTGATAATCAACAATACGAATTGATAATATGAAAAATATTACGAATATTATCAAAGCTTAGTAGTATGAGGTTGTCTCACTTTTATTTCATTCGGAAATCTATTGGATGTTCCTTTATGGGTCGCATTAATCGATTGAATCTCACTGTAGCCATATCAAGTAAAATAGTAATCTAGCCACATGTCTATTAATTAATTATTCAGAGTTATTAATTTGCGCAATTTACAATAATTGTATCCAATTGTTACTTAGGAAGGATATCCAAAGTGAAAAAAGATACATTACTTGACTCCGAGATAAATTGATTAAATCACTAGTGTTACATGCATCAGATAACAGAAGAATCATAAATATAATATTTAACTCCTAGATACAGAATAATGAAATAAATATTTTTCCTGGGTGGGGATAGAAACTTTGGTGCAAAAGCCTGTGATCATCAGTAAATATCAAAAATGAAAGTCCCGTCGCATATCTGAAGAAGCGCGGTTTTACTATGATTACTACATATAGATTTGCAAGGAAATTTTTGGTGTTTGATTCATTTATGTAGAGAGACATTCAGAGACAAACAAAAGTTCACTGTATTCTTTTTAGACCGGGTCAACAATCTAATAGACGCTCGTAATGTCACAAGGACATCACTCAGCCTTGTGACTTGAAGATATTATGTTACATTACTCAGATATTTTCCTGTATCTCACCCTTCAAACTCTCAACAACAACTCAGAACCAGGTAGAAATAGGTAAGAATAAAGTACCAATGCAGACGACCTTTGTATGAGGCTTATCTCAGGTATTCTTTTTAGAAAAATGCCTTAAAGTGGGCATTTCTCCGTCAATATGACCTTTGTATTGGCTCTGTTAGTTAAGTATCCTTTTATATTCTATTGTAAATGATTTAATTACAACATTATGGAGTGGTTTACATATGTATTCGGTGTATAAGTGAACGGTCAAGATGAACACGCGGTATGTTAATCTGGATTGGGTAATGTATGCTGCCGCGTGCTTCGCCTCAGCCTTGTAATACTACAAATAATTTAATAAGTTATTTTGGTATAATAAATAATAATGGTAACTTAAATGCTTACAAAATATTGCAGGATTTATTATTTTTATTTTATGATGAACTAGCAGTGCCCCACGGTTACACCCGCAAATGTTTAACATTTATACAACTTTGCCCATTAACGGATTATTTTCTAAAAAATATTATTGTGTTTTACGTTTTTCAATCAGGAACTTACATAATGAATATCATTTTAATAACTTCAAAAACAGCAGACTTTGTATACCCATTTTACCCCTTTAGGGGGCACATTTTCAAAAATTATTTCTTAATGATCCCTTACGTTAGAAACACCTGAGCAAAATTTCTTGTAGTTGTATGTATCTTGATTAAAAAAAAGAAGTTATTATTATACATTTATTGTAATGATGTAAATAGTTGCTAGAACTGGAATATTAATGGGCCCGATGGCGCAGATGGTAGCGATCCTATTCCAAAAACGTATTCGGGGTTTTAAGTTCTGCAATTTTATCATATCACATAAGAACACAGCGAGTCATTAATCCAAAAAATCCGAATCCCATTACACCAAAATTTTGCTTCACCGATTGACGGAGACACTCGTCAGGCCGTATAACGGTACGTACTTGTACAAAAACATGCAATTACGATAAAAATGTTACGTAATTCGAAATAGCATAAACGCAGAAACGTGATTCGGAAAAGCAGAAATGTTCCATAGCGTACTTACACAGAAGTATGTGAGTGGTAACCGTGCTAACAACGTACGCGGAATTCTAATCGATTCGTTAATGAATGGTCAGCATTTACCTGCCGGCCTATCGCTGCCACTATTCCATTTTATGCCCGATCCGGGATAAGCCGAATGGGAGGAGGAGACATATAGAAAGAATATAAGGATTGTTACAGTCACATCAACATAATAGACTTATTTTGTTGTCTTTTTTTTTAAAATCAAGATAAATCTTTTCATTCATCATCATCATAGCAGCTGTAAAATATCCACTGCTGGACATAGGCTTCCCCAAGAAAGGGGGAAATTTGCCCATAACTGCCGCACTGGGCAGGCGTGGTAGCAATCGCGGAGCGTAGCCTCGCGACGGGTATGCTGCTACCCACTCCCGGTTTGTTGAATATTAGCTAGCTACACCGTTTCGGATGTATATACTGCATTCTGTCGTTTACGGTACCTAAGTCACCCATTACGGCACCTAGTACAGAGCGAGGTATTATTCTACTTTGCCGGTACACCACAGCATCTTTACATTAGTGTTAACATAATATAAGTGATGTGGTCTCGTATTAATGTTTATTTACTAGCTTTCTACGAGTGTGCCATTGCGTTTTAGACGACATCAGGATATCAGGATCTAAAGCGGCGTGTCTTTTCCTAAGCTTCATGTTACTTAACAAGCTATTAATAATACAAGCTGACATATATACCAAGTATGTTTACAAGTTTGAGTGATTGTGAAGGGTACTTTAGTTAGTTTAATCAGTTACTTTATTTACACCTTTATTTGTTATCCTTTTTTTATAGGACTTAGTTCTTTTGGGACCGTTTGTAAGGAAATTAACAATAGACGCTGATAAATTTTAAGGCACTTTTATTTTTTTAATGACCATTGAATGCGTGAATTCCAAGCTAAGCTTTGAATTTTAGTGACGTTAAGATTCCATGTTTTCATTCTTTTGTTTGATTTGTTTGGTTGTAACATGACAATAATAAAATTCCCAACTAACAAAAACGCATATTAGACAAGAAGTTGGGGCTTAACTTAAATGTTGTATTACACTATTTTTAATTGCTGTTTTTTAATTGCAGTAATAGGTATGCATCGAGATATTATTTTACTAAAAAGGGGGTTAGAGCAATGGTGGGGTAAGCTAGCGATAAGCTTGCTAGCTAGATTGATTAATTATCTAACATTGATTACTAAAAATAGCGAAAAGTGCTGACAGTTTATTTCGAAGCGCTATATATAGTATATATATTATGCCCCTTCTTGGGAAATATAGGAATGTATTTTCACTTACCTTAACACTTCTAGTCGAAAACCTTACCAATTGAGAGGGTAATGCTCGTAATCTCATTGCAACAAATAAGGAGTCCATTGAAGAACCAAAGTTACCGATATACTCGTAACCCTTCGAATAAGTTAGGTAAAGTTGAAATTGTACACAAATATCACCCAAAACCAATGGCCGAGACCATGTACCGCCAAGACCAGCCGTGGTCGTCCACTCATAAGGAAAACAGACGACCTGAATAGAACCGGAGTATCGCGCTATATGCTGCACACAACCGATTCTATTGATTTGAAAATCTCTTCGGGTTAGTCTACGTACAGCAATGGACGTCCTACGACTGATATTATGATGATGAATGTTCAGTAATGACGACATGTACTTTCATTAATGCAATCGATGTGCGTTTATCAGTATGGTACTATATTTGTGTATGCCAGCCGTGTCGAATGGCGCGCGTGGAATGTTTATCGTGATTGGGTAATGAATGGGCAATAGCATTTGGCTGCATGCGGCCTCTAGCTAACTCGACGCCCCCGAATTGCATTCTACACCGATAGCTTTAGTTAATGTATAAATATTAGAAAAGGTATAAAAGAAGGGTCAGGTCAGAAGTACCAAGAATAAACAAGCGTGTACGAAAGCGTGACCAATGCGAGTGAGGGAAGCGAGAGAGGTATGCCAAGATCGTGTGGCAAGTGGAGATCCATAGTTTCTATCTACCCTAATGGGCAGGCGTGATGTATGTATGTTTGTATAAATATTACTAGCTTTGAATCCTCTAGTACCATACAAACCTCCGCTGTTCCACATAAAAACTTATGTCTTTAAATAGATCTATATATCCTAGAGATTTTGAATATGGTTAGTCTAGCACGGCTTCCAATCCCGACGCTTTCGACGGACCTATGGCGCTAGTGTTCCTATATTACGTGAAGAGTCGTGTGTTTGATCCCAGAACAAACATTTATCCTTACGGATGTAATAAAGTCGGTGAGTGCTCTAAGCGACATCAATCGAAGTCAAGTCAATAAATGATATGTTGTAACACGAAAAACCAGCGAGAACCTGTGGTTCTTGTCAAATCGTCTGTTCAGTTTTTATCCACTTCCTACATATCAACATTTTATTGGTGCAGCGTTTGCGTGCAAGTATACAGTTAATTTTGCATTTATAATATCAGCATGAATACAAATGTTTAGTATGTATGAACGAGACATGAAAGTGTGAAATCGATTTTGTTATATACTTTATACGGAATTATTTGTTTTTTCTTGACAGCAATCGGAAATTTGTCTGCATGTATTCAAATTCAGACGAGCATAGAAACAATTAATGCAAGATTTTTGATTAGCGGTATACCGCTACCCCAAGTATAAACTGATTGATTCACTGTGCTGAACATTTTTCACGATCACTTCTATCTAGAACTCTTTTTAGAATATCTCACACACAAAAAAGTATTCTTTTGACGGCTTCAAAACGCGGTTTATTTAACTTTTTACATTTTATGTTCCACGATTTTATATAAATTATGTTTATATATAAATGCTTATATTTTTTTATTGTATTTGGATATTGTCTATTGTATTTGGACCAATCGGTAATTTGGGCAAAACATAGGCTTTTTTGACCCTTTATATTATATAAAACTGATCCCGTGGAAAGTGATATAAAGTTGTTGGATATTGTGATTAAATTTAAGGTAGTGATAAATGAAAGCGTAAAAAATAAGTTAAGTCTTACTACAAAAGTCGTCTGCAGGAGTATTTCACTCTCATTTATTTGTACCACCAAACAGCAGTGTTCATATTGCTGTGTTCCGGTTTGAATGAGAGAGGCACTGAAATTACCGGGTAACGGGACATAATATCTTCAGGTCACAGGGTTGGCGACGCACTAATGATATCAATAGGCTGTGGTGACGCGCGACCATCACGAGGATCGTATGCTTGTTTGTTAATTCAGTAATATGAAAAAAAGGTTGCGTAAAAAATAACTTTAATTGTTTATATTAGCATTCCATAGGGTTTAAGAAACTACAATGCACAAGGCCAGACATGCCATGCCCAAAGTCTTATTTTTTTACCTTATTGTTTCTAAACAAACATATTTAAACATGCAAATACTCCTTATCGAATTAATAAAAGTTAGTATTTGTTTTTAAATCGTGCAGCGCCATCAAATCTCGTTAGTTGGGGCGGCACCCCACCCCACGACATATGTTGCGTGTTTTGCTCACTCTCTGATCTCCGGTACGCCATTAACATATAAAATGTTGCATGTTATCACTTACTTTACAAGAGATTAATCCATAATAATATTATAAATGTGGAAATCTGTCTGTATGTTACTTTTTTAAACAGTTGAACAAATCTCATTGGTGTTAGGCATGTATCTTGTGTACTAGGCTATAGAAGGTTCCTTAGAGACGCGATATAAATGAACGTTGATGTTGGATTCAGTAGTGTCTTATGATATCTTGTATACCAAATCGTGAAATCTATTACATAATCATGTTCATTATCGTTTAAAAGGTAAGGTGATATAAAAAACAGAGACACAGGCATTAAAATGCTAGTACTACATTGAAACATTAGGAACCGCTTGTTATGTGACCAAAACACAAAGCGCTGTCTTTGTACAAGAAAGCATCTATCACAAACCATTCGTATGTACCAGCCCGAATAAGCAAGTTAACCTAACTTTGTGGACAAGTGAAACAAATTAAATTCCACCAAGACGCTAATTTGGCTTATCAAAGAAAGTCTAAACATCTGATTATGAATGTTATGTAGTGGGTGCTTGCTCGTTTGATGTTCAGTGGGGCGTGAACGCCCTAAGAATGCCTTGTGGAGGTCCCGTCTTGTCTTCGGATCGCAATTTAAATAAATGTAGGTAAATTATGTAAACACGCTAACCTCTTGTAGGTAACTTAATGGGATGTTATATAACACACTACACGAGCTTGTATATGTTTTTATGCTTGCTTCGCTGGTAAAAGTAGTCTACGTGTATTTAAACTTTAGATAAAATACTCTTTGGCTATATTTATTAAGATCAAAGAGTTGTGCTTGATGTATTTTTTTTATTGAAAATATTTGACATGTCAGCTTTTTTCTCATTCGACTTTAACAATGGGTATTGTTGTCTATGGATTGCAAACACCAAATGAAAATTACTTGATAATGTGAGATAAAATCCAGTCACACATTTGGCAACGCGATAGATATATTTGTGATAATACGAGCGTCTTTAGGATGTGTTGACGCTTACTATCACGCGGGCCTTTTGCTTGTGTATCGACTTACTTTATAAAAACTCTTTTTACTACTAACTATCAATTTATTACAAATTACTTTGGGAAGCTTATTGTCAATGATACTTCAATACCGCTTATGCAGCTTAAGTTAAAAAGGTCCATTTTCTATCTTTTCTAATTGAATTTTCAACTTTATTTGCAACTGCTACTTATGGGGTATTGCACTATCATCGACGTTATATCTAACAGTGGACGTCTTGCGTCTAATATGATGATGATGAGGTAGTAATATAGACATTAAGGTGCTTTTATATAAACTCTAATTCCAGTAAAGAGTTCTGTCAGATGTATTTGTAGTAATTATCCTTAAGTTTGATAAGTCAATTGAACACAAATAAAAGAGTCTCTATCTCCGGGAGCATCTCGTTGAAACATATTTGATCGTGTTAACCGTACACGTTTGGTTCGGGGGCTAACCCTCTCTCGCGGGGAGAGCTAAGCCGGGCCGAGTTGTTGTTATAATTACATCTTATCTGATATCATTTGATGATATCGCCGTTTAATATTGCCGGTTTAGGGTACGGGCAGGGTCGGCAAAAAATCTGCACGCCGATTACATTTACTATTTCTTTATTTTTGTTCATAAAAATGTGGTAAGCCTAGTACGTCCTTCGAAATAAATTTATAATTCAGTGCAAAACCTTCCAAAATGAAAGTAACATTTGTAGATGAAAATTGCTTATACCTTACATGTTGCGAAGAAATTGAAAATGAAAATGGATTGTAGTAATTTTTCAGAATATTATGTGTTACAATATTTTGCTTTCCCTGGTTGTTTGATAAGGAATAAGTATAAAATTAACATAGAATCTTAAAAAAAGTTCAATATAAATACAAATATTTAACAAAGAATGTGACATCTTAAGTTTCTTTACCATAAAGTTAGCAAGCAAGCATGCAGTCCGCTTGATGGTATGCGGCAACCGTAGTCTGAGTCAGTTAAAACCTCTTTACTCTCTCTTTTAAGAACCTCACACTGCAGCACTTTATGAAAACTTCAACAGGGAACTCTTTCCACAATATTAGTGAACCCGGGAGGAAATGTGTCTGACAACTATCTTCAGAACAAAGACTATTGTGCAAGCGGTAGTAGTAGTAGTGAAATTTCTCTGCTTTACGATGTTTAACATTCACCTGCATATTTCAGAAAATTCAATTTAACTATAGTTAACTTTACATCCAAAGACCTCCTTAATTTCATTAATTACATCATCTTTTACAGGCGATCTCACTAAAGCTGTTGGCCGCATACAACCGGCCCTACGGCTGTAATACCCTTTAATAGCTTTCACTACACGATGACAATGATCATCATCGATTAGTGAAAGCTATTACATAATCATGTCAATAAGACAGAGCCGAATGGCAATGTTTTTATATACATTTTATATGCATAAAAATTTTGCTGCAGATTATGAGGATATTGGTGTTCCATTTTGCTGCCAGTACTCCAGGATCAATACAAGGATGCGCCGGGATGTTGTCGGCCCTCAGCGGGAGACGGGTTCCCACTTACGGGAACATTTTGTACCCATGTAGGGTTCTGTATTTAATTACATTACTTGTGAACTCTTTAAGTGATGTGATCGGAATTCCATTATTGGTAGACGATTAAAAATATTTTTTGTGAGAAAACTATAGTGTTTTTAAGATGTAGAGAGAATGTAGCCCAAAAATTGTAGCTTATGTGTTCGTTGTATTTAACACAGTACTTTCGAACCTAAAGTATGTACGATGGTTACGTACGTTCCGCACCACTATTCGACGGGCCCGATGGCGCAGATGGTAGTGATCACATCTTGTGCGCCAAGGGTTCGATGTCCACCCAGAGCAAAATTTATTTATTATAATAAATTTATATGATGATATTTGTGTTTGTTCTATGTCTGAGTATTAAATATATGTATTTAAGTTGTATAATTGTGATTCCTCTGTTGTCTGGCATTCGTAACATAAGTACTTTAAGCAACTTACCACAGAGTCAGTTCAATGTATGAGATAATGTGGAAATTTATTATTACTATCAAATTATCACCGACCTTTCACGATACGGTTCAGCATTGAAAATAATCTATATGTATTCTTATATTGTTCATATTTTTAATAGTATCATAGAGCCCAAACTGATTTTGTTCATTATTGACGAACTGGGCAGGCGTGGAAGCAATCGCTAATTGAAACTACGACTGTAATACTGCCCATCTTGATCTGTTGAATGAGTTTATGAGTTAGGCTGTTTCTGGAGGATATGCCGCCACCTGCCAGTTCGGTACCTCATTCACCGTTTACAACTGGCACTGGGGTATGTACTATTCTACTCTGCTATGGGATACCGGCTATCGTCGACAATCCTAAATATAATTTAAAAAATGAGTAATGTTTGTTAAGATAGCACATAATGGTTTTTAGTGAAAAAGTACAATAATCTAATTAATATAATAATTGCGAATAGAACTCCGTTTGTTGAGCTAGGTGTAATATTAGCTATAATTGTAAGGGAGAACATATTCTGCTCCTGGTCTAGGAAAACAATAGTTACCTCGGGATATGCCATAAAATAGACTCCGAAGTCCCTAGTAAATTTGTTTTGGGTTTTGGATTTAAATATTGTTTTTTTCTTTTTAGTTTAGTAACTAACCCCAGATCATATATTATGTATGTCAGTTAAAAAAATAGATATAGCAAATACATTTTATATAGAAGGTAGTTTTGTAGTATTAGCATAACAATATTAGTTTGTTTATTTGTTTGATAAAAACCACTGGTACGATTAAAAAAAATATTTTAGTGTCTCCCCAAAGTCGCTAATATCTATCTTATAATATATCTTTTTATTTATACGCTGGTATAAATAAAAAGAAATTGGATAAAAGTTTTCATATTACATAGATCACATCCATTCAGGATTTTAATTAATCTCCACAATAATAAAGCATATAGCGGAATATTTAGAGGAAAATATCAGACAAAACCGAACATTGCCGCTTGTTACAAATAAAATATTTAGATTAAATTATAATTTAGTTTTTGGCCCCTATTTTGTCAGCTTACTAAAACACATTATTTTTATTTTAGGACACTAGAGTAGGTACATTCATTTATTTTGCTACACTTGAATAATAACTGAATAATTTTAACAGGCTTAAAACATGGTATTTAACTTTTTCAGATTTTTGGTTCAACGTTTCTTCGCAAACAGCTTATCAGTTATAAAAACCGCATTAAGCCATTAAAAAAGTAATTTCACGCGTTCATTATTAATGAAACTTAGAAGATACTAAATTCAAATTAATAAAAATAAAGTAACAATTTCATAAAGCACTCGATGGCGAGAACTCGTTTAGTTGCTAATAATAACGGGATTTATACATATTGCGTGTCCCGGCTTTGTGCACGTGGCTCGGTGCTTATCCCGCTCCGGTGGGCACCCTAGCGGCGATTGTTTTTTTGTTGACGGTACTTCGCGTCGACACTGATGGGGAAACTTTTTGGCAATGTTCCTAAGTTACTATTGTATTATTTAAAGGCACTATTTTTTCATATTTTAAAGTGACTGTTAGTTACTTTACTCTAATATGCATTAAGTATTATATTATTAAAGCATTAGTTCTGTTTGTTATCTGACGTTATAGCATTAGTGCTTTAAGCGGCTTCGGAGTCAAAACAATGTATGAGATGTTATGTGAAATATATCATATGAGTATATATTTATATTTATAAATAAAGTAAATGTAAAAAATCTCTCAGGTTTATTGTAGGGAATTTCAAAATATTTTATATGATATTGTATGGTCCTTAGATATTTCAAATTACTACCGTCTGACAGCTGTGTTACCATGTCAAGGATAAGGGTTTGTGAGATTACTGCGTAATGTGATATAATCTTCTCTTCTCTCCGTCGCAAGAACACAAGCGCTTATATGCTGTTCAATGCGTGTATATCGACTTAGAATACATATGAATAAAAATATATCATTCAAACTAATCTATGAAGAAGAATCAGGTAACTTTGGCTCTAATGGTTAACTTTGATTACGAAGTATGAAGTTACAACAAGCATTAGATACTTATATGTGTGTAGTATTATTTAATGTGTTTAAAATATATATTCAGTAGAATGTGCAGGTTTCTATTACAAATATAAAGTAATTTAAGTAGATCAATTATGGGTCGAATAGTCTGCCAGCACCAGGCAAATATTAAAATCAAGTTTATAACAGGTTAATTATACGAATTGGCAGCTTGTATAATAAACCTAAATGAAACTGGCAGAAGAACTGGTTATTATAAATATTCCTTTAACACCTAGTAGTTGGTGCTATGGGAACCTCTCCCTTTCTTGTGATCTACAATTCAAACTATCTGTATTTTCCTTCCCAAAACAAAAGCTAACAGCCATCTTTATTTCCTTATATTAATTATTGTATATTAAAACTATTATTTTACAATACTGACATATTATTCACTTATTACTACTAGTCTTGCTGCAGGGGGTTAGGCGAAAAATAAAAAAACATCTAAATTGAAATTTCGAACTTGTGGTACTTATAATACGTCAAACATTCGTCAACGTTAGTACTCGTATATTCACACTAGAATGTGTTTGTCTATTGGTTCTGTGCAGCTCAAATGCACAGGACAACGATGGGCAGCAGCATCTCGTCGCGATCGCTGCGCTCTGCAATTGCCAATATGTCCAGCACGGCAATTATGGGCAAAATTCCTCCTTTCTTGGCCTATATCAAGCAGTGGACTTCCAATGGCTGGTATGATGATGGTTGTTAAGCTTTCAACATTTTTCCAGTGAACTGATGTTGATTACATTTATATATTGGATATCGATATAAAATGAGAAGAACGCGGATAAATAATCATCATATCAGACGTTGGAAATCCACTGATGGACATAGACCTTCCCAAGAAAGAGAGAATTATGTCCATGATTGCCGCGCTGAGCAAGCGTGTTGACAATCGCAGAGCGCAGCTTTCGCGACAGGGATGTTGCTGCCCATCTCTATCCTATGCTTTTGATCCGCATTGTCTCGGATGGATATACCGCCATCTGTTGGTTCTGGTACCTCAGTCACCTCCTGCAACACACGGTTCATGGGGAGGTACTTTTCTATTTACTACTTGTACATATATGCATGAGATAACACGAAACTGTCATCGTCAGTGTTGACATTTGTAAAAGCAAAATGGCAACATTTATTTAATATGGGAAACAAACGGGTTCTGTATGGAAATTAACTTCCTCGCCTCGAGTCTCGCCCCGGGCCAGTTGTGAGTGACAACATAAACCGCAAATGCATCACGCTGGTTTTATTTGCGCTTCCGATTACCCACTCAACTCCAGTGTAATCCTTAAATCCAACGAATTGCGGTATTAATTTCTCTCAGACACTTCTTACTTTTAACTAACTCTTATCATTCGCGAGCTCACCCGAAAATGTGTTCAGAAACTTTGATAATACACTTCATTTTTATCTGTCGACTCACCGCATACTACATTCAACGAAAGCACAAAGAAAAATGATTTTTAATTGCATGGGAATAGAATATGTTTTGGTTAGTCGGTGGCGGTATAGGGTAAAAGTGACTATGATGGGCCACACGCGCGTCACGTGCTTGACACGCGTCATCATCGATAATCTTCTTTGGCGCGTTCCTTTGTTGCAATTTGCTCGGCCCGGCCCCGTGAGATCGTCCAGATATGATCCGTAATGATATTTTAAATCTGTATTGAAACGGCTATTTATTGACGCGATTATTGCGCTTTCAAATGTAATCTAGATCTAACAGGGATATATTAAAATAAAGCATCGACGCAGAGTGGGGTTTTCCATTGTCGAATGAAGAATATGATAAGTATTTTATATGTGCTTTCGTTAGTCAGTCACTCTATTAAGTCAACAACTCGAACCAGAAATCTAGGACACGTTAGAGCCAAGCCTTTAGAAAGAAAGGTTTTTTTAATATACAAAATCTGGTTAAGTCATAAATTTATGACAAGTCAAACTCAACATTTGAGTATTAACTCAAACACACGGACGCGACCCCATCGAGAACAGTCAAAAAAAATGTCGCGCCGCCATCACCGGGTAAGTGACAAGAAAATATAGCGATACAATGAAATAAAGTTGTCATCCCCAGCCCGAGAGCGTGCTAAATGCATTAATTTGCCCGGGCTTAGTGGTCCGGAAGTGATTTGCTACGGGAACGCATGTTCTGTGCGATATGACCCTGTGACTATCTCGACGACCCTAACACTATATTTTTTTGGCACGTCTATCTAAAACGGACTTTAATACAATAGTAGCTAATGATATTTTTGAATGGCAATATCTGCGATATAATTCTGTGATAATAACAATGATTTCAAATAGTTTTTTTGGGTCCCTCCAAAGAGAACTTTAATTCAGTAGTGATTAGTGATATTATTGAATGGCAGTGGCGATTGACGGTTATTAGGGCTGTTGCTTTAGTCAAGGATCGTTACTGTGAAGGCTTAATGCCAGTTTAGTCGCTCTTGTTAACTGTTATTATTTTAAAATAAATTATTTCTTTAAAGTGTCTCTCTAACATGAATTGAGGGTGATTTAATATCAAGAACTTGTGGATTTGTAACATGAATCAAGTTATTGTTAAATTTCGATTTTAAAAATAAATATTTAAAAGCTGTGTATTTATGTACATTTTTCTGCAAAGTTTTAAATATCTTTTATACATTGTTTAAGACTATGTTTGATATTATAACTTGAAAAAAGTAAGGGATCAAAACCAATGTTCCTTTATTTTTAAGAAATCGATTATATTATTTGGCTTAAGACTTATCACCACTTCAAAACAATGTCACTCAATACAACAAAGGTCAATTTTATATTTAAGGCTGCGTAATGCAATTGACATTAGTTATTATTTACTTGGTTAGTGTAGTACTACAAGAATTACGTTTAAAATAATAATAAATTTATTTGGGAGGAAAAACATAAAATTGAATTAAACATATCTACTGCATACTGTATAACTTGAAAGTTAAACTTAGATCTATTTTATTAATCTAAGTAGTGAAGTTGTCGATCAGTATAAAATGTAGCATCTTGATGCTTACAATCTTATGAGTGGTTGTGGGTCGAACAAATATGAGATACTACAGATAGGTCTGACTTTCATTAAAAGAACGTAAGAAAATATTACATTATGGAGTCGGTATTGGACTGGAGGAAGGTGGTATTATTATTATTTATTTATATTAGATTAGTGAGGTACCGGCAGAGTAGAATAGTACGTCTCACTGCACCAAGTGAGTTAAAAAGCGACCAAGGTACCAGAACCGATAGATGGCGGTATATATATCCAAAACAGCGCAATTCAAATGCACAGGGCGGGGATGGTCAGCAGCATTCCCGTCGCGAAAGCTGCGCTCTGCGATTGCCAACAGGCTTACCCAGCGCGGGCAAAAAAAATCATTTCTTGGAGAGGCATATATCCAGCAGTGGACTTTAAACCTGCTATGACGATGACATTAGTATGGTTAATAATAAGTAAGTAATACATCAAAAATAAATAAATCTTTAAATAGTGTTATTATTTTTGATGTTGGTTGATAATTGATGTTTGCATTATACCTACATATGGTATCGTCTGTCAAACCAATCTTCGGTAATATAACGAGACGTGAACGAGTGGGCCGGGCCAGACGTTAATATATTCAACCTCCGAGCGCCCTTAAAACAATATAGGTATCTACGTCATAAGCGATATACAGCAGGGTATGTGAAACAATACTTCAGGGCTGCTACTCTTTTATGAGACAAATAAAATTATATTGAGTCACAGAAAAAAAATATATTGCAGATTTGGTAGGCGAGAAATTAGGACTAGGCGAAAGTGATTTCAATTCTATTTTTTTTATCATAAGAAAATATAATATAACTGTTTTTATGTATGTGTCTTTACGATATTTTAATAGTCTTTGGTATATGGACAGCTGAATCGTAGAAAGACACAAACTATAGAGAAGTTTTCACGGAAAACGATACGGACGGATACGCGGACCGAATAATTGAGAGAGTATCTTTGTGTTATGATAGTCGGGAATAACAAAGGGACACGTAAACACCTAAGCCCAACATATCATCATGATTATCATACCAGCTATTAAAAGTCCACTTTTGGACATACGCCTTCCCAAGAAATGGAGTAGGTTGCCCATAATTACCGCGCTGGGCAAGCGTGTTGGCAATCGCAGAGCGCAGCTTCCGTGACGGGGAAGCTGCTGCCCATCTCCGCCCTGTGCATTTGAGCTGGCTTTTTTGCATGGATATACCGCCATCTGTCAGTTCTGATATGAACCAACAGATGGCGTTGGTAACACTGTAAAAAGCTATCTGCATAATAAACCAATCAACGTTAAACATCACTGAACAACTTAATCGATGATAAGCCAATTCCAGTTCTAGCATTTTAGCAATTGAGCAAGTGGTAATACTTATAACAGCCAGTGTCATTTAGATCCAAAACTTAGGTTTTGATATGTGCGATGAAAATGTAACGTGTATTATGCTTATCAAGGTTGTACTAAAAAGGGTTCTTTAACTTGGTCTCAGCGGTTTATACTACTCATCTGATCATGTAACAGTCAGGTAGTACAATCGAGAGCTAATCGAACGTAAGTTTTTTTCATTACTTTATAGTATTTCGTTCTTTTGTAGATTATCATCATCATATCAGCTGCAGATATATAGATACATTATCATCATCACTGATGATGACTGACTGACATATCAACGCAGGGCCTAAGCTTTAATTTTGAAATGAAACAAGTATAAATTATTTTTATCCTTAAGGGGGTAAAAGGGGGATAAAACTTAACTTAAATGTATGAATTTTCGAATGAAAATTCTACAACTTAACGCGGATGAAACCGCGGTGGTTTTACCCTTGTGTGGAGTACTAGAAATTACGATACCCCGAACAACTGGACCCACCATTAATATTTTTGTTTTAGTGCAGGAAACGGTCTGTCGCAGGCTCAAAGCTTTTTTACTTCTAAAGTATTCCTCACGTCAAATAGATATATTCATATATACATATATCACCCCTCCCCTTACTACAATCTTGGCATACCTGTCTTGCTTCCCTTACTCGCATTAGTCCTTTTACCTGGTTAAGGTATGTTCGTTTAGGTTATCAATACCAACTTTAGCTTTATATATTTGCGCGGATATTCCACTTTCATTCATCCTTTCTTTACGTCAAAACCATCTCAACATTCTTTTCTCTATTGTTGTCACAACATCATCTTTTACACTACATTGATCTCTTATCTATATCTTTAATCAACTGGAATGCAGACACAACCCTACATTCGTAACATTTTGCAAAAATAAATGTTTTGAACTCAGTCGATACTTGTTGTGTGATTGTTGACAAGTAAAAAATTGAAATATTATAAAGGTTCTCAGAATGAAGTCTAGCTTTCTTTGCTCTTTCGATGTATCCAATCATTTTCAACCTTGGTTCGCCCTTCTACACGAGGCCGCGTCGGTCACATGATTCTCTGAACGATATTTAATAATAAATATTCTTATGATATCGTGAATAATGTATGCCGCTAGAATTTTAATATTTATGTACTCAGGTATTCAGCATTTATTGTAAATATGGTAGTAGAAGTGAACACATTTCAAATACAATTACATTTATGAAAGGTTGAAGAAATGCATAATATTTTCAATTTAAAGAAATTTATGTGACCATATAATTTTTTTATTTTATTCGCAAGATAGTATAAGAGAGTATAGTCACATACTTGAAAACGGTTGGCCCGATATCACTGAATGCTGGAGGTAGACCTTAAGGTTTAGAGGATGAGAAAAGTAGTGAAAATACTATAATAATAAATAAATTCCCACAACATCTCATATATTGACCTGACTTTGTGATAAATTGCTTAAATCACTTGTTTTACGGACGCTAGACAACAAAGGAATTACATAAATACTACTTAAACATATATATTTAACACCCAGACTCAGAACAAACACAAATATCATCTGGGTGGTAATCAAACTCACGACCCCTGGCGCACAAGATCATTATCTTCATACTAATATTATAAAGATGAAGATTTTGTTTGATTGATTGAACGCATTAATCTCATTTGACTGGTCCGATTTAAAAAATTATTTCCCGTATATCAAAGTAGCTCTTATGGGCAGGTTTTGAGCGGGCCGTGTGGTACCGGCAGTGGGCCGTGTTGTTCCGGCAGAGTAGAATAATACCTCTTCCTGTATCAGGTGTCGAAAGTGGCGACTGAGGTAACAGAACCGACAGGTGGCGGTATATCTATCCGAAACAATATAGATGAAATGCACAGAGATGGCTAGCGGCATCTCTGTGATTACACAAGCTTGCCCAGCGCGATAGTTACGGACAAAATTCCGCTTTTTTTGGGGATGTCTATGTCCAGCAGTGGTCTTCCAATGGCTGGTATGACGAAGGTAGCTCGTATATCAAGAATATCGATGTACTAATAACATGCACGCTAAGACAAAAAAGAGCAGAGCATAAACGACTCTACAATTTATTCTTCAGATTAATACGGGTGAAACCGTGAGCACAGCTAGTGTGCCAGACTATCATATTAACAAAAAAAATGACCGGAATTACATACTGTGTCATATTGTATTAGTAGTAAGGTACGGGCGGAGTAGTACCTCCCCCTGTACCAGGTGTCGTAATAGGTGACTGAGATACCAGATCCGACAGTTGCGGAAAATCCATCCGAAACATCGTTGCTCAAATGCACAAGGCGGGGTGGGCAGCAACATACCCGTTGCGAAAGCTGCGTTTTGCGATTGCCAACACGCTTACCCAGCGCGGGTATTATGGGCCAGATTCCCTCTTTCTTCGGGAAGCTTATGTCCAGCTGTGGACTACCAATATCATTGATATGATGATGTTGATGATCTTATTTACCAGACTAATACAAAGCCTTTAAGGAGGAACCACATATAAAGGTCGTCGGCATTGGTACCTCACCTATTTTTACAGCCATATAGCAATGATCGTATATCTGTTCCAGTTGAAAGGGTGAGAGAAGCAGTAAAAATACTGGGTAATGTGACATAATATCTTCAAGTTACAAGGTAGGCAGTGCGCTATTGGTATACTTGTGGTATCACGAGCGTCTATAGTCTATTGACGATTACAATAACGCGGACTGCAAGTTTGTCGAAAAAATATACCCTGACATCGTATGAGAGTCAAATCTAAAGATAAACTGCTAGTATTGGCAAGAATTGATAGAGTGATGTCGACTGGCGACCCTAATCTGCAATTTCAAGATATCTATACATTTATGTATGTATATAACCACCCGACTCTCCCTCACTGATAACTTAAAGACTTCATCCACTGTACAGGAATTTTTACCGTAACAAAAGCGTTCATATTTTCTTTATTCATACCGTGTCAAACCGGCTCCCCCTTTGGGATACGAAAAAAGAGACAGATACCTAACTCTTTCGCGCTCATTATACTTTTATAACGTCGTCCCGCTCTAATTTTCCCTCCGTTGTGTTTTTCGCCGATATCTCTTAGAATACTTAAGGTGATTTTTTTAAACGTCAGCGACAGGGTGATGGCGTATTTCTTAATTAATTTATATTCCGGGACGCAGGAGAAGGGTGTTTAAGTATCCTTTTATTTGGTCGTTAAGACGGTGGGATTTTTGAACGTCACCCTGTTGTCATTTTCAGTACGTTAATTTTTATAGCGTCTCTAGAAAAGTAATTTTACGTCTTGATACGTGTTGTTTTTAGAGAGAGGCGGATTATAACAAGATGAGCATGGTGTGTAGTGGATAACGACATTGATTGAACCCTGAAAGTCCCTAAATAAAAACGTTCACAAAACATCTCATACATTGGCTTGACTCCGTGATAGGTAGTTGTAAATATCAGACAACAGAGTTATTACAAATCTAATAATTAAACAAAAATTTTTATTACCCAAACACAGAACAACACACAAACTTAATTGTTTTTCCCGGGTGGGACATTACAAAATGCGCCATCAGGCCTTATATCCCGTGATAATAGTTTATGGTGGATATTGCACATTACGCCATGATATATTTTTCTTAAAATTTCTTCCTAAATTTAGGTAGATTTATTTAAATTTTGGTTTAACTTGATTGTTTCAAGTTTCAAAGGGCAAAAATATTTGGCTAAGACCACATTGGGGAGATTAATTAAGATATTATATAATACTTATAAAATTAATATTTTTTTTTCTTTATATGATGTACATGATAAAAGATATATATAAATTAAACCGACAATGCCAGTGTGCCTGCATTAACATTTTGCATTTTAGGTTCAATTAAAGATTTTAACTTGTTATTCATATAAATCTTTAGAGATTCTATGCTATTCTCTAATTATGAACTATTAATATTAACGTAATATATGTAAATTATGTATGCTTTCTTAATGTTCATACAGAAGTTTTGACATGAGAGAGCAGCAAACATCCATACAACCTCAGAAATGATTTTGTTTAGGATAATAAGTTTTTTTAACGGCTTTAAATGCGATTTCTTTTACATATCGTTATATTTAAATATCGTTTTAAAGCTGTCGAAAAGTAATTTTATAATGAGAGGTAACGCGTTTATATTAGAAAATTTTGTAACATTGTTAGAATTCAATCAATATACCTGTGTCCTTCACCACCTTCACCTGTGTCAATCAATATACTTAGGACGTTATCTGAACCTAGACTTCGGAACACCCTATAAAAAGTGTTCAGAGCTATCTACGTTATAGCAAAAACATCAGGCTGTATAGCAAGACGTATCGGCGCAAAGACCGCGAGGGGCGCTCCCGTATTCAAAAAGGGGAAAAATGAAGAAAAAAGTTATAACGTCATATTGTTTTGCCACGAAGTACGGGGAAGGCAGAAGGGGCTGAACTGCCAAGGGTAGGGGGTACATGAGACTGGATTTTGATGGATAAATTTTCTTACTATACCTAAGTAGTTAAGTAATTTAAAGTTATCATCATCATATCAGCCATCGGAGTCCATTGCTGGACATAGGCTTCCCAAAAAGGAGGATATTTGCCCATGATTGCCGTGCTGGGCAGGTTATACCGCAATCTTCTAGTTCCCCAGTCACCTCTTACGGCACCTCGTACAGGGGAGGTACTATTCTTCTGCACGGCAATTAAGAGTTTACCTAAGTATATCTCTATAGCAGACTTGAAATTATGATCGTGTTAAATGATTTGCTGTAATGCCACCTTCGAGATTGTTAAGTTGCATTTCTAATACTCTCTTAGGTCTATGTGTCGTTTTATTGCTCTGAAGGTGCCTTTTTATGTTATGAAGTAGGCAAACAAACATACGGGCCGCTTTATAATAAACCACAGCCTATAGACGCTCGTGTCATATATACATAGATATCACTAGTGTGTCGCCAATTTTGTTAACTGTAGATGCAATCTCACGATTACCAAGTAATTTCACTGCCTCTCTCACCCTTTAATCCGGAACACAGCAATGCGAATACTGCTTTCGAAGAAATAGGTTTATTTTAGGTACCAATACAGACGACCTTTGTAAGAAGTCTCTTTTTAGCTAATAGATATTTAAATTATATACTAATGTCACATTGTAAGTTTAATTTTTTATTTATTTATTAACAGCCACGATTTCGCTGTGTGGTGATGTTTGTGGTATTTTATTAACAGTTAAGTGTTTGAACTGAATATTGTTAGAAAATTTGTTGTAGTAAATATATTGGATTTGCGCTTCACTGACTAGTAACTTGAAAATAATCTTAGCATAGTATACTGATGTGCAAGTACGGCTTTTAGCAGTAAAATAGGTAAAAACAGATTGCGCAGTTCGTAGTGATTTTGTCTTGTGCTCTAAGGAGTTTGATTCCTACCCAGGGAAAAAATTTATATATAGATATTTGTGTTTATTCTATGACTGGGTATACCGCCTTCTCTGCTAGGCTGTTTAGTTGCGTGTTAAAGTAACTTCTCTTGTTAAAGTCTTTTTTCTGTGATCTTTTGTATTATCACGACATAATTCAAATACAGTACAGTACTTTATGAAATAGATAAATTTGAAGACACATTTAAGATAATTCTAATGGTTGAAAGCTTTAAATTCTATGCGACAACCTCAGTAACTATCCAGTAAACGCATAGCTAGCATATTTTATTTTAGCAGGTACACCACACTGATTTACAACCAATTATTAAATATATATTATAATTAATATATAGCACTTATCGTAAAGTACTTATCTTGTACCTCCCACTGGACTGTGTTGTAGGAATCAAAATATGGCGGAATATCCATCCAAAACGGTGTACATCAAATATAACATGTACGGGGATGGACAACAATATTCCCGTCGAGAATCTACGCTGATTGCTGTCACGCTTACCCAGGATGGCAATTATAGGCAATAATCAACGCTTTTGGGAAGAGTTATGTCCAACAGTGAACGTTCCGTGGCTTCCATGATGGTGATGATAATTTAACGTAACGAACAGTTGTGAACACAGCTCTAAATAATATGAGTACACAGCATAATGATCAACACGAAGTAGATCACCTATTACCGCAGTCACCTTTTACGATACCTTCTACAGGAGCAGAACTATTCTCTGCCGGTACTAAATAAAATTAAATTATTTGTTCTTTCATTTGAGGATATTTCTAATCGTTTACTATGGTCGCGAAGATGGATACATCGTCAATACTTCAAAATTGCTTTTGTAACATTCATGAAAAAGGGTTTAAATTTCACTCTTCTATATTACAATTTAAACATTACAGACAAGTATGATGATGAACCCGATGGTGCAGTCTTGTGCGCCAAGAGTTGTGGGTTTCCACGTCCAGGAGAAACAAACAAGCATTTGGTCCTCGTGATAGTAAGCGTCACCGAAGGCTATAGACGCTCGTTATATCATAAGGATATCACTAACGCGTTGCCAACCTTGTGACTTGAAGATATTATGTGTCATTACCCACTTATTTTACGCCTCTCTTATCTTTCAAGCCAGAATACAGCAATTGGAACACTGCTGTATTAGAACACTGCACACCAATACATACGACCTTTGTATGAGGTTTTCCTCATATAAAGGTCTGGAACACAAGTACTACAAGCAACTTATCTCTCTCATTTATATGTATATATATATATATATATATATATATATATATATATATATATATAT
>JACJUM010002279.1:8736929-8784413 GCA_020976665.1 Heortia vitessoides | reverse complement strand
TATATATATATATATATATATATATATATATATATATATATATATATATATATATATATATACACGATACATATAAAGGAAATAGTTACAGAACAATACCGTATACTAAATACATCTCAAACTTCCACCAGCTTTTGCATTATTTCTATCCAAAGGTTGCCTGGTGAAATTGCATTTAGCGATAAGGCCGCCTCTTGTACCTTTTCCATGTTTTTGTGATATTCTTGTGTTGACATATAGTTAACATAGATGAATATGTTAAATGCTATCTATGTGTGTATATACGTACATGTAATATTAATTTTGTTTATTTATTTTTAATTTGATCCATTGTTTAAGTTGATTCTATGCGCGATATAAACATCTTGCAAACGATGTTCGGTGTTTTCCTAAACCATGGCGCCCCTACTATAGAAGATAAGGCCGCCATTCTCATTCATAAGCATAGCTCGCTATACCCGTAACTTGCAACGCTTTGTGTTTCAGGCTCAACCTTTTCTATGCAAGTACTTAACTCAGGCGTTTTGGGGAATCTTTAGGCTTGGGCCCTTTACCTTCACTTAATTTTTTTTTAAGTTTCACTGAATCATAGCGTTAACGATGGTAATTACGGAATTATGTACATTTATAATGATTTAATATAAAATAATTAGAGAAGTACATTTTTATTGATAATGATTATTATTAAAATAGGTAGTATTATAAATGTGAATGTGTGTATGTCTGTTTGATACTTTATTTGGTTTAAGTAATGAACCGATTTCGACGGTATCATTCATCAGGAAGATATTGGTGATTCTCTGTTCTGTATAATCATCACCATAACCATATCAGCCATTGAAAGTCCACTGCTGGACATAAGCCTCCCTAGAAAAGGGGGAATTTTGCCACGTGTTGGCAATCGCAGATCGCAGCTTCCGCGACCGGGATGCTACTGCCCACCCCCGCTATGTGCAGTTGAGCTACTCTGTATTGGATGGATTTACTGCAATCTGTCGGTTCTAGTACCTTAGTCGCCTCTTACGACACCGGGCCTCCCCCTGTATGCTTGTTTTTTTTTCCTATATTCTACTCTACCGGTACCTCAGGACTAAAATTTTGTATAATATATCGAAAATAAGGTGACTGGTGGATATATATACATTTGCTTTTTGTATTTAATACGAAACTACAAATGCGTTCAAGACCGAGTGAGCCAACTAGCCTATATATGTATATATATATACATATATATATATATACATATACACATATATTTATATATATATATATATATATATATATCTTTTCCTTTTTTATATATATATATAAAAAAGGAAAAGTCGACTGACTAACTGAGTGATATTTTAACGCAGGGCCTAAATTATAGGGTCTAGAAACTTGAAAATGTTCATATGTGTTCTCTTTATAACATAGGGGAGCATCAAGAAAGGATTTTTGAAATGAAAATGAAAATTAGGTGTTTTTGTAGTTATTCTAATAAATTTCAGTACAAAGGTTATTTATTAAAAGTAAAGAAACACGCGTAACATACTTCTTCAAAAATCATCCCCTAATGGATAAAGTTAGTATGAAAGTTCTAGAACTTAACGCGGGTGAAACCACAGGGCGCTGTTAGTCGGAAATAAGAATCTACCGACTTGTTAGTAATACCAAACTTTGGCCTTAAATAAATAAAATTATGTGGTAACTTATTTTTTGTTTGGAAAAAACACTCATCCCGTTTCCCAAGCCATCAAAGCCGGCCCGTATTTTACGAGCCGTCCCCCATATTACGCGCGCCATGTTTTCCCCGATAGTGACAATGGATCCCCCTTTATGTAAATAGAATCCTCAGTTTTCTTTGAGAATATGGCATGAGGAATAAGACAAAATGTGACTGGAAGTTGAGTATTATACATGTTTTTTTTTATTAAACCAGGACGACATACTAGTTTGCGGTCCGCTTGATAGTAAGCGTTACCACAGCCTGTAGTATCCCGAGGATATCACTAGCGCGATGCCAGCATTAAGACTGAGATATTATGTCATATTATCCAGTAATTTCCTTTCCTTACTGCCTTACTCACCTTTTGAACCGGAACACAGCAATGCGAACACTGCTATTTGATAGTAGAAATAGGTGAGAGTGAGAGAACCAATGCAGGCGAAAGTGTGAGTGATCAATGATAAAATCATTAGCAGAACAAAAAAAATATTAAGATATATCAATGGAATTTGAAATCATAGTGGATGCCGTTAAGTAAATGAAACGTCAAATGTAAAATGATATTTGTTCAAATCACGCTTCAAGTATTAAGGCCGTAGTTTTAATAACTAAGGAAGTTTAAATTTTATATCAGACCTAGCTGTCTAGGCAAAATTTGCCATATAAATGATATAAAATGATAAAATTACTGAATAACTATTGAAAAATGGAGGTTAGATAATAGATGTATAGTGTTGTATATATTTTTAATGTCACATTACAAAAAAAATAAAAAAGATATCCCTAAAATTTAAAAGAAAAGCTATCGTTGTATAACTTTTATCACTTAAGGGTATGAAAAATAGCTAGTAGCCGATTCAGAAAACTACAGAATATGCATATAACATTTCATAAGGATCGGTCTAGCTGTTTCGGAGAAGTATGGTAACTAACATTGTGATACGGAAATTTTATATATTAGATTTGAAGAAAATAACATTTGAACACAAAAAAAATGTTCTTGGAAAATAAGTTGTATCATTTTATTGAACAAGTCAAAATTACCACGTGATTTTCATATTCATTATGAATAAAAATGTTAAAAGTTATAATAATTATTACATTTAGCTTAATCATAATGTCTCTGAAAATTGTATAAAGCACGTATTAATTTGGTAGGGTAATATTTTAAGTATAGTCTCTAGGTATCTTATCGACCTTCTTTACCATTCGTGTACATTCTTGTATTATTTTCAAGAACGAACATTAATGGAACCTTTGTCATTGTGACTTGAGACTTATACTTAGTAGTAATAAAAATACTCACACTGGGTATGTTATCTGAGGTGCAGACCCCCTCACTCAGGAGACGGTCCCTGATCTCCCAGGCGAAGATTGACGGACACTCCCGCTTGTATTGCGCAATCTTGCTGACCACTTCCGCTGTGGCCACGCGGGGCTTGGATCCGCCAATCGCACGGGGCCTTATCGATCCCGTCTCGTAGTACCTGGACGGAAAAGGTTCAATGAGTGAATAGAAAAAATCAAAAGTCTATTAATAATACACTTCAACTTTTCCATAGAAAACTTATACTATAGAAAGAAATAGTATAAGTTATTCAAGAAGTGTGAAAAAAAAAAAATATATATATATATAAGGAGAAGCTGACTGAGAAGCTGAATGACTGACTGACTGACTTTTTCACACAAGGAAGCCTTTTATAATGTTGGGGAAAGTAAAAAAGGATTTTCGAAAATCATCTCTTAAGGGGGTAGGAGCCCCCCTCTTACCCCCGTACGAGCTTAGCATATTTTTTCAAAAATCATCCCTTAATGGGTAAATTTGTTATAAAAGTTCTATAAATTAACGCGGGGTAAACCGCGGCGCACTGCTAGAATGTAATAAATTAGTTACATACACTTTAGTTCAAAAAAAGAAATATGTTGTTACTCAGAATATTTTAAAATAATACGCATAGCATAAATAATATAAGGGCCAATTTACTTGTAACTGGAATATTATTGAAGAGGCTATGGTTAAAACCGAAGGCCGCAGGCGCCAGAATCTAGAATTGAGACCGAAAAGCACAGAGTAGGACATCCACTCACACTGTATAGACAAACTGAACAATCCAGCATACAGCGCAATCTTGTGGTTTTATTCTGAATAAAGCGCAGGATTGCGCTGTATTTGGTATAATTGGAAATCTTTTTGAGAGGCCTATGTCGAATAATTCTACAGCTGATGTGAGTATGATGACAATTTTATTAGTGATCGCATGATTTACCCCAGTCCGTCTGAGGTAGCAGAAAGAAGACAGTGATCTTAATTGGTAAAAGACAGTTGGTATGAAGCGTTACTGATTTCTTTAAAATAATATTTACACACAATATCTTATACATTGTCGTGACTACGAGGTAAGTCGCTTAAAATGTGTCGCAAGCTTCTACTTGTGTTACGGATATAAAATAGCAGATATTTTTTAAAAGCCAGAAAGAGAAAGAACATATATATCATCATATTAATGTTTGTCCTGGGTGGGGATCAAACTCCCGCATAATATAGGATCACTACCATTTGCGACATTACATGCGTTTCATACGACTGATTGGTATCTTTAGCTATGCAGCTAATATTTCACGTATATAACATTCAATTGAACTACGATGAGTTTTCTGACAAGAAATTCAGATGTGTACGTGAAAGTTCTCCATTTATGTCTAAGTTGCTCGTATCTACTGTATTATATGTGGAGTGCAAGCAAAATGTTACTTGCTGACGTATTCTTAATACATTCTATCTTATGAATATACATGCAGGAAATCACGAAACAAGTGAAAACACTAAATCTTACCTTGTAATTTGAGATGTTTTAGAATATATGATAACTGGAGAAACTATGACCTGATTATTTTGTCCCTCATTTAATCTGGAATGATTGGTCTATCCGTTTGAAAAATGATTACTATCCGTTTGAAGTATTGATGTATATCTACTTAAGGTGGCTTACCTTTATTCGTATAGTCCGCAGTGTATTTCCTCATTATTATTAGCGAATTTTTTAAGGCATTCTACATTCGACTACTTGATATGCCTTCCAAGCTCGATACTCTTGATCAATTTTTGGGTCATCCATACAAACTGTGGTGAAAGTTGTACAACTTTCACGATCTGAATTACCTCAACCTCAACTAACAATTAAAGTAGTTTCGATGAAACATGGAATATATGTATGTACTTAATTAGAAATGTATTGTAGACATAATTTGTATTGCCAGCGTATTAATAAAACTATCATTATATCAGACGTTGGAATTTTGCCCCAAATTGCCGTGCTGGGCCAGCGTGGTTGCAATAGCAGAGCGTACACACGAGCTACAATGTTTCGGATGGATATACCGCCATCTGTCGATTCAGGTACTCCGGTTGCCTAATTCTAGTATCCAGTATAACCATATAAAAAACAGTAGGTATAAAGTAAATAGGTTGCAAAATAATTCGAAAATAATGATGACAGATGAGAGACTGGAAGAACAATACGTATAATTTAGATTTTTTTAAACTTAAATTTTTTCACTAGTATAAGTAAAAACAATTTAAGTCGATCTTACTTTCTCAAATAAACGTAAACATATTCTTTTTTAAAGGTAGGTATCCGAGGTTGGCAAACTGCGTCACTCCATGTGTCATGATCGGTGTTGGACGCGAAGGGTGGTCAGGTGTCGGGTGACGGCGAGTATCAGGTTCAATTCCCGGGAAACACGTTCACGTATTATTAGCTGTTGAAAACAGCTGTCAGTTCTTGAGGCAAATGTTCTTTGTTAATATTTATTA
Source organism: Heortia vitessoides (assembly GCA_020976665.1). Taxonomy (NCBI): domain Eukaryota; kingdom Metazoa; phylum Arthropoda; class Insecta; order Lepidoptera; family Crambidae; genus Heortia; species Heortia vitessoides. The sequence goes on along the minus strand of JACJUM010002279.1, from coordinate 8,778,891 downwards.
CTATCTGGAAATCTAGGTTTTTAGAAAATACCGCTTTATGTACCTTATATAGTTTATTTTTAAAAATATTTGTCTCTACCTATGATATTTAACCAAATCCTACACTTATTATCTGATAATCGTGTAAACTAGAAAAATATGTTTCATTCATAGACAATTGGGAAAGATTTTCTTAGAATTTCAAAATGGTTTGCTTAATAAGGAAATTCAAAGCTTGACACTTATAGAAGCGAAATCTATTTACGCATTATGCATAATACCGCCCTACCGCTCGTCTTCTGTCGAAACAGTTTTGACATTAGTCGTATGGTAGTAACTATAATGGTATAACTATATTTTGATGGGCCCGATGGCGCAGATGGTAGTGATCCTAATTTATATGCCAAGGGTCGTGGGTTGGATCCCCACCCAGGACAAATTTTTATATGATGATATTTGTGTTTGTTCTGTGTCTGGGTATTAAAAATATGTATTGAAGTATTATATTTGTAATTCCATTATTGTCTGATGTCAGAAACACAAGGGCTTTAAGCTACTTACCACTGAGTCAGGTCAATATATGAGATGTGTGAATTTACCTTTTTTTTTAAGTTCACTTGTCTGAACCCGAAACCGTCTTTTTATAGAATAGATATCTACTCAAGTAATTTAGATTATAGACATCCTGCCTGTCTTTATATTAAAATTTCAGGCAAAACACTATAAAACCTAGATATAAAAACGTATTTGTCCTTTTTTTGAATTTTGTCTGATTCGCCAATAAAAATAATAATTCAAGGTACCTACATTTAAATGCAAACGACAAATTTATTATTGGTCATTATCTGGCAAACCGCAGCAGTCAACATTCTCCAAGTGCTCTGATACAAAAATAGACTCCTCATATTACCCGTCAACCTAGACCAACCTTCGTCATCACCTTGACTGCCAGTCTCTGTTGCCAGATAAACCTGACCCTAGGAAAGTTGTTGTAACCGAGGGACTAAGGGTCTTTTAGCACTGGTTATTTACCACAAGTTTTGCTGGAATTTGTTTGATATGCATCAGTAACATTATCTTTGTTTGCAGCTAAGTTATTACATGCTTATAACTTGCAGATATAAGGCTTGCTTAGTTATTTAAATTAGGTCTTATACTAATTAGTTTGAGTTTAACTTAAGTTTTTTATATCAAGTCTGCAATGAAAAATTGATGAATAAATAAATAAATTCCCACAAAGTCTCATATATTGACCTGAATTTAGGATGTCCCTTTAAGGACTTATGTTACGGATATGACAACTGAGGAATCACAAATATGCTACTTAAATACATATATTTAACACTTATTTACAGAACAAACATAAATATCATCATATAAATATAGGTAGGGATAATGAATGTAACAAGATTTTCCTCAACTCCAGCAATATGTATTGCACAAGTTTTATTTGTTAGATATTCATTTGCTAAGGAGTACGTACTTGAGTGTTAGTTTAAACTAAAGCTCAACTAAGACTGGCCGGTGCAGTAAACGTGCGGTTTCCTCGCCACGCCTGATCGTGCGGTTGGTACCAGTTACACGCGGGATGCCTTACCGACGGCATTTTTGGAATGGTTCCGGATTGGGTTGCGTCGCCGTTTGTGGTTTTGACTGCTATTTGGGCCTTTAGCGATATTTAGTTTCAGTTCAATAGTTTAGATTGCAGACATAAAGTATGTGAAATTTGAAGGTTGTACCGCTCCTTTTTTTTAATAGTGAACATACATTATATGTGACATTTAAAAATTACTAGGATGCTGTACATATTAAGAAGATCGATAACTTATGATCGATCTTCGATCGATCATAAGTTAATAACAAGCATGTGATGGTGTTATAGGAACTTACTCGAATAAAATTTCAACCTCATGCAGTTCTCAATGTTTCCTTACAGTGGTAACATCAACTTACCTGGCTGGGATTGTGGTGATTCATTCATTGAAGACATGAACGATGAGACTGATATTTACGAGTAGCTCGGCAGTTTTTGGTGCAGGGTTAACTGACCTGCCGAGGATCTTGGAGACGCATCCGTTGGAGACCTGCAGGATGCGGCTGATGTCGCAGGGACGCGCGCCCGAGTGCGCCAGCTCCACGATCTTCTGCCGCGTGGAGTCCGGCAGCGGCCGCCCTCCTACAAACACGCCGCCGAGCTGGTTAACACCGCTGTGACCTGCCGCACCATAAGTCTGCTTACTCCAATTAATCACGTCTGTACATCATTCAGGCACGGTACACTTGCTAATGCAACAGGTTGTTTAGACAGTGAAGAAACCCAGTGAGACGTGAAGTCTCGCCATAGACGTTTGAGTTCTCAAACGTCTGTGACTATATCGGATTATTTAGCGCTAGTGAATAGTCTTGGAGCGAATTGGTTTGGAAGAGGGGTCTTTCATCAGTTTTGTGAAATTATAGGTTTAGTTTGATATTTCTTATTTTTGTTTGAAAATTACTGTAATAGATATAAAAGTTGCCTTAGTATTATTCTATTGAACGTGTATTCCGGAAATCTCGCTTTAAATTTTATATACAATTTGTTTACACTGTCTTGTCTGGTTTTTAATGAAAACTCTATTCTATATAATTGAAATAATAAGGAATATACTTTTACGAAGCACTCCCCAAGTTAATTAAGAAGCAAAGTTTTAATGTTATTGACTATAGGTAAGTATTATGGTAGTACATTATAAAAAAATTACAAAATTTTTTTTAATATAGCTTTATTTTTATATTTAAAATTAATTAAATGAATGTTATAAGCTGTGGATAAAGCATGAACACCATTTATTTTATAGAAGAATATGTCGCAGCCTTATTGATAGTATCTATAAAGCCATTTAGGCATAATCGTCTAAGGCAAAAACTAGTTTCTTGCAATGCCATAACGTGTGTATAACATACAGCAATTCATATAATCTATATTACTGCAAATGCAAATTAGACACGTATTTACTTATCATCGATTTGTAATGAATTTTCTATATAAATAATCTCGTAATTAAATTAAAGAGTGTAGTTTTCTGTGAATCATACAATCAATATAATTATCGATATGAATAATCGATAAATAAATCAACATTCTTGGCTAAGCTCACGTTATTCAAAGAGCAGCGAGATTCCCGCAATTGGTATAAAACAATGGCGGGCACCATTACCTTTACCTTTGTGAGCCAGGTCGTCCATGCGGTCCAGCAGGTTGCCGTCGGGCGGCCATGGTGAGATCGGTGCCAGCTGCTGCGCTGGCAGCATCGTGTACACGCCGTATTCTTCTATGGTGACCACCTACGACATAGTTTGCTTCAAAGGTGTGCCTAATAGTTTGAGATGCGGGCAGGTGTTTTGTTATTGGAATGCTGTACCGAATTGTTTGTAAAGCAAGTCGTTTTATATCATTGTTACATCAAGGGGACTTCATTAACGACGACTATACAAGTCTATATTATAATGTATAACGAAACACAGTATTTTTATGCTTAATATAAATGTGTTTTTTTAAAAATTAAATTGTATTTCTATTTATCTATTTATTGGTATGTAAATGTATGGTTATATGTATATATAAAGTATTAGTAATTAATTTATTTTCTTTTTACGAAATATTGGTACATATCTAATTGACATATTAACAATTTTTTCGTATATATCTATCCAAAAGTTGCCTGGAAGAGGCCGCTCTGAGCGATAAGGCCGCTAATTTAGTAAGTTTTTATTTTTCTTTAATTAATTTTATATTTGCAATGAAGAGTATATTATTATACACATTGTATTCATATGTCATTGTAAAGACGCACTTTATTGAATCGAAGGTAGGTTGAATTATTTATTTTAGAGCCGTTTTATTTTATTGATAAGTCTAGAGGACTTCTTTATTCTAAAGAGAAAATGTATTCGTATGTCTCTGGGATGATGTAGCCTAGTTTCTAGAATGTACTATGGGTAAAACTACGCTTACTTTGACGCGGAATGTACGCTTGTTTTGTTTGTCGACCTGATCGAAAAAAAAAACAATTTTTTGCTTCAGAGCTGAAGTAAATTTGTTAAGAGAGTTAATTTGCAAAATTGGAAATATTTCGTCTGTTTTGAAAATGTGATACTTTTGTTGTTTCTCAGCTAGGCTAGATTGTATTAGGATACAGTGCGTTTGTTTTGTGTGAATTCTTCTTACATTGCTTCTATATTATATATAAGGGCATATTTCAAGTATTATTAGTAAATAATTCTAACTCATTAGAGTCAGGAGTGAGTTATGAGCATTTTTTATGATATGAAGTCAGCAAACAAACATACGTTCACTTTATAATAAACGTGACCGCAACTTCAAGACACTCGGGTCATCACAAATATATCGCTAGTGTGCGGTCAACCTTGTAAAATTGCTTTTTTTGACTATTTGAAAGTGCTTGTTGGGTTTACTTAAATAAAAAATATTTTGATGATTTTTTATTAACTCTATTAATCTATTATGTAAAATTATCTATTCAGTATGATTGGAGAATCAGGTGGCTTGAAAATGACTAACTTGAGAAAAGAATGTACTTAATTCATCAAGAAAATGATCAATTTTGTAAGTTTTTAAGCAGCTATTCGTGATTATTTTCAATATTTAAGTGTCATATTATCGTTTACTCTCTTTTTTATTATTCTTTTTTTATAATTCTAGTTTATAAGTATTAATTTGCTTATAAACGTTCTATCATAATATGACTAGCGTAATGCGAAAGGATTAATTTAAAAGCGTTTAGGAGTGGTGTGGTATTAAAAAATACGATTATTTTGACCAAAATGATATTAAACCAAATGTCCATAATATTATTTATATCTAAGATAAACATTTAATAACATATTAAAATTTCGAAAGTCAAAATGCACTGAGAACTGAATGTACGTCACTGAAAAAAATATTACACTTAAGAGATATTTTACTAATTTATAAAATCGTTAAATTATTTGCTTTTCCGAAAGTCAACATTTTACAAGTAAAACAATTTCAAAGGGGAGAACTCGTCTCAAAGATGAACGCTATTGAGCGTAACATTATGTGGCCACTAAATTCAAGTAAATTACGTTTGTTAATTTGTATTGCGTTGAGTGGTTATGGATTTATACAATATACTCTAAAGATTAACGACATCGTTGATAATTATTATTAAAGAAAATGTTTATTACAGTGCGTGAAATGGCATATTATACTGAAAATTGTGATAAGCAAGGTATTATTTTTTCATTAGTATTCCAAATACAATATAAAACAATGTGTCTAGGCAATAAGCGAATGTTCACGTTTTGGAAATCCTCTAAAAGTAAAGATTCAAACTACTCGTCATATATTAGCAAGAAGTATGAAATAGCTATTTTTCAGCTATTTCCAGCTATTTTTCTATTTCATTTATCGCGTGAACACGATTAATTTCACCTGACGCATTCAACCGTCACATTAGTTAGTTAGAATTTAAATAATATTGGTTTACGAACCATGCTAAGTCGTTATGTTATCAAAATTTTGCCCTTATCGTTTCTGGCTATATTTTTGCGATCCGTTCTCGTCGGCGGGCAGCTGACAGAAGATTTTTTAACGGAATTGTATGAAAAATATAAGGAAGCTGTAATAAATGCCGATGGTCGGGTTATGTTTTATTGATATTTTTTTAATTTATTTAGACCACAAACAAGTTTACAATACAAACTATATACAAAAATTACGACTAATATCATATAAATCATTGTTAACCCAACTGTGCTGGTTAAATATTACATTTAGGAGTTACATAAGGCAATAACTGTTGTGCAGTAATGTAAAAAAAAACACTTATGTATGCAATAATCAAGAAGGTAAGGTAAGAGTACGTATAAGTGTTAGTGTGTGCATTTAATATATATTATCGATTGTTATTTCTTAATTTAAATTATAATATAAATAGTGGTGTATTGCTATTCAACCTTTTGATTCCTGTGATAGTTTAAATGCGAAATGTTCTATACCTTTTATCAACAATTATGAAGCTAATAAAAATATCAATTTATTGTAAAACTAAATAATATTTTTTCCGAGTTACCTATGCTTATAATATTATGCTATTATACTTATTATCTTTTGTATAACTACAGATGAAAATCAAGTTTCCCTACGACGTCGCTCAGAACAAAGCTACGAATATAAAATACACATTAAAAAACTTAAGGAAGTTAATGGCTTGAAAAGACATAACTTATTGATTAAAAAAGTATCCAGATCTGGAGGATCACCTCTTATTTACATAGATAATCCAGTTGAATCGCATATACCTAATGCGTTTTTGACACAAGATGAGTTTAAAGAGCTGTTGATTTCAAGAGCTAGAGATCAAAAATTTGATAAAATAAAAACTGTCAAGAAAATAAGTAAAACTACATTAAAAAATCAGGGTACAAAGCAAAACATTTTAACCAAAGCTCGTCTTTGGTGGAGTACTAAAAAAGTTTTTAAAGAAAAAATTGATTTACCTATGACTACAACTAGAAAAATAAAGGAAAGCTTTAATGTAGCTCATATTTACACAAAACTACCAGAGTACCGCGTAAAAAAAACTAATGTGACGGTTTTAAATAATATTTTAAAGGTTGAATTGCAAGCTGGAGACAATAAAGGTGTACAAACTATACCTAATGATATTATAAGTACAAAACTAGACCGTAATACAACAGAGTCAATGATTAAACAAAACAAATATGATATAGGTCTTGTTGGACCTAGAGACTTTAAGAAAGATACCGGGATTACAGTTTATATAGAAACACAAACTGAAAAAACAAGTACTATACGTATAGCTAAGATGGATAATACGGATTCAGAATCAACTGATACTATTGGATTGGAAAATAAGGTTACTGAAGAAATATACGAATCGAATACTTTAATGGTAACTGACAGCGTTATTTATAATACAAATATGCAAACGGAAAGTGCTATGAATACAGATAAACTTGAATTAGAAGTAACTGCAAGCGTGGAACCAAAAACAACTTCTAAAAAAAATATTAAGAGAACTAGAAGGACTTTGGCCGTGAGTATTTGCAAAAATTTCCACGAAATCAAACTACTTTTAAAATCTGGTAACATTTTGTAATTTCGGATTATCTGATCGATCTGATCGTGTCTTTTTAATCTCCAATACTAAGCCTTAAGTTTATGAACTATTTAGATTGAAATATTTAGAACTGAATTTAAATTCAGTGTAGGTATGCTAAATTTCAATTGCATTATTTAATTGTATGTATGTAAATTCCCCCTTTTCTTTGGGGCCATGTCCAGCAATGGAAATCCAATGGCTGGTATGATGAATTTGTGCTAGCTTATTGAAATGCTAATGAACTAACCACCCGTTTTAAGAAATTGAATATGATCAATATTATGTTATATGTTCTACACCATGACACTTTGCTTAATTTTCGTTTTTATGTTCGGTGATTTGTAGTTTATCAGTAAGTTTTACTTTAAAACTAAGTAATAAACGTGATTGGAAGTAATTTGAGGTATTCTAGGTATTATAAATACCTACAATACTGAATACCATTTTATTATAGGTTTTAGTAATGTGGTTGTTTTTTAATAATTGTGATTATTTTTATTATACGTATTGTATAGTTTAGGTTTGATTTACGATTACAATCTGTTTGTATAAAGTCCGAGAAAATATATTAATAATAATAATACTTAATCGGAATATTTTTATATATCATAATAAATAGGTAATATGATTTGCATAAGTTGTTAAACAAGGACGCTTTTTGAAGATCAATTAGTCAATTGTTTTTTTATTAAAAATTAAATAATGTTGTTTTTTGTTATATTGTGTAAATTATTAAAATGAGTATTATTTCTTAAGTGTCATGGTGAATAGGAGATGTTTAATAAAGATAGATCATAGACACGAGATCCATTCACCACGTTAGTTACCGTTTTAGTATTAGTTCAATTATATTGTGATTCGTTTGTGTTTATTTTGTTTATCAGGTTGTTTATTGATATCCTTTTAATGTAGGTATGAAGTTAATAATATTCAAAATATGTTTGTATATTGTCTGGTAAAAATAACGAGTGTATTCGAAATTTAAAATTAGTTCAGTGAGTATTTTAATGATAAGAATATCTTTGCACATGAATTGATAGCTAAGTTATAAGTTTCGATCCGTTTAAAAAAATGAGTCGGTTTTCCTGTTAGAATCTTACTAGAAATTTATAGATGTGGGTTTTATTGATATTAGTCATTGTTTAATCAGAATTTAGTTCCTAAACTTTAATTGATGTTTTTTATTTTTTCAGAGACCGAGAGTATTTTTCGGAAGGAGAAAATAATAATATTTCATGATTAAGGATTCCAACACCTGATTACATAATTTCAAAACAAAGTTATCCCTATTATTTTCTGTAAGAACTTTAAGGCAATATTCGGTATTAAAGAGCTTAGAGTAGATTCGGTATTATTGAACTTACCTAAGCTTACTGCTATTAATAAATCCAAGTTATTGCTTAAGCAATAACTACAGCCGACTTCAACTCGTCGCTTTCAACATCACTTTAACTACTTTTTACATTTGCATCAAAAAGTTCACAATACAATAGTTAAGGCTGTAAAAATATGTATCCTTTGCTACGCTAAATAAAATTCCCGCCAAACGGAACGTCAAAATGTCAAAAACGCGAACATTGCGCCTCTACCTCTGAATAAAGGCGCCACTTCACTGATTACAAAACACAATCTCACGTGGAACTGTACTGCCTGTCTATACCCTCATAACTATAAGGGCAGACGGCTCTATAGCCCAGCCAGACAGGGACAGCACTATACCGGAGTGTCAACTTCTATTGTAAGCCGCTTACTGCATTTAGGACTGCTCATTTGAGGGATAGAGACAGCCGATCTGCTATTACTTCATCTCAAATATTGCCCCGCCCTTTCCTCATTTAACTCCCCAGTGGTGGGGTGAAGTTGGGCAGTTTTAAATTATCTATTATAATAAAATTATTTCACGAAATAAGGGGTTGGTTATGGTAATGATGTGTTTAATTTATGTCGATATCTTTATCTCTGAATGCTTCGATGACAACTATGACGTTTGTTTCTTGTTAAGTGTTTAAAGATATAACAGTTAGTATTGCATAAACATTTGCTTTTTGTTTTGATAACACAGCTATAAATTGTATTCGTTTTGTAATTTTAGGTCTCAAAATTAGAGAACTTACTTCTGTAAGTTCTTTAATTTTGTACTTTCACATATGCCAATATATTTTTAACAATCCTGTATATTATTGGGTGGTAGATACATGAAAATAATTTTATAGTATATTATAAGATAGAGTTGCAGTGAAAATTTTTTACAATTGCTATCAAATTCATAGAGAAACATAATTATTTTTTATTTTTGGAAAGACTTTGCAACCCTTTCAAATCAATTCGGTCCCTCTCTAGCAAGCACCAGGAACGCTAAGCTGTGAATTTTCTGTCTCTGTTCTATTCTACTCCACATATTTTCAGTAACACGGTACACCACAATAAGTACCTTACACGGACGGATTAAAGATTAATATGCTTAAAATTAGTTTACGAGTTTTCTGTCAACATTTGCGGTCGAGTTTCGCGGTTTATCTCCCCCGCACAAAATTGTTAGTCACACAAACATTATCTTTGACCAATGGCATGTAACCGCGAGCCTTTTGCAGCCAATCAAGAAGCTCTAAATTTCGGTTTCGCGCGCTTCCGAATTTGAATTTCGTTCTTTTGTTCCATTTTTGAATTCGGATCGCTTTGTATAGCGACAGTTTTTCGTGTTGTTTTATTTTTTTCTCTGCAAATGGGTTTTAGTTGTTGTTGCTTTATTTTTTAACATTAAGTTCCAGTAATAAGATGAATAAATGTGCGCGAAGAAATAATGTTTGCAATAAAAGAACCTTGTTTTATATCACCATTTCTGTCTTATATCCGAGATATAACTAAGTTATTTAGTTGCGGAGGGAAAAAGACTAAGTATAAAGTTCTCATTGTCTGTTTAACTTATTGGTCAAAAGTGTTGTACCCGCATTAGTAATCGTAAGTAGGTACTATAGGTATTCTCCTGATATTGTTTATTTGTATCACACTAAAAGTTTTTATGAAGCCAATTGAGATAGCCGTAGGTAGTACAGAAATATGTATGGTGCAGTCCATTTAACAGTTTAATTAAATAGGTCCTATTATGTCAACAGTCACAAAAATCAGGACAATATTTTTAAAGTTTAAAGTAAGTATAGATTTATCTATATGTTTAGAGCGAGTTTCATGACGAGTAGAAAAATTATGGCATAATAAATAAATTAAATAACTCAGTATTGATCCAAGTACCTAATACAATAATGTATGTACACTTTTGTATCCTTTTTTGGGGTAGAAATTCGAAATATTTGGTAATTGCGATATTGTATTTGGAATCCCAGATTTTTATACGAACTCCAATTTATATTTAGCTATTAAAATCAATAAATGTTACCAGGCGGTAGGCTACTTCTTTTTAGGTACCTTCTGAATTAAAGTACCTACTTATTTAGGTTCTCAATACGACTGTTGTTATTTTTATTATACCTTGCCAACAAACTTGTACACTATCCACGTGATAGTAAACATTACAGCAGCCTATAGGTGAACGCTCGTAATATCACAAAGGTATCACTAGCACGCCGCCAACCTTGTAACTTGAAGAAATTATGTCACTAAATATGAAAATATGTCACTTTACCCAGTAACTTCACTGCCTTTCTCAGCCTATGCGAATTTTTTTGTCTGACTGTTTGAGTTAAACTGCTTGGAGTGTTCTTTTTTCTTTCTCGGTGGAGAGAAAGCCTTGAAGTTGCATAGTATGGCACCCGTGGACGCTGTTTTGACAGGAAGCACGAGTCGCTGACATTCCACCTTGCGCAGCCACTGACCGGACATGGTTGTTTCGATTACTACTTGCATAACGTGGCTAGACGTGAAGCGACCCCAGAGTGCCCATTAGTGCGGTGCCACAGAAGACACTGCGCAGCATACTCTCGCCGTGTATCAGGATCTCACTGATTGGGTGAGGTCTGACACTGTTCAGCATTATTTCCTGCACGCTGGACAACGGTGAGTCTTGGGTAACTGTGGTCTTCTTCTGTGAGTTCATAAGGACACAGAAAGATAATACTGAGCGGTTGCGTGAAAACGCCATTCATGCTGACTCACTCCGCCGCAATGGAAGGAGGTGAAGGCGATATGCCTTCCTCTTCCATCCCTTAATTGGTCTGCAGTTAGTTATACTTGGGCAGTTGCCATCTGCATCCATAAAGACCAGCCAGGAGGTGACTAGTGTATTAATTATTTCCTCAATAGCAAATGCTCCAGAATATCCGGGTCAGCCGAAGAGGTGGCGATTCCGAAAAAGGGTTCACCTCTCTCGTATTTCGGTGGAGGGCACACCGCAGATCATCATCATAGCAGCTATTGAAAGTCCACTGTTGGACATAGGCCTCCCCAAGAAGGGGGGTGTGTTGCCCATAATAGCTGCGCTGGGCAAGCGTGTTGGCAATCGCAGAGCGCAGCTTTTGCGACAGGGAAGCTTCTGTCCTTTCCCGCCCTGTACATTTGAGCTGATTTTTTTGCATGGATATACCGCCGTCTGTCGGTTCTGGTACCTCTTACGACACCTGGTACAGGCGGAGGTACTATTCTACTGTGTCGGTACCTCACGGCTATTTAGTTATTTTACAATGCTGGGTCGGCAGTCCCTGGCACGTCGCAGTACCCAGCTGCAATATGGTTTTTAATATTTGAGTTACGTTATTTAAGATGGCCGGTACGTTTTTACTGCCGTATGTCGGTTTTATGAATGCGGTTAGTAGTAGTCTTTTTTTATATTGTTCAGTTGGCAAACCACGTTGTGATGGTTCCATCTTCCAACTAAATAAGAACTGAAGGTAAAGTAACAAACAGTGCCTTGTGATAAATTAAAACTTTCATATTAACTTTACACCTTTTACCTCTTAAGAGATGATTTTCAAAAAATATTTTACACGTGTCTCATGGCTCATGAAGAACCTTTATATCGAATTTTATTCAAATAATTAAAATAAACAGCAAAGTTTAATACTATCTTTGCACCCCCATTCTACTCCCTTACCGGAACAATTTTTGAAAATCCTGTTTTAGTGCAACCTTGCTTTATAAGCAAAATTTAAAGTTTATAACACGTATAGTGTAGGCCTTGCGTTGATATGCAAATCAGAAAGTCAGTCAGCTTCTCTTTTTATGTATATAGATTACTCGGTAATTTTACTCTTCTCTCATCCTTCATACCGGAATACAGCAATGCGAGCGAATGGCGTCTTGATTAGAAGCCAGTCTCTACAAGCAGACGTAAAACGTAAAATTCAATAATATTTAACGCTACATTTTCCATACAAATAATTTGGGGTATTGGCACCTAGTAGAAAATAATTCTTCTGTATCTTCGGTATTGTAAGAGGTGACTGAGGTATCAAAACCTACAGATGACGTTGCTACCTACTAGAACCGCACACCCCAAACGCAACAGAGTGGGCATAGACAGCAGCATTCCCGTCGCGAATATTCGCTCTACTATTACTTACTTTATTATATTAATATTACTAATGTCGCTAACGTCCAGTACTCTACCTACTATGATGTTGATTAAACAAACTATTTAAAATTACTTTAGATCCTCCTGTAACTCGAAACCCCTTTAAATTATATACCGCACCTCTGGATGAAGACTATGACAATTAAAAACTGTAATTTTATGTAGACCTTTTGAAATTTACAAAATGTTTGTTAAAATGAAGGAATTCGAAATTTTGTTTATATTTGGAAATAAATGTAAATTATTAAAATAAATTAATTAATAATTTAAATAAATGTTATTATTATTAAATGGGGATGTTTCTAGAATTGTGAGAAATATATTTTAAGTTGATGCGATTGTTATCTAGGAGTGCGATACGTAAAATTTTGATTGTCATATATAAAATTAAGTTAAAGCCACTTGAATAAGAGTTGTAACAAATAATTGGCGGAACCGTTATTGTTTAAACAGGCGCGCAGTTACAAGTGGGGGCGCGGGACGCCTCAGATAGTTTCCAGAAGGAATGCTCACATGGCCTCTTTGATGCTCAATTTGGCGAACCTCCGAGCACGAGTGCTACATTAGTGTGGAGGCCGACTTATTTATCTTGATATATTAATAGAATAGATTATAATTGTAACATTGGCCATATATCTGCATAAAATATATGTTGAAATTTAGGTCTATTTCGGTTCATACTTTAGGTCTAAATTTAGATACAATGTTTTTTTTAAATACGACTAGCAGCGTCCCGCGATTTCACCCGCGTCAAGTTGTAGAACTAACCCATTAAGGTTGATTTTTGAAAAAAATATATCATGGCTTTCAATGAAGAACCTTTATACTATTTGCATTCGTACCTAACTCTTAACTATTACTGAATGCCAAACAGCAGTGTTCGCATTGCTGTATTCCAGTGCATGTTTAAAGGGTGAGAGAGGTAGTAAAATTACTAGGTAATGTAACATAGTGTCTTTAAGTTACAATATTAGCGCTAGTAATATTATCATACAGAACGTATGCAAGAATATGTTTACGATTCAATATATATATATATATATAAAATAATAAGCTGACTGACTGACTTATTGATAGACATATTAACGCAGTTAAAAACTTGAAATTTTGCACAGGAGTTCCGTGCAGTATAAAGGTTCTTCATTGAATGACAGTAAAACACGTGTAGAATATTTTTTCGAGAAATATCCCTTAAGGGGGTAAAGTAGGGTGCAAAGTATGAAATTTCTATAATTTGAAGCCGGTGAAACCGCATGGCTGGTACTCATAAAAGCTAACTTGGGTTATTCCTTTTTGCGAAAATATAATTAGTTTTCACCATAAAACAACTATATCCGAGCGCAGTACATTCGATAAGCAATTATCCAGTATTTAGTAACGTAGTACACTGGAAACGCTCCTATAATATTAGGTGAACAAAGTTGTCTATAGATTTTTTGAAGGACTCTACATTAGCAAGCAGGCTGCAGCCGTTGCACGACTACACATCAATGACAATCTCCTACACCGGTTGCAAATACACTATTCCATCGGTGAGGCGACACTGCATACTCTACCAGTCTAGAGCCTAATAGGTACCTAGGAGACGTAGCTGATTTACCGATCTGTTTGAAAGGAATGCTTGTACCGTCTTATAATAAAGTTTTAGCTAATAAATTTACTTTGCTAGTTAATTTTAAACATATTAAAAGTTTTGCACAGAATTGAAATGAATCTCGTCTCATAAACACCAAAAATGTAAGTCAGAAAACACAAACAATTGTTTGAGACTGCGAGGGAATCGGAGCAGCGACCCAACTTGCAACGGATTTAAGAGAATATACGTAAAAAAATTGACTTAACATCTCATACATTAAGCGTGTTGGTTCGCGCGCGTATGTTGTTAATCAGTAGCACGAATAACAATAGAGAAATAAGAAATAAAATTCTTAAATATATGTACTTACATTTTTTTGTATGAGGTTTACCTCATGTGTATATATTTCAACTCACAGACACATAAAGAGAAGAATATTTATCATTTAATGTTCGTCCTGGGTGGAGATTGAACACCCGATATAGGGATAATTGTTTGAAGGGATCGATTGATCGATATAGTGATACTATCGAATGCACCGTCGAGCTTTGTGTGTCTATTTGTTAAGTTCCTTTTACTTTCGGGAACTAGAAGTAAACTTAAAAAACTTAACTAGGGTGCCCAAGATATTGATCCTGGGCACCCTAGTTAAATTCACCCACGTGTGAACTCAACCATGCCCCTCTAAAGTAACATCAGTTTAAATATATATTTTTTAATCGTAACCTCATCCTAAACACGCTCGTAATATCACAAGAATATCACTAGTGCCAACGTTGTGACTTATAGATATTAAGTCACATTATATGGTGATTGTACTTCTCCCACATTTTAAACTAGAATATTAAAAATACTCTTGTTTGGATGTAGAAATAGGTATAGCACTTTTGTATCACGGAGTTATATTCACCTGAAAAAGAAAATCTTATTGGCTTTCTGTATATTGTTGCTATATCCGTGGGGTACCAGCACAATAGTACCTCGCTCTATACCAGATGTTTTAAGAAGTGTCTAAGGTATCAAAACCGACTGATGGCGGTACATCTATCCGAAATTACGCGGCTAAAATACTACAGGGTGAGGATGGGCAGCAGCATCCTTGTCGTGAAGCTGCGTTTTGCAATTGCCATCACCACGACAATTATCGGAAAAAAATTCCCCTTTTTTGGGGAGGCCCATGTGAAACAGTAGACGTTCTATGGCTAATATGATGATGTTGATGATATTATTGCTGGATTTGCCGCTATTTAGACTATTTGAAGCCCGCTTTGCGCAACCCCACGCAGCAGGCCTATGTTCGATTAAACATGACGTAGTTGAAATTATTTGAAAGGGTGGATATACTGCAATATGTTGGTTCTAGTACCTCACTCTTACGACACCTCGTACGAGGGGTAAACTCTGCTGGTACCTCACGATATCTCACACGTTGATCTAACTTCGATATAAGTAGCTTAAAACTCCTTTGTTACGGATATTATACAACAGAGGAACTAAAAATATAATACTTAGATGCATACAAATAACACCCAGACACAGAACTAATACAATTTTGGTGATTATAAAAACCACGACCTTTGGCGCCTAAGATAGTATCACAATCTACGCTATCGGACCTGACAAATGATGCCAAAACAAGGCGATATGGCTCGCATTGTAAAAAAGTTATAAGATAGATCGTTTCATTGCTTCAAGAATTATTGTATAACTGATGAATACATTTTGCGTTTCATTACATGATCATGTGAATGTAGCGAAATGGCCAAGCAACATATTTGTTTGTAAACAGTTAACTTACACTTGCAGCGGAGCGGCCAAACACATACATCACGCCTATTTCCCATCGGGGCTGGCAGAGGCTATGAATTTCCACTTGCAACGATCTTTGCATACCTCTCTCGCTTGTCTTACTCGCATTAGTCCTTATACACACCCTCGTTTATTCCTGGTTTTTCTGACCTGGCCCTTTAATGCCTCTTCTACCTGGTTAAGGCATGTTTACCTAGGTCTTCCTTTACCAACTCTTCCATTCACTTCCGTTCTATATATTTGTGCAGTCATTTCATCTATCCTTTTTAAATTTATATTTTACACCACAATGATCTCTTATCACACTATTCTTTAATCTGTCTCTCAAACTCAATACCCCATACATTCTTCAAACTGCTGCTCTCATTTTGGCAGCATACTTAACATTCACAACAATATTTTGGAACCAACACACCTGTTTCCCCGTACCCTCTTTGTCGGGTTTTGGCTGCCCATAAAAGTACCTACGTAAGTCTTCATCAACACTATTTTAAGCGTACACTCTCCGTTCTTTATCCTTGATACTTCTCATCTCACATATAAACACTTCGTAACTCTATTATTTCTTCAACTTTCACGTCATCGATCACAATTTCACAATTTGTCATACTTTCCTCCTCTTCAATCACCATCACTTTAATATCATACATATTTATTTCACGTTTGCATTGTCCTATACTTCACACAAAAAAACGTCAAGCCTTATAGTGTAGTAGCCGAACGACAGTAATAACTACAAATAAATAATTTCACTCAACATCTATTGTAACAACATCTGTTGTGACAACAATAGAGCAAGGAATGTTGAAATGGTTAGAACATGTAAAGAGGTTCTATGAAAGTAGAATGACTGTACATATAGATAGAATCGATGTGAATGGAAGAATGCTAGAATACAGACAAAACATTACACCAGGGCATGTCTTTGAGTTTGAGGACCTTAATCCCGAAGGAATGTAAATTCTGCGAAAACTAAAAAATGGACAGCTGATACTTCATTTATAACTAACAACAATTTAACTGACTGCAGAGATAATAACATTAGACTATTCATTTTGAATATAATAGGTTAGTAGAGCTCCGCGTTTTGCTAAGATTATGAGAATAAATATAATTTAACAAAGAGTTTTTGAAAAAATTGGTTGCCTGTAAAGTCGGTATGAGGGCGAAAGTTTTACGTGACAACGACTTTGAGTGGTAAAATAATTTTAATGTGAATATTCCTTCGTATAGTAGGAATAAGGATGAAATAATAGTAACAATTTAAAACATTTATTTATACAAAGAATTATATTTAAAACATTAATTTATACAAAGAATCTCGCACTGAATTTCATATTAAGAAAATTTTATTTTTACCTTTACACATACATACGTATTTATATACAAATATACATACAATAACTTGCAATACATTTGCGTAACACACGTCACAATGAGAGCGAGTGAGAGGGACGCGTGCCTCTCACTCGCTCTCATTGTGAGCGCATAACGTGAGTGGAGCGTAACGCAGTTTCTTGAAGTGTCACCCGGCAAACCAATTTATAAGAAGTTGTCACGTCAAAAAAAAAAATTAATTTTAAAGTTTGCATATGTCTATTCTGTCTATTTCAGGTTGTAATCTCTAATATTGTTATAAGTATAATACAACTTAATGAAAAATAAAAAGGTGCGCTGAGGTTGTGGAATTAGCTCACAACGAATATTTTTCAAATGACTAAAGTATGAGGTTCTGCAAAAAATGAGTAAAAAGGTTTTTAAAAGGTCGGCAACGCCTGTATGATGTCTTGGTGTTGTAAACATCCATAGGCTGTCAATTATGTAGGCCACACGATTTTTTGTCACCTTAGTGGTATAAAAAAGTGCAATCCCTCGGAAAGGGAAAGGTGCAGGTCCGAGTCTCGCCTGAAACCCTACACTAGTTCTAGTTGAAATATATAGTAAATATTTTCTTCTGTTTAAAAAATCAGCATTTTACAATGTATAAAAACTATGAAATAATTAGACTAAATTATATCTTCGAAATTTATGTATCCAGAACTAGGATTTCAAGAATATTTTTAATTAATTCATTACACACTGACACTTTGATTTACAAATACGATCAATCTGAATTAACGAAATATACGTTAGTCATTTCGATCAATGATGTTCATTACAGGAATAAATGTGCTTTTAGAATTGAACGCGCCGGTTTGAAGGGGACACTTGCGGGCCCCAAGCACAGCCGAGTGCTCTAATAGGATCAAGTCCGTGGTCATCGAGATCAAACAATTGGGCTGTCTTTGTTTGCGGACGATCTGCGGTATAGTCCGTGGATTACGCGGGAGTTGGAATAATTAAGTGTTATCGTTAAATAGAACGATATATCTGTTTTATCTGAACTTACGATTCTGTTATCTCTGTTTCAGATTAAAAAATCATTTAACTTAATAAATCGGAATAGGTATAATGAATATCTCATACATTGACATGACTTCAAGATATGTCAGACAACAGAGGAATCATGCATACAATATTTCAATATCTATACATTCCACAAAACAAACAAATATTTATCATACGAAAGTTTGTCTTAGGTTGGGCTCGAACTCACGACCCTCGGTGTATTAGATAGGGCCAGTACAGATTGCGCCATCAATCCCGTCGAGTTGAATTGAAAAATTGATGGTAGGCAAATAAATTAAAAGTCAATTTGGCTGGATCCTGTAGGCAATCTATTGGGTCCATGGTCGGATCATGACTGTATATGCCGTAATAATGCTGACAAATAATTTCAAAATAGTAAATCTGACATCATATCAGCCAGAAGACGTCCAAGTTGGACATACTCCTTCCCAAGTGATCTCCAACTGGTTGTAAGCGGCCTGTATTCAGCGCGATCCTGCGGTTTTAGACAGATCGTCTGTCCATCTTGCCGGTACGTGGTGCCTATTCCAGAACATTACAACTCTATCAACCTGCAGTTCTGCTTACCAAATACCGTAAATTACCACTGCCACTTTAACCCCTAAAATGATAATTGAAAATCTATTGTTTACCTTCTTATCTGATGGCTTTTTTTAACTATTAGCGGAGAACTTCGTACTTTGCAGAGATGTACTGAGATTGTCTGTTTAAAACTCTCATATCGTTTATTTCTCAGGTCGATTTACCCTCAGCACAAAGCCACGTATTTCCACACGCAAATATTACTATATTACTATCTTGTAATCGGCAATGTGCATAAAAACAATAACATTAGATGCACTCTGACAACCCAGAAATTCAGTGCAACATGTATGAAACGCTAGCCAGGCATGTGCTGGACTTCCTCTGCAATTATTATGCAAATGGGGCCGCAGAATTTTGCATAATTCCATTGCATCGTGAAGTTTATATAATGTTATCACACGCTCATCGTTGATATCGTTATATTCGCGTAAACTTTTATGAAGTATCTAAGAACTAAAACACGGATGCACTCAAACATTGCAACTACCGGGAAATTGTGATTGTGGTACAAATACATACATTATTTGTTTAAATTTTTTACTCAAACTCAAATCTCAATATTTACTTTATTCAATTAGGCCCTTAAGAAGCCATTTCGAATAGTCAAAAATAGAATAAAACGTTATGTAATAGAAAGTACTAGATTTAATTATATTTATAATATTGATGACCGTGAGGTAACAGCCGAGTAGAATAGTACTCCCGTTGTACCAGGTCTCGTAAGAGGTAATTAAAGTACCAGAACCGACAGATGGCGGTATATCCATCCGGTATAGTGTGGCTAATGTGCACAGGGCGGGTATGGGCAACAGCATCCTCGTCGCGAAAGCTGTGACCTGCGATTGCTAACACGCTTGCCCAGGGCAAAATTCTCCCCTTTTTGGGGAGGTCTATGTCCAGTAGTGGAATTCCAATAGCTGATGTGATGATGGTGTTACGTCGGGTCATCGTCATTAGGAGCCCGATGGTGCAGATGGTAGTGATCCTAGCTTGTGCGCTAAAGATCGTGGGTTCGGTACAGGTCCAGGAGCAATATTTATATAATGATATACTGTTTGTTCTCTGAGTGCTAAATTGCTGTATTTAAATGGTATATTTGTGATTCCTCTGTTATCTGACGTCGGTAACATAAGTGCTTTAAGCGACTTATCCTGGAGTCAGGTCAATGTATGAGATGTATTTAACATATGTAAGTTAGGCCTACAGTTAACTGCAGATTCTTTACACGAGCTACCATAAAGGAACCTGCAAAAAACAGGAGGTGATAAAGGTTCCATCTACACCAAGTAATTAGTGTTAATAAAACTCCCACTGGCGTCAGTGCTAACAAACCTGACAAAAGCAGTTTTATCATTAATATAATCTTCAACACACACTTAAATATGTGTGTGTGTTAAAGATTCATTAATAGAGGAAAAATGTGAGTCAAGACGTTGATAAATATAGATTTTTTGTGTCTCTGGAATGCAGGCCCTACTCTTGCCAGCCCAGCTTCTCTAGGCAGCGCAACAAATTCTTGTATTTTGTGGTCGCTTCCCGGAGTGATCCCGGAGATTCGATATGATGTTTCCTTATATAGTTTCACTTTAAGAAAGCCTATGTTTTCTGACAAGGTCCACAAGTGAAATTTGGAATGTGGCTTCGTTTGCTTATATGTGCACATATAAAAGCGAAGTTCCCACTGACAAAACCGTCGTAACCGATAATAGTAGAGACGTGTAATTTGGCCAGTCGATTCATTCTAAATGCAGACGCACATTATGAAGGTTTTAGATAATTTTAATTTGAGCCCTAAAGGGTTTGTAAGAAAACATATTTAAATTAGCAATAATTTAAATAAGACTTGAGATTTATGCACAAAAAAACATTTGATTGAAAACGTGTGTTACGTTTTATTGGATTTGACTGCATAGGGGTATAAAATTGGGGTAAAAAGTTTATATAGAAAATTTTTTCAAATTGTTTTTGACATTTATTATTTGAGTTCCTAAATATCAGCACAAGTGTTTAACGTTTCTATAAAAATCATCTCCAGTGCAATTGGGTTTTATAGTTGGTATGGCATACAATTCATAACTAATTGCTATAATATATCTAAAGACGAAATTTTGAAACGATTGAAACTGTTTGTTTTGTACCTGTGTTCCGGCCAATATATGAAATGGCTGGACCGATTTTAATGAGACTTTCACTGGCAGAAGCTAGTTTTATAATATAAGGTGCAAAGAGACCTCTTTAATTATTTATTATTCTTTCGAGAACTTAAACTATGGTGAAACCACAGGGCGCTGCTACTCTTAATATAATATTACATCTGTCACTCTTAAAAAAGGTTGATTGAAATTTTAAATATATGAGGTATTAAAGTCGTTAAAAAGTGGTTTTATAATAAATATTTGTAAATTGTAAATATGCTTATTTGTATATTTTGTAATAATATATATTGTAAATCTCAAAGGTTTATATTACGTGATATTCTATTTCCTGATAATTAAGTGTAAATATACCTACTGTTAATGATACTAGACCTAATAACAGGTCTGAATTAAAGACACGTTTGTAGTCTAAATACGATTTAACTCAATAACAACAATAAAATTGTAAAAGTAAATGGGAAATTTGTTTTTTATAAGTACCGCCATCTCTGAGAACTCTGTGGAAACTGAATCTTACTCTCCTTGCGACAGATGTCACTAGTACTGTGCAGCGAAAGGTTAAAATTTTCCAATTCATTGTGTATAAAGTTAGATAGATGGGGTTGTGCTGGCCAAAAGCACAAAGTTTGTGCCCTCTAGGCATGCTTTTGATATTTTGAATTTACAATTGTTTTAGCTATTTTGAATTAGAAATAACTTAAACCTGTTCCAGAAGATGTCGCCACTGTAATATAAAACTTATAAGGAAAAGAAGAAAATTGATGTGAAAGTTTATATCGAGATGTGTATGTTTATAAAAATATAAATATTCATATATATATATCTGTTCTGTTATTTTAGTAATCTATTAAAGATAACTAAAATAACAGAACTAAAAAAAAATATATTTGTCTATAAAAGAAAATCGGCAGATATCTGTAGTATTAACACATTGGTTGGTGTACATTCATATACAAATTCTTAATGACTAATATAATGACCCATATTTCAAGCAGTAGCTTCTTCTCCCCGTTAAGTTGTAAACAAGTATATGTTATAACAAGTAAAACAGTGGTTTGTTAGCGCTGATGCCGGTGATCTTAAAAACAGTTGCCCCAAGGAAACCGCAACATCGAAATAAAAATGTAAAAGATAAATAAACTTTGTTTTGAAGCCGTTAATGTGTTAGATGGTCATGTGTTATTATCGCTATTAGTCTTTTATGCCGGTTCTTTTCTTGTATATTGCGTAATTAACCTGCAATAAACGTAGTTCAGTGTTGCCAAGGAGGTGTGTTGCCAATATTTGCCGTGCTGGGCAAGCGTGTTGGCAATCGCTGAGCGTAGCTTTTGTGATAGGGAAGCTGCTGCCCATGCCCGCCCTGTACATTTGAGCTGACTTTTTTGTATGGCTATACAGCCGTCTGTCGGTTCTGGTACCTTTGTCGCTTTTTACGATACCTAGTACAGGGAAAGGTACTATTATACCCTGCCAGTATTCAAATATTCAAATGTCTTTAATGTGCTATTAAGTCATACGGTTTTTCGGTTATTTGAGTTGTAGAATATCTATTCATATAGAGAAAATACTGTTACAGTTTTATTATATATACCTTTTGAGGATTTAATAGTGCCTGTAATATTCAAATGAAGATAGTTTAAAACTTCTATTATATTCAATTGTTAAATGATTAAGTCATTCGATAATTAAATCAGCCATAATCATTTAACACCTCAGAGCCTTGATGCCATGCCATTACATTAATTCAAAGACAAATTATATGTCTAGTACGGGATTCTAACACGCGTTTTTTCGCCTCACCAGATCGTCATCATCATATTAGCCATTAGAAGTTCACTGCTGCCTAAGCCAAAGCTAAATAAGCCTCCCCAAGAATAAGGGATTTTCGCCTATAATTGCCGTGCTGAGCAAGCACGTTGGCAATCACAGACGCAGCAGTTATCGCAACGGGAATGCTGCTGGCTATCCCCGTCCTTTGCATTTGAGCTACACTGTATCGGATGGTTATACCGCCATCTGTCGGCTCCGGTGTCTTTGTCTCTGATGACAACTGGTACAGGGGGAGATACTAATCTACTCCGCCGGTATCGCACCCCCCACCACGGCGCCACCTGTGTGTGTACCTGTAACTTATATAGATATACATTCATTTGCAGTCTAATTTCAGTAATTAGCCAGCTCGATAAACGCTCTACTAAAAGCTTACCCCTTAGAGACTTGCCCATGTAGAGTATGTCTGTTGAGGATAATATAAGCTTTTTAATCAGAGTATTTACATTTTTCTTCAGTAAGTTAGCATATTGAATTACCTAGTAAGAAGCGTAGATAATTTAATTAAATGCTAAAGCTACGATGTTCCTAGCTATACTAGCAGTAGTGTTTGTCGTTGGCATGTTTACGTTGGAATTAAAGTATACTCTAAGTATTCTAATTACAACCTTTTTTAATTGACTAGTTTACAAACAAGCACGCGTTCCGCGTGATAGTAAACAAGCGTTTTGTCTGCATTGTGACTTGAAGATAATATGCCACATTTACCCAATAATTCCAGTTACTCTCTCACCCTTCTAACTAGAATACAATAATGCGAACACTGTTGTTTGCCGGTACAAATATGTGGTGTACTAATGCAGACAACTTTTTATAAGGGCTTCCTCTAGTGATTCCATTAGGATAAAACCGAAAAAAATATTCAATTAATTATCATTATCATCATATGAACTTATGCCGTAGTTGTCATTAGAAAACCCTGCGTATCTACCGGTATTCTGAACCACTTTCTGGCTTCCCGAATGATGTTATAAAATATGCTACAAGAAGTCTTAATCCCCGGTCAAACCTCGCGAGCTTTGCAGGCGCGATGATAGCTAAACAGTCGCGGCCGAGGGGTACGCAGGACAAGCACGGGCATCGGACCTCTCACCTATGAGAGGCACAGCCGGTTCGTTCGAAAAAAAAAGAATTCTTAATTGAATACCGGATAATCTGTATGTTTTCTGACGTATTAATTTTATTCTATTCCAATCCGAGCTCTGAAGGGGTAACGATACTTTACGTACAAATTTTTTGCAAAGAACAAGTGCTTAGGGTTGTTTATTAACGAGCAACTTCGCCTTTCTTTCAAATGATGCTAAAGTTGATATCTGAGTAATCAAGCATTGGGTTGCCCTAAAAAATTGTATTTAAGTCCGTAGCAACCAAAATAGCAAACGGTCATTATTCCTTATATGAGGATAGACAGTGTGTTAAGTAGGACATATAGAGTAGATAAAGTGATATAAATATATATTTACATACATGTGTAAGAGACAGACATAGACAGTAAGAGACAAATTGCCAGCCTTGAGGCTGGAGATCCGAAAATCCTTTGCGTGCTGTAAGTGGTACGTGGGACGATATCATAATATCTATCTTCGTTCTTTATTCAAAACTAAACAAAATAGGCAGTGTAATGCGATTGAACAATCTTGAGTTACTTTATAATTAAAAATTATTGCTGATGTATTACAATCTTTTAAAAGCTTTCATTAAACAAAGAATACAAAGTGTTTTTTTTGCTTTAGTGTAGTATATGATTTTGGTCTATATAGTATAAACCAATATCTGTACATGTTAATTTAGACTATCGGTATTTGACAGAAATTTATATTTACATAATCTATACGTGTCTAATTTCAAATAAACAGGGATTCACTTAATCCATATGAATTTTTATACACACATATATATATATTATCTTTACTTCCAAAATACATGTAAACTTACCAAAAATGTTTCTCTCTATTTGTTCCGGGTACGAAAAAGCCGGATTGATTTTAATGGGACTTTCACTAGCAGATAGCTGGTGTTGTAATGAGTAACGAAAGCTACTTTTATTTCTCATTATTGTCACGGAAATAGGAACTTCACGGATGAAATCACGGCCGTGCTAGTAGGTATTACGTGAGGGTTGCACCTGGCCGAATGTACAGAGGCGTGGAGAGGTAAATGTAAATACCTTTTGCAGGGTTGCAGTAAAGTAGAATAGTAATAGAGTTACTCGAAGTGACAAAATTTTAGTATATTATTCCCAAATTTTCTTTTTAAAGGCCTAATGCTAGTCAATAAAAAGAAGTTGTTTTAGTTTCTGATGTCAGTTCTAGTATGAACCGGAGGAAGGAATTCTGATATTTAGTTTTATTTTTAGAAGAGGGGCAAGCCTCTGATGTGCCATGGTCAGAGCGGTGATGCACTCACTCGCGCAGTCAACGCTTAAAGCAGGTACAACATTTCGCGCCCAATATACTAAGGTGGGCACAACACCATCCTAGGATGGGCACAAGACCAGCCTAAGGTGGTCACGGCCCACCCGGCCTTACCCCTTATATATGCCTATGGTCACAAGACAAAGACGGGCAGTATCCCACGAAGCTACGCCCTGTGAAAAATACCATTCTGCTTAACATAGCAATTAGTATTTTCTCTCTTGTTGATTTAACGAATACTACTATACTATATTTAAAAATATATGTTATTCTCAACCATATAAACTTACCGTTTATGATGTAGTAGTTCTATAACTAAAACAGCACAAGTATCAAGACCATTCATCCTCAGTTTACATACCAGCTAATATGATCACGGATCGCATCCGGCACTCACTCTCAATTTGCCCGCCGTGCGGCGGGAATTTTAAATATTACACCGGGAACACTGTCGGACAAACAAACGTGACAACCACCCGGTTGTAGTGGGAGGGAAAGGGGGGATATTTTTGTGATCCCCCAGTCATTGATACCCATTGACTTATTTACGTGTTGAGACTTAGCGTTGAGTCTAATATATATTCTGCCTGATACCATATTAAGTTTACCTCTAAAATCTTATTAATATGTACCATTTTCAGGTACTGGTTCTATCTGCATTTATTTTCTTTTTAATTATTCGACTTGCCACGCTCCGTTTTTTCAATCGATTAAGGCTAGTTCGCATTAGGATAGTATTTTAGTCGAGTAGAGAGTAATTTACTGGCCAAACTACTCGTATAACTATATATATACAGAAATCGTTCGCATTACGTTTTTCGTTCGCACAAGTGAGTGGTATTTTGCAAGATAAACGAGCTACAACGCAATAAAGTAAATAAACTGATTAAGCTAATCGTAATGGCTATTTTTAGAAGAGGTGGATAAAAAAATTGTGTAAACAAAAACAAAAAGAAGTTATGGGTACAAAAATGGATCTATAGAAGAGATAAACTAGGAGCTACTAATTGTCTTCTGAAGGAATTAGCATTGGAAAAGAAGAAGAAGGACTTAACATTCCACAAACATTCAGGGTCAACATATTATGAAACAGATCTTTTATAATTTTCTTTGCTCTAGCGAAACATTTTGGAAACACAAAATGGCGGGAGGAGCGACGACGATTTTTGCGGCCACTAATGAACTAATCAAACATGTTCGGACTTGTTAAGCCGGTAAACCAGAGACACGGAGGCGTGGTGGGAGGCGCTACTTGGCCAAAAATAATAGAACAAAATGGATTGATTCGACTAAATTATTTACTAACCTACTCGACTAAATTTTTGATGTTCAGACACATTCAGCCACTAAAGCATTCTCTACTTGACTAAAATACTAGCCTAATGCGAATTAGCTAAAAGTTCCCTTTCCTATTAGCATGTAAAAATAAAATGCGGCGTTTATTACTTGCTGATAATGTAACTTTTTATTGGTGAAAATTTTCTTAAATCGCTTCAGTGATATTTGAGTTTATTTGTTAGAAAC
This sequence comes from Heortia vitessoides, assembly GCA_020976665.1. Lineage (NCBI taxonomy): Eukaryota > Metazoa > Arthropoda > Insecta > Lepidoptera > Crambidae > Heortia > Heortia vitessoides. The sequence goes on along the minus strand of JACJUM010002279.1, from coordinate 8,751,937 downwards.
ATACATTAATACATAGATATTCATTTTCAGGTTGCAGCTGTAACACACTTTAATTCTAGCACCGCTGAAAACAATCACTTCTTCCATGATTGTATTTTATGATCATATGTATTGATCATGTCTGGATTATGGAATAAATAATATTATTATAAATGATTTTTAATTGAATTTCTCAGGTAGCCCTGGATGGAGCCAAATGTATTTTTGAATTTATAAAGAATCTGGCTGATAAGTAACTTTGGTAATGTTAATAGACTTGGGTTGCAAATGTTATTTATAAATTTTCTCAATATCTCATACTTTGACCTGACTCAGTGGTTTAATATTTAATACTATATAATATTTCCCAATACTGGATTCGGTGAATTTGTAATAAGTCTTCAAATCTTCTATAAGTTTGTATTTACTGGTAAGTTTTGTGTGTATTATGTCAGCTACGTGATTATGTCTATGAGTATAATCATCTTGTGATCTGTTGTATTGTTTCAGGCTTACTATGGCATTTTATACTTAGATCATTATTTATATTACGGTTTTCATAATGTATTCGGTATTTTTTTGTCTTAATTACTTCTTTTTTTAGTAGTTCTTTACTCCGCCATGCCATAGATTTTCTTCTACGCTACGATTTAAGGGTGTATTTTTTTATCTATTTCAGTTATTAACACATAAGTTGTCTATTACTTTTCTTTAGAACTACTTCATTTTTAATATTTAACTATTATGTAACTGTGTGATATCTATAAGTCCTCTTCGTCTCTTTGAATAGTCATTTGTTCTTAAGCTGATTTAGGATGGTGGTATCTATGTTTAGTTAGTGTGGTTCTTCTTTTCATTTCTAAAGCTTTCAATTTATTTGCAGACAATTTGATTACACCGAAGGAGTACATTGAAGACGGTATAGCATAAGTATTAATAGTTTTAATTTTTTTTTCAATGACTTTGTATTCTACTGAAATATTCATGTTTGTGATTTTTTTAAATAGTTTTGTGTTGTGACGTTCGAGATTGATTGAAACCTATATATTAGTACTGCCCATATTATTATTATATTTCCATTTTAGCTATGGATGTATATATTCTTTCTTGCAATATCAAAAGCCACTGGCGTGTCGCCAACCTTGTGACTAATGGTACAATGTCACATTACCCAGTAATTTCAATGCTTCTCTCACATTGACACACGTTTTACAGACGCATTCAATCAAGACACTAGGTATATTTCTCTGATAGAATTAGGTATTGTCTCAAAATAATTGCGCTTACTTTAATATGAAATTATATGACTAATAAATTTAATGTATAAAAAAATAGAGAAAGACTATTTGGTTTAGTTGAAGATAAAGTGAGTGAATTCCAAAGACTAAATAACAAATTCTTCAAATTTATAAGTGCACCAAAAAACCTACTAAAAATATAATAAAATACACTAAATACTATTTTCCATAATTGATTCACCTTAACAAAATAGATGAACTTCTCGTTGTAATTAAATGAAAGATCAAATCCACGAATTCATTTAAAAGTTCACTTCGTGTTTCGAATAATTTATTTCTTTAAAATTAAAGATCGTTTCTAAATATAACTTCTGGTATCAGTACCTATTCATAAATATGTTAACAATGGAAATTCTTTTTTGGTAAATTAGTTTTTTTATATAGATGTGCCCATGTGGGCACATCTTTAAAAAACTAAAGTATGTTTATCTGTATGTTACGATTCAGCCAGTTAAATTATTTTAATGATATCTGATATGTAGATATCACTAACCCCGGGGTAGGTTTTGTCTCTTTTTTGTCAGTTTTTGTAAGTTTCAGTAGGTCGCGATTTTTATTCAGATCGACGAACAAGCATTCACACACTCTGCGTGATAGTAAACGTCAATGCAGCTTGTTGACGCTGTTGTAATATCACGAAGACATCACTAATGCGTTGCCCTAACCAACTCGAAGATATTATGCTACATTATCCAGTAATTTCACTGCTTCTCTCATCCTTTAGACCGGAATACAGAAATGCGAAAACTGCTATTTGGCGATAGAAATAAGTTAGTTAAATAAGTGCGTTAAGCGTGAAGTTCGCGCAGGCAAAGTCGTAGGTGGAAAACTATTACAAAAGACATAATTTACATATATAAAATATAGTGGGAATAGTATGAGATGTCCTCAAAAACCAAACACGCTAAGTTTGCGGTAACTTAAATAACTTCGAGCAACGATAAGTTTTGGATTGTATCGGCGTCTTGCAAATTGGCAATTCTCGGTTTCCAAATACGCAAAATATGTACAAATTTATACGAGGTAGGTAAGTCTGGTTGCCGCCGGGGTCTGTGTGAAAATGTATATTACATTGACAGTTTCCTTATTACGACTTTTCTTTATAGCTGCTTTTTCAAGCGATGGTCGAAGTTCGACCATAATTGAAATTAAAATATTTTTTTGTAAAAACTCTTCCATCATTTGCTTGATATTCAAATGACAATAATCGTTGACTTTATTCACGTAAGTCATTCAAACTGTTGTAAGTGTAACGGTTATTGGAATTAATTTAAACGAGTTTAAAAATATCTAGTGAATTTTTTTTTTACAAAAGTATAATAGCTTTGTCCACTTATTTTCACATTATCTTAAACTGTTAAATTTCACGTTTATCTCTCGCACAAATGCCTAAAATAGGATTACAAATATTCCGTTTCACGTTTTAATATGTAAATGCCAATTTAAGAAGAGATGTAGAGTCGTAGAGCATCTACTGCTGGACAGGGATCTCCCCAAATTATTCCCAATAGGACTGGCTGTATGCGGCCTACTTCCAGCGTGACCATGGATATCAAAAAAAATCTTTAAAATTCTGTTTTCTATCTAAATACTCAGAGGCCTTAATAATTTAGACAACTTTTTTTATATGACTAAGTGTTGACTTTGACGCGGATCGTGTGCTTGCTTGTTGAATCAAATATACGATCCGCGTCGTATTAAGCCTCACCACATATAGACGATGGTGTTCTCGCAATAGCTAGCAGGTCACCGACCTTGTGACTTTAAGATGTTATGTCGTATCCTAGTAATTTCAGTGTGTCTTTCACCTTACAACTCCGAACACAGCAATGCGAACACTGCTATTTGGCGGTAGACAGAGGAGAGGAGAGAGTGAGGTACCAATGCAGAGGACCTTTGTATAAGATCACGTCTATTAGGAGTTTTGGTTTAACAGAAAATAACAATTAACGGGCCCGGTGGTGTAGATGGTAGTGATCCTATTATGTGCGCCAAAGGTCGTAGGTTCGATTCTCACACTGGAAAAATATTTATTTAAAGATATATGTATAAAGATATATTTATAAAGATATATTTATTTAAATATATGTATTTAAGTAGTTTATTTGTGATACTTCTGTAGTCTGGCGTCTGTAACACAAATGCTTTAAGTGACTTATCACGGAGTCAGATAAATTTATGATATGTTGTGGGAGTTTCTTATTATTATCAAGTGAATATACATACTGAAGGCAAATAACGCAACTGTTAGATTTCCACTTTTATGACATCACATTGGAAATCTCTAAAATGATGATTGGTTCTCCACTATATTATGCATGTGTTATACATATAAACTTTCTTGAATCACTCTATCTTTTAAAATATACCTCATCAATATTTGCTACGTAGTTTTAATGATATAAGCATACATAAGGACAGACAGAGGAAAACGACTTTGTTTTATACTATGTAGTTGTACCAACTCCATATTTACATTTAAGACAAGCGGATATCTATGAGTTCAGGAAATAAATAAATAGCCTTTGAAATCTCAATGAAATAGCCTCATTGATATAGCCGGTTGCAACGCAGGGGTCGCTGTACAAGGGTTGATTCACGGTCTGACAAATTGTTATTTGTCTACAGCAAACAGTGTTGACATGTTTTAGTCTCTCGGTGTTTTGATTAAACTTAATCTAGTGTTTAGATTGAGTTTGGCTATTAAACTTTTATATTAGCAAGACTTATTACCGATAAAATGCTATGTGATTTGGTATATGTATGAATTTCGTTGTTTCGTTATAAATAATTAATATATCACACAACATTTTACGCATTGACCAGACTCCGAGATAAATCAGAAAACAGAGAATTCATGAATTTAGTACTAAAATACATGATATGGATACGGATTAGATGACTCTTATGATCCCGTGGGACCATCAGGGTTATATTTCATTTATTTATTATTTTTGACGATTCGAAAGTGCTTGTAATGGGCCTGTTGGAATAAAATAAATTATTTTTATTTGATTTAATTGAAACCATGAATCTTAGGGCATAAGACAGAAACACAACAGAATGCTTCATTAACATTTTACCTTTTAAATGACCTTTCAATATTATTGATAGCTAGTAGCGTCCTGAGAGAGTTATCTGTAAAAAAGTAGCCTTACTTCTTGAAACATGAATCCTTTCAGAGATTAGCAAAAAAATAAGCAAATGGTTTTTTTGTAAATAGCGCATATACTTTTATATGCATTTAGTGAAAATTTATAAATTTAGATTTATAAAACGGACATCACATTTTATTGATATGAAATGATATCATGTTTGCAGGCTGGGGTAAGTCGCTTCATTTGCACACAAATAGGCTGGTAAACGTGACATAGACATGGGAATGAAAATAGCTTGATGTAGACCAAAGTGCGCACTATATCGATCCAAACTGAGTTACTGCGTTCCCCTTTTATAAACAAGCCGGCTGTAGGCTCGGGAATCTAATGAAGCTCTTCCTGTCTCGAACTTAGATGAATCGGTTACATAGTAATCGATACTGAGTTCATTTGCTATTGATCGATAAGGCTAGATAATAACAAAATAAATTAATAATGTATTTCATGAAAATGGTGTAGCCAAGACTTGTCTTTATCTATAAAAATTACATGTCACGGTGTTTGTCTGAGATGGATTTTAAACTACTAAACAGCTCTTGTAAAGTTTTGCTTAATGATAGACATCGTTAGGACTGGAGAAGACAGGCTAGATTAAATATATATTGTTACATTTTACAAGCATTAATTGAACTTAAAATGTATGTTCAGGAGAAATCTTGCGACTATGTGACGGTTACTGTGTGACGTCATTCGAAATCCGACGTGACGGCTTATCCAAGATGGCGGACCAATTATTTTTGATGCATTTAAAATATGGATATCAAATGAAGGGTTTGCGGAGAATAATTTGAAAAATAACTAAAAAGAAAAAGTAAATTAATGATAAAAACCTATTTCGGAGAATGGTCGTTATAATTTTTTTTCGGGTATCGTGGATATTTCAAAATAACACGTAAGACGTTTCGAACTAAACCATTGGAACGCCCGTCTGCATCGACGCTACATGCTGTCGGTCGAGGTAAGTGCGCTCCCCCGCCCGCTTGCCGCCGCCCGCTCGCGGCGCTCGCGCAGCCCGACTGCTACCGCTGTCAACCAGTACCACGGCTTCAGATTTTCTCGAGCTACCCACAATGGAAAATACAATGTCGGAGTGTGAGTTTGAGAATGTCACAACGCGTCAGGGTGGTAGTGTTGAACCTGGTAGCTGCTTATGCGGAAACCATAGCTTGTTCAGGGAAATGGTAAGAGAAGAGTTGCAGGCTATTATGAAGGAACACCTAACAATGATTTCGCAGCTGCGTAATGACTTCCATGAACAATAAATTGCTATAAAAAAATTATAGGCGCTCAGTAACTTTGACTTGAGGTACTCTGTAGAAAAGAGTCAGCTAGTGAAAATTGTCAACATAATGATATACCCAACTTAAACTCAGCTCGAAAAATAGAGATCTTCCTAATTGTAAGAGGCGCAACAATGAGTCTAGGAGAAACATACATCCTCCGTAGGTAGCAGAAGGTAACATTAGAAATGTGATGGCCAATAAAAACCAATCTCAGGTTAACGAGTCACATATAATATTTTTTATTTATTTAACTTTATTGCACAAAATGTTACAAAATGTACAAATAGCGGACTTAATGCCAGATGGCATTATCTCCCAGTCAACCATTACACAAAACTGAAACATATATATGTTACCGGACAAACCCGATTTCAGGACAAACCAGTTTTGCCTAGGCGAAACTAGTTATTCCTATATGCGATAGGATTAACTAGTATAGCCTAGTTCAAACTAATTTGTCCTAAACCCGATAGGATAAACCAGTTTAGGCTAGTCCAAATTAATTTGTACTAAGCCCGATAGGAATAACCAGTTTAGGCTAGGCCAAACTAGTTGATCCTGATATAAATACGCACACTCCAGGATAAACTGGTATGGTCTAGTCTGAACATTATAGTATATCTAGAAAGTCAAAATAAATACCTAACCTAACCTAACCTAACCAACCATACCAGTAACCATACCAGTACCAGTAACCATACCAGTACCAGTAACCATACCAGTTTATCCTAAAGTGTGCGTATTTATATCAGTACCAACTAGTTTGGCCTAGCCTAAACTGGTTTATCCTATCGGGCTTAGTACAAATTAGTTTGGACTAGCCTAAACTGGTTTAACCTATCGGCTTTAGGACAAATTAGTTTGAACTAGGCTATACTAGTTAATCCTATCGTGTATAGGAACAACTAGTTTCGCCTAGGCAAAACTGGTTTGTCCTGAAATCGGGTTTGGCCGGTAACATATATATATAATATCGTCGCATATGATGGAAATGTTTACTCCAAAAAGAAAATATACACCTTGTTTTGAACTCGTTTTACGATTCTAAATATAGTAATTTTGATAAACTCGTCCCCAAAAAATAAGGTCTAAGTATTATTGGGGATATAAGGGAGAAGATTAGACTACAAAGAGTTTGGAAACAAGCGTAGTGTCAGGCGAGTTATATTCAGTTTTCCAATATGCGAGCGTGTCTTAAGATATAAATCTCCTTAGCATACGCATCCCTCATGAGGAGCTCGGAGAGTGATCTGCACAGCAATCCTCGAAACTTTTATCGTCATGTGAGCAGTTAGTACAATGATATTTTCAAGTAAGTCCAGCCATACATTTTTTATTAGCAGCACGGATTTTGACCAGGTAGATCATCAGTTAATTCGAATCTATTAACTTTGGAGGAATTTATCTCGGCATCAATGGATAGAGGAATTCAAATAGATCTGCTGCACTTTGATTAACGCAAGGCCTTTGGTAGAGTCAGTTGTAGAATCCTGTTATCTAAACTTGATGCTTTTGGTTTTTTTTCTAAGCTTATAAATTTATTTAGTTATTATTTCACAGATCGACATCAATTTGTTCGCCACGGTTGTTATGTCGCAAGCATATCCAACGCCACCTGTTGTGACCCAAGAATTGATACTCGGGCCGTTGCTCTTCTTACTGATGGTAAACGGATGGATGATGTGCTAAAATATACTAAATGTCTACTTTATGCTGACGATCTAAAATTATATGCAGAAGTCAAGGATGAGAGAGATTGTTTACTGATACAGAAGGACATTAATGCCTTATACAAGTGGAGTAACGAGAATGGCTTAGAGTTTAACTATTCTAAGTGGCATATCATGACTTTCAGCCGCAAGCATAATCTCGTTAAATACAAATACAGGTTAGGCTACCAAGTTATTGACCGCACAGACACTATACAAGACCTGGGTGTTACATTTGACCCTTTACTTACATTTAACGAGCACATTTCCGCTCTCGCTCGTCGCTGTTTTAGTCGTTTAGGATTTGTTTTACGGAACTCGCGTCATTTCAAGAGTCCAAATATTTCTATGATCCTTTTTATCTGTCTAGTGCAAAGTTCATTAGAATCTAGTGCATGTATTTGAAATTTACATGATGCCAAGTATAGACAAATGATAGAAAAACATCAGAAAACGTTTCTCCGCTGCTTTTATAAAATGGTATACAGCTATTATCCCTTTATTAACCCAACTAAGTTCTTGCTGGAATGTTCGGGATGAATTCTCTGGTGACGAGGTGTGGAGAAGGAGAGCTCTTGCAGAACTGTTAACCGCTATAGCAATATTGCGTGGAGATGTGGACTCGCCTGTATATTTAAAGCAATTGTCACGCATCTTAGTGCCTGACAACCATCTGCGCATTCTATCCGGACGAAGACATCGGCTGTTTGCGCCTCTGCCATGTCGTACTGTAGCGCGTGCTTTACGCCGCATGCAGCAGGCGTGCTTAATGCACTCCTTATGTCTCACCCGAACGTTGACGTATTTGTCGACAACGTCAAATCATTAATAATTAAGCTCGATGTAGAATAATTAAATTTTTGTTACAACTTTATAATTATGTGATTGGGATAACTCGTATAATTACGTTAATAAATTTTTAAAAACAAGCTCGTATTTAAATGCGCTGAAAGAAAGAAAATAATATTTTTTTTTGCTGTAATCTTATAACGTTATTTCACATTTATTTATGGTATTAAAGCTTGTAGCGAGATTTAAGTATTCCTATTTATTATCCACATGTAATTACTTATTTATTTTTACAAGTTAATCTTTAACGTTAAAGCTACACTAGTTAATCCCTAATAACGGTATGATACTGCCAGAGTATAAAGTACCCTTTGTATAACGTGTTGCAGGAAGGTGATAGAAGGGTCGGTATGGTCATATAGCATTAGCAGGTCAGATAGTCATTTTATACTCATCCGCAACAATATAGTTGAAACGCAAAGAGGCGGCGATAGACAGCAATATCCACATCGCTAAGAAGCTATCTTGGATCGCCACGAGCCGGTTAAATATGGATCAAGGTCCCTCAAAATTAGGACCCTTTGGTTAGTTTATATCGAACAGTGGACGTCCTACGACTAATATCCTGTAATGAGTCTAAGTTGTTTTTGTTTAAGTTAACTTACTTCTGCTAATTTTTTCTTAATTTTTTAATAAATTATCACCATGTACTAATAAAGTTTTTCCCGTTTCAAACTTAATAAGACTTGATGTCAGATAATCATAAAACGATTTGAAACTTCCTTGCTTGAACGAGGCTTAGAGTTCAATTTTTGATATTGACTGGAATAAATATATATTGTTTCCGGGTTTTGTGGGTCACCAATGACCGCTAATTAATTTGTTGTTCGATACCTCGTTCAGTTTTAGTGTCTGTAATCAAGCTTATTAAAGAAACCTTGCTGGTAGTTAGTGTCTCGCGCTAGCGCTGTACTACGGCATTGTTTGTCATGTCTAGGACAATGTGGAGAGTAATCCAACCAAGCATGAAATTTTTATATTGCAAAATATTATTGTACACTGATCGGGGGCGCTTTATATAGCAGACAAGAAAGTTTTGAATTTCATTATTTTTTTATTTTTATTTGGTATTCCTCATACTACCTCGTATTTTAAATATATTTTCCACACATGTTGCATGCAAAGTTTGCCTCAAAGAAATCGCTCTATGCGATAAGGCCGCCAATTGTACTTCACTAAGTATTACATACTATTAATATTGTCTATAAATATAGGTGAACGAAAAAGAGTATTATTAATATTATTATTGAACTTTACCGGTAATAAGAGTCTCATGCTGGACCTGTTATACAGATTTTTTTTTCATGTCATTGAATGTCCACTGAAGATCATAGAGCTCAGGAATACTCACCTTAAAGGGGAGTTTTGCCTATAATGCCGCCCTGGGCAGGCGTAATGTCAATAGCAGAGCGTAACGGGAATACTGCTGCCTATCCTTGACCTGTTGCATTTTTTTACTCTTCTACCCCTAATGTGATGGTCAGTGACATTATGTGGCTAGGTTTCTACTGAACCGTCTATTTCTACCCTCGTAGGGCCTACACTTCACTTTTATGCTCTAACATTTTTTCAGTTCTCGCATATACATATGTCTCACACTTTTATTTTCTCTCATTCATTCATACCTAATCTATATATATTCTACTTTTTAATTTTTACATCAACGTTTATAAAACAGGATGTGGGAGTTTGAAAAATTTTAGTTTATTTATTTTTACATATCTATTACATAACATAATATGCACTATACGTTCTTACTTTATTTTATTTTTTATACATTTATTTATTCTATAGTATGTTTTTACTTAGTTTACATTTATTCAGATTTCCCTTATGTTCTATGCCCTGTTGCACTTGAGCTACGCTGTTTTCGGTGGATAGACCTCCAAACGCAATACATGATTAGAAAACTTTTAGGATCCCTGGTTCATGAAAAGGTTTGTTACATTGTTGTTTTCAGTTTGACTGGTATCTCAATAACTGATGATATGATACGAAGATGTCAAACTGTGATAATTTTTATTAATTCTTTAAATCATAATTACCGGTTTTTTTAACATAATGCAAAACTGTGGAAAAATATAGCATTTTATATTAATTCTATCCTAAAATAGTAAATACTTACAAATTACACGATAAAATAACTATTTAGAAAAAACACTTGCAAATTCATACATCTGCTTATAAGTATATCAACTCTACTGAGGACTTTGCTCACAATACGGATCGGTCTGGTAGACGCTTCTTAGCTTGCAGGTTAGTTGTGGCTGCTGGCACAACAAGCTGTTACCAGAATAATGTAAGAAGTCTACTGCAGGGTTTAGCAAGAAATATCCAAAATATTGGTTGTAAGCGGTTTGTATCCAGCACTATTCTGCGCTCCTAGTAAGACTCTTCACCTCGAAAGTGGACGTTGCGTTTGCCGGTACCCACTCTCTAATTGGCCGTCCATTTTACGTGCTATTTCCGGGCCGAGCCACTGTCATTTCAGCTTGATAATCAATTGGGCTGATTCTATTACTGGTTTCCTCATTCCTGTTTCAATTAAGCAAATCGACTTTTTTCCTTTACACCTTTTTCTACCGCCTAATTGCAGTGTTCGCACCGCTGTGTTCCGGTTTGAAAGGTGATATAGGCAGTGAAATTACAGGGTAATGTGACATAATATCTTCTAGACACAACGTTGAGAACGCTTGTATTATCAGAGGTGACCCATACTATGTGACACCGTTAGCTAGTTTATCCACTTAGTAATATAATAAAAATAATTGAGCAGGTCCTTATCTCATTCTGAGTTATCTAACAAGACCCAATGGAAGACCATGTTCCAAATGGTAATAACAATTATTGATTATACACCATTCTAAATTCGCCCCAAGTTACGAGCCAAAAGTACTGGAAATCGTAAGTTAAAGCTCTTCAGTGAAAATTCTAATACCCCCATCTTAGGGAATTATATGTTTTACGTATATATAACGTACCTATGTTAATTTTCCATCGATTTTGGATCAACACTACTCTCCCGGGTCTAAATTACTGTTATATTATTCGAATGTAGCCTTTTGTTATTGAATTGTAGGGCACGGTATTGTTTATAAACGCAACCAGGCACCAAGAGCAGATGGAATATACTTGAATATATGTGTATGAATATATATATATATACCTACTGTGGAAACGGAAATCTCTATTATAAATTCGTAATATTGTAGTATTAATACTGATAGAGTAAGAAAGAAAATGTATGAAATAAATCATTTTGGATACATAGTAAGCGAATAGCATAAAAACAAAATAGCAATAAACAAGGTATGCAGTATTTTTATGAAACTAGTTCGACAAGCAAGCATATAACCTGCGTGATAGTAAACGTCAAATCAGGCATTAGGCGTTTATAATATTACTAGAATATCACTAGCGTGTTGCCAGCCTTGTGACTTGATAGCATTATGTCAACATAGACGGGCCCGATGGCGCAGATAGATACCAGATCCTATCTTTTGTGCCAAAGATCGTGAGTAAGACTCCCACTCAAAGCAAATATTTATATGATGGTATTTGTGTTTGTTCTGTGTCTGGGTGTTAATATATGTACTACTTAATAGTATATTTGTTATTCCTCTGTTGTCTGACGTCCGTAACATAAATGCTTTAAGCGACTTACCAGAGCCAAGACAATGTATGAGACGTTGTGGGAAATATACATTATCCAGTAATTTGACTGTTTTTCTCACCCTTCAATTAGTGATATAGCAAAACGAACAGTACTATTTGGCGGTAGAAACAGGTGAGAGTGAGGTACCAATGCAGACGACCTTTGTATGAGGTCTACTTCATACCTGAGACAATTAGGCTCAGGGAGCAGACAGCACTGATATTCTGCCATCGCCTTTTTTAGGTTATTATTAAGTCGTTTCAATACATTTTATTTGTAAGAACAATCAATATCTCGCTATTTTAATTAATATGAGCGATGCCTATATGTTTGTCGTAAACCAACGTTGTAATGTTCAAATGAAAAATTAAATATATATTGTGCTTTTAATAAACTACCGGCAGCGACCCTCGCTTTCATTCGCTAATTTTCGTGAGATTCATCACATCAGCCATTGGAAGTCCACTGCTGGACATAAACCTTCCCAAAAAACAAACTGGGCAAACGCGTTGGGAATCGCAGAGCGGAGCTTTCGTTTCGTTTCGTTTCGCTTTATTAGTTTCATTGTTTCTATGGATATACCGCCATCTGTCGGTACCGGTACCTTAATCGCCTTTTATGACACCTGGTACAGCAGGAGGTTTAATTCTACTCTACCGGCACCTTCTTCCCACCTGTTACTTACTTTACATAGTAGTTTTTAAATCAATGATGCACAAAAACAATATGAGATATTATATTTTTTTTATTGGCCCTTATTGTATATTTACAATTTTATTTGTTAATAATGTTTCTAGTACTTTGTACTAGAAACATTCAATAAGACCACAAGAGTCTTCATTATAAGTCTCAAAGTCCGAAGCTCAGCGGTCAGAGCTTTGGACTTGTTATAAAAGGTTCGATTCCTAGTCGATATTTCTGAGACTAGTCGATTTTTTTCTAGTAAAAATTAATATTGTAAAACAGTAATGAGCTATTATGTATCAACACAATTACTTCTCAATATATTTATTACCGTCAGATGACGTAAAGCAATCTAAAATAATACGCTCTGCGATTGCCAACACGCTTGCCAGCGTGGCAATTATAGGCGAAATTCTCCCTTCTTTGGGGAGCTCCATGTCCAGCAGTGGAATTTCAATGGCTGGTGTGATGATAATCATACACGAGGTACACCTCATACAAATGATCATCTAGTTCATTACTCTCACCTAATTTTACCAAATAGCAGTGTACTCATTGCTGTGTTTCAGTTTGAAGGGTAAGAAAGGCAGTGAACTTACTGGGTGATACTATCTTCAAGTCACAATGTAGGCAACGCGCTAGTGATATCCTCATAATATCACACAAATAAGCTGCGGTAACACTTACTATCAAGCGGTCCGTATGCTTGTTTGTCGACCTGGTCTAATAAATAAAATACATTAACTGGTGTTCATTCCTACAGGAGTCCCAAACCCCGTAGCCGAGAGACCGGGCAGACGAGTGTCTGAGTGACCCATCCTTATTGTCTCTATTTTAATGAGGCTGCGACGCTCTTTTATTATCAGTAATTAGTAACACTAAACCTTCACGCTGTATTCGTCGAGTGATACTATAGTTAACCGTCATTAAAAATATTGGGTTTCAAATTGTTCTGTTCCAACTTGAAAACGTATAAGTCGTGTGATTAATCATTCTGGAAGAGTATTAAAAAACTTAGTCTATGCTTGTATTTTCTAGATTAACTTTCATACACGCAAGTTATTTTGTCTTTATCACACGACAATAAAGTGGTTTTACAAAAACTCTATGTTAAATCTTTTTAAATTGGAAACATTTTTCACATTCTTATCGAGTGTACTTTTACTTGAGGTTAAGTGTACTGCACTCTCACCTGTTTCTACTATCAAATAACAGTGTCATTTCTACCGCCAAATCGCATTGCTGTGTTCCAGTGTGAAGGGTGAAAGAGGCAGTGAAATTACTGGGTAATGTGACATCATATATTCCAGTCCCAAGGTTGGTAACGCGCTAGTGATATACTTGTGATATCACGAGCGTCTTTTGGCTACAAAAGTGTTAAATATCACGCGGATTGTATGCTTGTTTGTCGACCTGGTCTAATAAAATAAGAAAAGAAAAAGTTGTGATTTAACCTTAGCCTGGCTAATCCTTAAGAATTTCATTAAATAACACACAGTAGAAAATTGTGTGAAAAGTGCTATAAACATTACAGCCTATACATATATTTATTTCTTGCCTTCTTCTAATTATGCCTTTAAAACAATAATTTTCATAGTTATTATCGAAGTTATTTCTCTAATCAGATATTGCAGTAAGCTTCACAAATATAATAAAAATTAATTGAGTTCTGTGTCCAAATAATAAGTAAAACATTCAAAGTTACGAAAGATCAGTTTTATCAGACATCTTCATGTATAAAATTTCTGTGTCCATGTGTTTGTCAGTGATGAACTGTTTAACTACCGAATTGATTTTAATATTTCTTTACTCACTAAGTACAGTTTGATCCAAATTGAGTGATATGCTAGTTTATATCTAAATGTATAGAGGCAGCATTAATCAACATATAAGTATAGTTTAAAAACATGATTAACTAGCTAATCCAACAAACGTTTCCCTGTACTTGAGTATCCTTAAATTCCAAAACTCAATGGTCTGTACAATGGACTTTTACTTGTTTCTTTTTGATTAGACCAAAGAACAAATAAATCTATTATATCACTTTTGCTTAATATCATCGCTGCCTGATTATGAAAAACCAGTCCGCAAAAGGATAGCGAATCCTTACAAAAATCCATTATCCATATACATCAGTGGCTCCTGTCGTACCTATCAGTATACATTATACCGTTGGTACTTATATTTATAAAAAGATACATTTCCTTTATCAAAAAAAGTCCATAAACCATTTTTGGCTAACTGACTACATACAACAAATTGTTTGTCAGCGCAGAGGTAAATAGCTGTCGGTTAACTGAACCATACAACAACTTGTTTAACAGCGCAGAGGTAAATAGCTGTCGACTAACTGACTCCATACAACAACTTGTTTGACAGCGCAGAGGTAAATA
>JACJUM010002279.1:8556599-8736919 GCA_020976665.1 Heortia vitessoides | reverse complement strand
CAGAGGTAAATAGCTGTTGGCTAACTGAACCATATAACAACTTGTTTGACAGCGCAGAGGTAAATAGCTGTTGGCTAACTGACTCCACACAACAAATTGGTTGACAGCTCAGAAGTAAAAATCTGTCAGGTAATTGAACTCAAACTACAAATTACTTTACTTATTAAAAAATAACTAGTCTTGTCTGAAAATGTATTGAAACATCCTACCATTAATGGTTAGAGTTTTAGTTTTGGTCAAGTTTAAAATCTGCGGTGACGGTTCGTTTGTTTGGTCCCGTTTCAACTAAGCCCATGGATTAAATAAAGGATAAATGTACATATTCCACAGCATTTATTGAGAATATTATTTTGTTGAACATTATAATTTTTAGTGAAAATCATTAAGATTCACACTAGTCTAGTTCATGTTGCCAATGTCTTTTGATTCAGGTAGCAAAGTAGACTAGTGCCTCCCCCTTGAACCAGGTTTCGTAAGAGACGACTGAGGTACCGGGACCGACAGATGGCGGTATATCCAAACAACGCTCGAATGCATAGGGAGGGAGGGCATCTGCGGCAGCATCCCCATCACTAAGCTACGCTCTGGGATTGGCACCAATCTTGCCTAGCGCGGTGATTACGGGCAAATTCCTTATTTTAGGGACAGCCTAAATCCAGGACATATTGGAGCGAAGCGTCTGCTAGGATAATGATGATAAAGTAATTCAGCATAACATACCAAGAAATACTTAAAGATGTAGATCGAACAACTTGCCGATGCTTCGACAAGGTACATAATTATGAATGTTGCCTGTTTATGTGAGCTCCATGTTCGCAAAAAAACATGAAGTAGGTTTTGGTAACATGAAGTAGTGAAACATTTTTGTAAAGAAGTAGAGATCATTAGATATTTTCAATAGGTAAGTGTGATTTACTATTTTTTTCCTTAAATAAGAGCGTAACGTTTAGCAATTACTGTATTAGGATCTACTAGAGAAATTGTTTTAAATTTTAATTATAACTTATTGATATAAAAATGCTTTTAGATTGTGAAAAATGTTGCCTATGCTCCCTTTGAAGTATTGGTTTGGGCACTTCATAAAAAAATATGAGGGTTTACGTTGTATCTGTTGGCTTTCAAATTCATTACAATTATGAGTACTTTGAAAGTTCAATTACATTGCATAAAACTAAAACCTCTGTACTTAGCATTTGAAAATAATGAAAATGGGTTTGACGTGATGCAGTGCTGCCCGGTTATAGATTTGAATAAAAAAATATGATATTTTTAACTTTTTTATGTTTTTGTGTTATAGGAACAAAGAACTTTTTGTCTAAAAAAACTGCATGGTATTAAAGTCAAAGTTTAGAGGCTATTAAATAGATAAAGTATTTTGACAAACCCTTAAATACATACTTGATTACAATGACAGATTTCAATATAGTACCGTCGCACGTTTTATTTATGTTTGCCCTATTTAATTTGGCATCATAATTTGTCATTAATGTTAAACAATAAGAATTTGTACAAAGGTTTTTCATGTTATATAAAATCATTGATTGACTGACTCAATGACTGACATGTTCCTTTTATAAAATAGAGGAGCACTAAGATTTTTTTTGTATTACACTATAAGGGGGTAAAACGGGGGTGCAAAGTTAGTATGAAACTTTGCTGTTTTTGAAGTTATTTGAATGAAATTCATTATATAGATTTTACTATTAAAGTTTTTTAACTTAACGCGGATGAAATCCCTGAGTGCGGCAAGTTTAGACATGATAATGGTTTTCATTAAAATAACTCCATAATACGTAAGTTTGACAGCTCATATTCTGATCAAGCTATATAAAAGACTATAGTTGTGTTGACCAATGTTTTTGTAACCGAGGTAGGCTGTACGCACACGAGCGCGGAGGCGCGATGTAAATGAATTATCTGATCCGGACGTGATTCCTTTGCCACACGGACTGTGCTGCTCAAACTGTTAACGTTGTCAATACTAATAATTAAAAGTGAAAGTAATCTGACTATCTGTTTCTTAGGTACTACTACTTACTCCTCATAAGGAGGCATTGGTATCTCACTTTCAACTATTTCTACCGCCAAACAGCAGTGTTCGCATTGCTATCTTCTGGTTTAAAGGATGAGAGAGTGAAATTATTAGGTAATGTGACATAATATCTTCAAGTGATAAGGTAGGGACGCGCTAGTGACTTCTTGTGACATAGGCTTATGTTTATGGTGACCGGTGACCTTTACTGTCACGCGGACCGGATACTAACACATAAGCTACTTTTTACCGTGAAAATATGTTCCAATAGAATATATCTGGCTTTTTATTGTTTTTACGAAATTTAAATATTGAAATTTGAATCATAAATTCAGCTACTAGACACCCACTGGTAGAGATAAATTGTTTACATACATATATCACGCCTGTGTCCCATCGGGGTAAGCAAAGACTATGGATTTCCAATTGTTACCTCGGCATGCCTCTCTTACTTGCATTAGTCCTTTTATACACGCTCGTTTATTCTTGGTACTTCTGACCTTCTTTAATACCTCTTCTACCTGGTTAAGATATGTTCGCCTAGGTTGTCCAACTCTCCCAACTCTACCATTCACTTCCGCTCTATATATATGTACAATCATTCGATTTTTAGATTTTTACCCTATAATTAAAAAAATAACTAAAAAGTCTCTTATTCTCATTCATGTATACGTTCACTTATTACAAAAAAAACAATTAATTTCACAATAATCTGTATATATAAAATGAGAAGCCGACTGACTCATATATCATCGCAAGGTTTCTACTATCATCATCATCATCATCATACCAGCCAATTAAAGTCCACTACTAGACATAAGCCTCTCAAAGTGAGGAGGTTTTTATACCATAATTTCCGCGCTGGGCAAGCGTGAGGGCAATTGCAGAGCGCAGCTTTCGCGATGGGGATGCTGCCGCCCATCCCTGCCCTGTGCTTTTGAGCTACACTACGAACGTAGGGGAGAACTAAGAAATATTTTTTTAATTCACCCTCTAGTGAGGTAAGAGGGGGTACAAAATTAGTAGAAAATTTTTGAAGGTATTCAAGTGAAATTCAGTATAAAAGTTCGTCATTGAAAATCATGAAAATGTAAAGTTTCGAATATCATCGGGAATGAAATCAAATCGGGAAACCGCAGGGTGCTGCTAGTTTTATTACAGTAATCTTGACCCCTGATAATGTTTAGTAATATCGTGTTTTTTTTTTAAGTTTGGTGTACTAAATATTTGCTTTAAAACTAGTTTGGTAACCAATTTATATGTTTATTTAAATTGCAAACTCTTATTAGACTTGTAGCATATAATTATAACAACAAAGTGCGTTCGTAACAAGCGAAGTAATAACTTTTTTTCGCTATAAAATGTTTTTATTTTAATTGCGGCACTGGGCAATCGCAGATAATTTAGTTTCGCCTTACCTTACAGATAGTTAACTTATTTAGGCACATCAAACTATTAATGGTTCCGAATGATAAAATGTTCGTATCAATAGAACATCCCTTGGAAAGTTTGAGAAGCTGCGCGGCACGGGCGGCCCGTCCTATATAAGTCGGGATCACGCGGCTGTAAAGCATTCCCGTGCAACAGGTGCCGAGATAAGGTGAGTGTGTAACCAACCTTATATTTCAATTTTTTAAGCAATAGTGAACATTTGTGTATTGATTTAAAAATAGAAACCAGGGGATCAAAATTTTAAAAATATTTTTTTTAATGCCACTCTATATATTTTCTAAATCAAACGTGGAGATGCAATACATAAAAAGTATACTTTATCGATAAATAAAGATAGTAAAAAAATTAAATATACATTTGGCGGGCCCAGAATGCCAAAGAAAAACAATATATTAGATTTAAAATTATATCAAATAACAATTCGAGATACGATTTTCTGTAAATAATAGAGTGAACATTTGTTTATATTATGATTTAAAAGTGGAACTTATAATTTTTTCAAAATAATTTTACATGTTTTTTTTATATATTTACTTATTGTTAAACGTAAATGACGTGAGAGATAATGTCTCTATATTCAGCCAAGAAAGAAAGATTATGGTGATAAATTATGAAGAAAACTTTATTAATTATTCTCTTTGAAATAGGTTAGCTTGCGGTAAAGACCCTTTGTTTCTCAATTTATCAAATAATCTATCAGTGACAAATCAATTCAGAACTTCTTCTAGTAATTTGTTAGCTCCTCGGGACCAACACTGTTCAAGCTTATTGATGGTGAATGTTACTACATCATATTATTAATATATTGTATATATTAAAAATTTTATTTATAAATTCATTGTCGTATAATCTATATATAAAAAATCATGTGAAGTTTATGAAATATTAAAGTTATAAAAATGTTTATTACTTCAAAATATTATCGCTAATATTAAAAATAGTGGAAAACTAACCAATAAATAAAAGACCAAGAAAATTTACTATATTCTAAGTTAAGTACATCGTGTTAAGATCTGATTAAGCCACAATCGAAATAAAATCATAGGCTTACCATTTCAATAATATTTTTATTTTTATCTTGGAAATGATATTTTAAATTTTATCGATGTTTCAAACGTTAAAACTATATATATATATATATTACAAGTTCGCGTGAATTTGATCATATGGATTTTCCATACTCTGCCTATAATTACAATCTGTAATTGCCTTCAGTATCAAGTTTGTAATTGTGCTGTGGTAGAAAAAGTCGTTTCTTTTTAAGAGCGTCTTCAGTAATCAAAAATTAATACGCAAGACGTGAAGGAAACAAACATAAAAACTTTTTAGAAGGTATAATGTTAAAAATCATATGATTCTACAAATGACTTACTATTCATTTGCAATGTCTATAAATTAACAGGTTCTGCTAAACGTACATGCAGTATATAAAACAGAAAAGCTGTCGATTTTTATCAGCTGATTACCGAAAAAGTTCGACCGGTTCTGCCGGAACTCTTTTGAACCTAGGATTTATTTTATATACAACTGTAAAAGTCAATCTACATATTTGGATTTTCGAACAAACGCGCGATCATTACAATTCAAATCTCCAATCGTCCTATTAATCAATTCTTCGAAAGCTGATGGAACAAGTCTTTAATCGGTTTATCAGAAATAGTGTTTAAGAAGTTGAAACCTCTCAAAATTCTGCTGTATAATTATTGTGAATTTGGTACTTGTGACGATGACTCAAAATTTTCGAAACTGCACTAAGTTACTGGCTTCTTAAGAAGTTTTCGTCTTTAAACTATTTCGATCGAAGCTTAGTACCAACAACAAAATATTGAACGAACTCTTCAGAGACTATTGTATAGATTTTAATACATTAATAATTCATTCGTATACTTCATTAGTTAAAACAACCTTAATGTAAAATTTGACATGACTGTTTTTGTCAATACCCAAAAATATTTTATTCAAAGAAATATACTACAGATGCGAAAATGTATCTAATTGTCACATTTTCACCTTACATTACATTTTCACCAAATTTGGCATGAATAGCATAAATCCTAGGGAAGGATGTAATAGACTGTTCATGCCCGCAATAGTTCTCACAGAACGCGAAATAAAGTGCTATCCACGAAGAGAGATTTTAGTATCTAAAGTGGAAATAAATTTGTCTGATTATTTATATTTTAGGCTTTGTACAAAATCCTTTGAAAGAGGTTTCAAATAGATTCCGTTATCATGTATTAGTGTATCAATGTATCATACAACCCATTTTGAAGTAATAACCAAGTAATGTCGCTTCCAAAATTTGGACATATTCATAAGCTTTTAAATTCTCAATACATTGTCTTAATTTCTGTCACGGTTTCCCAAAATTAGTAATAGCCGAAATAGATTTTAATGTAATTTCAAAACCACCATATGTCCTGGAAAATAAAGTGGAAGGAATTGTTGTACAAAGAGTAAGGCACGCGCTTGATTTGAGATAAAAGTGTGAGAAAGCTCCCGAATCGAATGTTCATTGCCGTGATAATTTGATTTCTCGACTTCGTCGCACGTGTTGGGACAGTAATGTGAAACAAAAGGGTGTCGATACAGTTGTTATAATGCTATTTAAATATATACTAATATTATAAACAGCCATAAGGTACCGTCGAAGTGGAATAGAACCTCCCTCTGTACCAGGTGTCGTAAGAGGCGACAAAGGTACCAAAACCGACAGATGATATATGCATCCTATGTAGCCCAGCTTAAATATTACTATAAATTCAGGCGACATCTCATACAACTCACCTGACACCGAGATAAGTAGCTAAGTACTGAGATAAGTACGGTTATCAGAAAACAGAGGATTTACAAATATAATATTTAAATACACATAAATAACATCTAGAAACAGGTCAAATATAAATATTTATTATATAAATATTTGTCCTGATTGGAAATCGAACTCACGACCTTTGGCGCCCAAAACAGGATCACTACCAACTACTAGTAGTCCTACAAACGGTTATTATTGTACTTTCAAAACGCACAATTTTCAATTAGTATATACAGATGTCTTACAAATTAGAACAATTTTTTTTTATACAAAAATTACATCTTTAGTAAAAGCACAATTTCAGCCCACCAGCCCTCGGGGAACATGTTCAGCATTAACAGAACTCTGTTAATGTTCAAATAACCTGTAATAATGTTCAGCGTTGTGGTATCCATTATCCCTATGATGTTGTAAGCATTTTCGATGCTGGTCCTAAGGGCGCCAGCGCGCGATATCAATAATGAATCTCTAAATTTCAATACATCAGCAAAATCATTAGAACATTCTGTTCCCTGCCAATATCGTACCGTATCTCATATCAATTGATATTGAACTTTAATTGCCTGATATTGAATTCTAAATTTAATCTGAAACGTTGACCAAACAATTTTTCGTTTAATCTACAAGGCTATTCCACAAAAATCTAATTCTTGATCCACTTCATACGAAAAAACTTACATTGTCTACATTTATGTCAAAAATTAATTCATATCACTTCCATGCTTAGGCGCCACTGCCTATGAAGAATAGGAGACATCGACAGTATAGTATTTAAATGTAATTTGTGGAATTTTATATTAATGTTTCATCATAATCATCAAATCAGTCTTTGGAAGTCCACAACTAGAAATAGACCTACCCAAGAAGGGGGCGTTTTACCCATAATCATCGCGGTGGCCAAGCGTGTTGGCAATTGCAGAGCGCAGCGTTCGCAACGGGGATAGGATGCTGCTATCCATCTCCGCCCTGCGAGTTTGAGCCACGCTGTTTCGGTTGGATATACCGTCATCTGTCGGTTCTGGTACCTTAGTCACCTTTTATAACACCTGGTGCGTAGGAAGGTATTATTCTACTCTGCCGGTACCTCACGGCCTATTTTGATGTATGTTATGTACTTATTGTGAAAATCGATCCCCTTAGCGTGGATTATATGCACCGCTCGTTACGCAACGACCGCTTGCGGCGGACCTGTGTAAATCCTTAGATTCTGAACTATATCTATGGTTATAATAAATTCCCTGGAAACTTTTGGACGTGAATTCATATAGAGCCTTTTACATGCGTGTTTGTTAATATTTATGTTTCACTCATAATTGCGTCTATTCTTGAAGTGTTTTTAAGGCTGTCCTAAGTCGGATAACAATACCAAACGAATTATAAGATTCCAGTACGTCTTTCAATATACTTGAATTTAAATTCCTTCTATGGTTTTCACCATCCTCTGTGTACATATTTTCAAGAAATATCACCTTATTTTCTATATCTACATGTACGTGTGGGTAGCTGCTATAATATTTGTAAATTGTCTGTGTGTTGACGTATACAATAGTAATATTTCAATAAATACCACAACTTTCCAGGAAAGACAATTACATTCTCACGAACTATCGAGATTACAATATTACTGGCTTTCGTACGCCGTGGACCTCTTCAATCTGGATTAAAAGCCATATCAAATTCATTTAATGGTTAAGGTCTCAGAACGTAACAACAAATAAAAATCCAGCACTAATGGCTATAAAACAAAGATAGATCAAATCTTACATTTTCTAACTTCAGCAATAACAGAATTCCATACAATCTTCCATCCCTTATTTCACCCACCCATTTTAATTTAGCTGACCGCTTAAGGGAATCATCTAACAGGCCTTCCTGTTTATTACCTTTATATTATATCTCTAAAACGTATTATACCTTGTATTTTATACAGTAATTACCAAATATTTATATTTTTCATTTGGTTTATTTTCATTTAAAAACAATTTACTTAGTAGACTGTACGCTTGTACTCTTTGATCATTTTCAAACATAAATAAAATTAAAATGTTGTTAAATATAAGGCAGGGCACATAGCACATAGAATCGATAGAGCCGGAAACCGTAAATCTAAGTTATCTTCTAGAATAACGCAACGTTGTCTATATCTCTTTTGTTCATGATTATTAGTATATTATTATTTTCGCAGCTATCATGTATCTACCAATGAGGATCCTCGTTTCCACGTTCCTGCTGATGTCTGTGATCTCGGGCTCTTTCCGTAAGTACCTTTTATCATTATATACTAGTATATAGTCTATAGACGTTCAAAGGCTTAACTAGCGCATAAAGTATTATGTCTTATTTGCCCAATAACTGACCTACCTCTCTCAACCTTAAATCTGCACAGCACTGATTGGTAGACATAAAAAGAAAAGTACCTTACTGATAGGTACAAAGTACCGTTTCCAGAAGACCTTTATGAAAGGTCTACCATTAGTAAATACATAATTTCTAGTAAGTACGCATTATATTCTATAATTTGAGAGTTCATAGATTAATACATACAATGGTTGTAAGCATTGTCTTCTCCGACAGTGGGGGTATATTATTTTATTTTTGACAATTTAAAAGCGATTACACAATATACCCCCATTCATCACGCCTATTTCCTATTGGGTAGAGAGACTATGGATCTCTACTTGTTACGATCTTGGCATACCTCTCTTGCTTCAATTTGAATATATAACATATTTATTTTCTTACAAATATGCATTTGAGAGGTTCGTATGTGATGTTTAACTAAGAATATTGCGAGTTTAATGAATGTAATCATTACCAAAATCAATTTACACTTTTTACTACATATAAACATGAAAAATCTCCCGAAATCTTCCTAAACCACTTAAAAGAAAATCAAACTTTTCAGTACACTTGAGCGTAAGCCTGGGAAATTTGAACAACCGTAACAATAATTTTCGTGTAAGCACAGATTAAAAACATATGTTACTGCATTTAAAAGTAACTCGCTTGGAATATTGCTGGGGATTATTCATATTCAACAAAAACAAATGAAAAAAGCGGTTTATAGGATTATTTGTGGAGGCGTGCTCGCATGTGTGCTTTAATTCTTTTGTGTTTTAGTGAATGAATTTTGGCTTATGTGAAAATACATGTATGTTGTAAGCTTGATGGCATTGACCGCACTACTGCAGTGGGATTTTTTTAGACATGGCAATTCTACGGTGACGTCACGTCTAGTGTCTTCGTACTAATGACTTGCTTGACTTCTGCTTTAATTATTTTTTCAGAAATTATAGTGTATTTCATTTGCTATATTTTATATGCTTTTTTATTACTGCCATGTATATTTTTAAAATACATTTAATAGTTCACAAGTGAAAGAGCCACACCCGTACATTATTCCGGACTTACAAAATGTCGCAAATTAATTTGAAAGCTTTACTGGTGGTCTACTGTAAACAGACGTCACTGTCGCATCCGACATTTATCTCCTATTATATGTAGTACAAGTCTGAGTCAACCTAATTTTACTTTTTAAACAAAAATATAACAATATTATAACTATAGATCCCGATGTCGCATATGGTAGTGTTCCTATTTTGTGCGCTAAATGTCGTGGGTTCAATCCCTATCCAGGACAAATATTTATATGATGATATTATTGTTTGCTTTGTGTTTGGGTGTTAAATATATATATTTAAGAGTATATTTATGTTTCCTCTTTTGTCTGACGTCTATAATTCAATTGCTTTAAGCGACTTATCAAGGAGTCAGTTCAATGTATGAGATGTTGTGTAATGTATAAATTTATTTATTTTTGATAATTTAAAAGTTTTAATACATACATACATTCAATAATCAATCCATATTATGTGTTATTAAAAGACATTATTTAGTATTATGCTGTTAATACAAGTGTGCATAAATTATCAAGACTGTGGCCAAATCTCTTTGTGTAGAAGTTAAAATAAAATCGTTACAAATTTCACCAATTATCATTTAATAAGACCTGAAATTTCATCAGCTTCACTATGTGTTTAATTATTTCCAAACTACCCGCAATTAAATAATGAGTAACAAATTTAGCACATAGTTTAACTTTGCATGGTCAATTATGGTGACAACTTTATTGATAGGAATAGTTTAAAATTAAGTTACGATATAATTTAATTAATGCCTCCTACAGTCCAATTGAACTACCTACGAGTTCATCAAGTTACTTGGAAGTCTAATAATGTCGACGATGAGAAAATAATTAAGATGCACGTAAGATTAAATTCTCTCATTAGATTATCCAGAGGAGATTACTTTCTATAGAAAACGAATAGTTTTAAAGAATTTCCTTGTCCTTTAATAAAGCTTGCATTTTACAATTTTATAAAATATTTCAGTAATTGATAAAAGGCTAAATTTGATTTCAATTAGCAGGTAAATGCGATTCGTGGAATATGGAGATTTAATTATAACTTCTTTATAAAATACCTTGTTAGGTACTACTGCCTTTATTTTAGTAAAATGTTATAATCTATAAATATATGGAATCTATATAATTTTTAAACAATAGAAACATGTGTCACGTGTGTGTAATTATTAATTGTCTCCAAATCTTTGAGTTTATATAAATAACTTGTCACCATCAAATCATTGCAGCTGATGTGATATATTTATATATTTAAAAACGGCTTACAAACAATAGTTAAAGAAAAAAACATTCGTGTAGTGTTGCCTTACTAAAAACTTGCACGGCATTTATGATTGTCAAAGCGAATTATGTTATGTGATCTAATTCATTATGTTATGTGATAATAATGAATAGTTAATCGTCATGAACATGAAAAAACATGCGAACATCGTGACAGGCTTCATTTTCGTGTTTACAAAGAAATGTTCTGATACGATTTTATGTTGAAGCATTCAATAAAAATCTTTAAAGGCATTTTTTTTATAAGACTAAGCCAACAAACAAGTATACGGTGAGCGTGATAGTGTCACCGCAGCTTATAGATGCTCGTATTATCACAAGGATATCACCAGCGCATTGCCAATAAACTCCCCATGCAGACGACCCTTGTATGAGATCTACCTCTGATACTGGTGGTACTTCATTCAAACGTGAATAGACATAAATTAAATAGAATATGATGTAAATATCTTCAATAGAGATTTTTTCATCTAATTCGCACTAACCTAGACAGAAATAAACAAATTAATTGTTCGTATATCTTGAGTTGCAATGCGAAGTGCTCCGAGCGTTTTTCAATCCTGTGAAATTAATAAGTCTCAACTATGAGAGCTGAGGTTGTTGGTCAGACAATTGTATTTAAATGTCACGACTCAACTTAATTAACGTAACAATCACATTTGTTTACAATTTTAGCAAACATTTAAGAAGTTTATTTAAAATCTTCGGCAACGCCTTAAAAATTAACTCCCAATTAGATTATGGACCAATCGTCCCTGTTTTGGGAGGCCAATATCCAGGATTGGACTTACAATGGCTGGTATGATGATGATGATTTTTGTATTATATTATCAATCAAACGTCCGCAGTTATATTATCAATAAGACTTCTTCAAGCTATTCGTAGTCTATAGCTTCGCGTTAGCATGGGCATTCCAAAGCGTACTATTTATGTATATAACTCACTCTCACATACTTCTACCGCCAGATAGTAGTGTTCGAATTGCTGTATTCTGATTTGAAGGGTGAGGGAGGCAGTAAAATTGTTGAGTAATGTAACATAATATCTTCTAATCACAAAGCTGGCAACCTTACTGGCTGATATCCTTGAGATATTACGCGAGCGTCTATAGGTTGCAGTGACGCTTACTATCACGCGGACTGTATCCTTGTCTGTCGAACTGGTCTAATAAAATATTAAGGTGTATATACTTATTTGAATTTTTTTGTGCTAACACGATAGTGACACTAGCTGCAGAACAGTATGTCATCAGTTTAATTTGCTTACCTAGAAGTTTAAAAAGAAATTATATACATATTCATCAGGGCATTTCCAATACGATCCTATTGTCACTTAAATTCAAAATACAGAACAACAGAAACGAGCAAGAAGTACGAATATATTTTTAAAAACCATTTTATCTAATATGTCAAGCATTATTTTCGAAACTTGTTGTAAATATTGTTTGCATTAATAACATTTCGCGCCTGTATTATCCCCTAAGGCGTAGGCCTTGCGTTCCTTAGATGCTTGAACAGTGTACACCCACTTTACACTAATTACCTATTGAGAAATAGATGTACAAGAGTGGCCATTTTCTATGAGTGTTTTGTAATAACAACAGAATGGAATGAAAACAACAACAGAATAAATGTATATTATAAAACAATTATTAGTACAGGCTTTTTTGGTGGTTTAAAACCTTAATCCCTTCCAGTTTTACAGGTGCTTTTTTTTAAGACCAATCTGGTGGTGGCAGACTAGTTTCAGTAACTGGAACTGTAGTCTTTTAGTAAGCAAATATTGAAGCCCCTTCCTGTTTGGTTGCAGGTTATTTTCTAGTTTTAAGACCACTCTGTTGGCGGCAGTTTTAATATCAGGAAATAAAGTTTTTAGTAAGCAAGTCTCTACACACGCCCTCTCAGTGGTTGCAGGTTATTTCCTAGATTTAAGACCGATTTTAGGACCGAGGTGGCAGACTATTTTCAGTAGCAGGAAATGCATTTTAAGGTTTAGATTTCTAGTTTTGGGACCAGTTTAGTAGCGGTAGATAAATGTCAATAACACGAAAAGGTAAGCTTTTATGTAAAGTAAGCAAGTTGCTACGTAATTTGACATTATTGGAGTTTTGTATGCATATATTTTAAAAATATTACTGCTCTTACTTTAGGACTTTGAAGCATTTTGATTAAATTATTGTATGCAAATCTGTAAGAGAATTGTATGATATATAAGACATTACGATTGTCATCCAAGTAGTATAAAATAAATTCAGTTTTCTTTTCGAATAATTGCTACGATAACTGCTACGAAAGAAAATATTTTACTTTATTTTGTAACGAAAGATAAAAAAACTATAAATAAGTATAAATAAATAGACTAGCAGCGCCCCACGGTTTCACCCGTGTAATTTGCACCCTTTTGCATTCACATTTTATTTTTTTAAGGGATGATGTTAGAAAACATATTTTACTTATGTTTTTTTCGTGTCTTTCAATAACCTTAATAACCTTTTAAGAACCTTCATACTGAATTTCATTCGATAACCTTTAAAAACGGCAATGTTCAGGCCCTGTGTTGATATGTCAGTCAGTCAACGTTATATATTCATATTTTAAAGCTAATTTAAATCGATAGGCGCGTGAAGAGAAGATCCAGATAGACAAACAGGCACACAGTATAAGTAAAAGTAAAATAAAAGTAATATCATGATACCAATAGAGCGTGGCGAACCTTGAAGATGTCACATTACTCAGTAATTTCACTGCTTCTTACTATAGGTATCATATCATTTTTCATTACATAAATGATCTATATAAACAATTTATAATGGACAAGACAAGCTGCGTATGATCAGTCGCTCAATAAAGAAACTAGTAACAAAAAATAGAATGAAAAAATGGAGAAGAGATTATTTTAGTAACGTATGTTTTTTTTGTGCAGAAGGCAGCCTGAAGCCAAGAAGGGATGGTATTCTGCATCTCTACCCATTCCCAAGGGTGGGTAGAGCTTCTCGGCAAACCTGGGAAGTCCCAGTTAACGACTTGTACTCAGGTAAGTAACCAATGATTCTAGAATGACAATGCCTAAGTAGCCTTCGCAATCTAAACTCCATCACTTCTCCTAAAAAGTTGACTTAGGTACCAGACAGATGGCGATGTACTCATCCGAAACAGTACAGTTCAAATACACAAGTCGGGGATAGACACCAGCATCCCCGTCGCAAAAGCTGCGCTCTGCGATTGCCTTCCTTCTTTCTTGGAGTGGCCAAGTCGTACTAAGAACTGAATCTTCTTGGTACTTACGTCCACATAGGCTTTAATGAGCGATTTCTATCATTTCGGTGAACTTATTACATAAATGCCAG
Organism: Heortia vitessoides; assembly: GCA_020976665.1. Lineage (NCBI taxonomy): Eukaryota > Metazoa > Arthropoda > Insecta > Lepidoptera > Crambidae > Heortia > Heortia vitessoides. Next base: position 8,722,572 of record JACJUM010002279.1, on the reverse strand, counting down.
TCTGGGCAATTGGCTTCACTTCGCAGATTCCCTACCGCCCACATTATATACACCGTACAGTCAGTTCCGGTACCTTACTCACTTTTTACAATACCTAGTAAAGTGGAAGGTACTATTCATACACATCCGGTACCTCACGGTGTTTGTTACCAATGTTTTCAAGAGATAAACAGTTTTAGATGGCGTGGCAGGGGTACAATACAAAGCCCGAAAATTTTAATGAAACGTCTAAGTCTATCCTAAACTTAAGTCTATCAGGTCTTTGACTAGGTATCTTTTAAAGTACCCTATAAATTACGAAGGCATATACCTAATCATGATATGCAATAAAATCACTAGTGTTGAGGTATATTTACTATATATTGCCGTCTGTTTTTAATTTAAAACATTTGTGGCCCGCGGCCAGAGCGTGGGCTTGATTTCGGCTTTTCAAAGGAACTGTATTATTATTAAAATATCGTCTAAGGTCCGTTAATTATTTTCTTGTATCAGATCACATTTTTATCAACATCTGCGTGGCCTGTGGTATTGCCAGTATAATAGAAAATACTGTTATATAATAAGTAATCATCATACCGGCTATTGAAAGTCAACTGCTGGGCATAGGCCACTCCAAGAAAGAAGGGAGGCAATCGCAGAGCGCAACTTTCGCGACGGGGATGTTGGTGCACATCCCCGCCCTGTGCATTTGAGCTGCACTGTTTCGGATGAATACATCGCCATCTGTCTGGTACCTTAGTCGACTCTTACGACTCCTGTCCCAGTAGGAGGTACCATTCTACTTTGCCGGTACCTCACGGCTTAATTATTAATACTAATTACTAATTATATTCCGTTTTGTAACCCATTTTGGAAAGATAATAGAAATGTTAATCTAATAAATAAAATACTCTTATCACAATGGTAATTATTTTTAATGTATAAGGACTAAGAGTCGTTTATTATCAATTTCTTAAATCCTAAGTGATACCACCTTCATGACCTCGTCCTTCCCATAGAATTTTTTTTTAATTTTAGGCATAATTATTTATTAATTTTATATAATGAGGCATTAAAATTTTAGAACTTTAATTTTTAGCGACTTAGTTTAATTTTGTGGCAGGGCTACGTTTGTTGCATAAAATAAAATTACTAATATATACTTTTACTATATGCTTTATGAACTTAATTGGTATAGATTATGAACCGGCAATGAAGAGGCAGCTATACGCGTTCCCGCGCGTCGGCCGCAGCGACCCGGCGGAGGGGCGCCGCGCCGACCAAGGTCCCTGGGTGTTATGCAGACCTGGTTAGTCCATAATTTGATCCATCACCATTAATACAGCAACAAAGACTCAGGAATACTCGTTGGTCTTAGTCTGTATCTCGTTTGCCTACTTATGCGAGTGTCGGTGACAAGTGCACAACCAACAATGTCGAGGTGTAGCGAGCAAACGTCTGGGTGGTAAACATATCTAACTAGTCAAGCATACATTTTCACTTTCATCATCATCACCATCATACCAGCCATTGTAAGTCTACTGCTGAACATAAGCCTCTCTCCAAAAGGGGAGGGAATATCCCATAATTGCTGCTCTAAAGCGTGCTGGTAATCGCAGAGTGTAGGTTTTACGATGGGATTGCTCCCCGCCCTGTGCATTTGGGGCGTTTGCACACTGATTCGGATGGATTTACCGCTATCGGCCGGTTCCAGTACCTCAGTCTCCTCTTACGATATCTGGAGGTATTCTCCTCTGCCGGTACGTCACGGCTATTTTCACTTTACAATACTACTTTAATTAACAACTACTTAGTTGTAAGGAAATGTATTTTTGTTCGCGCGTTTGTTATTTACTTTGTTACTTGCTGGAAATTTCATCTACACCACCAAGACGGCTTCTTTGTATAATCGTTTGTCTAGAAGCCTCTTTTTTAGTAATTGCGTAATTATGGAATGGCAAACTAGTTTTGCGTTAGAATAAAATGGGGCATGCTACGGCAACTTGATATGAGAATCATAATCAGACAGCAGATTATTTTACATGCTTTTTGTTGGTTACTATTTAGCGTGGACTTTATTTCATCTTTCACTGGAGTGTCAGCTATTTACATGCCTAATTTCATAAAATCGATTCACTGTTATTGCCGCTAAAACACAACAAACAGACAGACAGGTAGATCTTTAGACAGACTGTGAAGATTAATTGAGCTTCCAAGAAGAACTGTCCAGTGCAATAAAACAGGTGCAATGCAGCCTGCATTGTCCTTGCTTCCAGTTGCTTCAACCAGTCCAAGCCTCATTTACACCTAGGCGGATTTAAATGATGATTCGTCGGAACTGATGACGCTGATGCTAGTGATCCTATCTTATGCACCTAGGGTCGTGGGTCCGATCGCCGCCGAGGGCAAACATTAGCATGATGATATTTATATTTGTTCTGAGTCTGGGTGTTAAAAATATGTATATTATATCTATTTCTGTAACACAAGTGCGTCGTCGTTTAAAACTACTTACCTTGGAGTCAAGTCAATATATGAGATGTTGTCTAAATTATATATAGGATAGGTGCAGTTTTTAATTAATTGTTCCTCCTACAGGATCATTCCCTATCGAGGTGCTCAACGAGATGTTCAGGTCACCCGCTGTGGAGATCCCGCGGCCCGTGCGGCGCGCGGACTCAAACGGCATGTGGTTTGGCCCGCGGACTGGCCGCTCCATTAAGAACAACGACGATGGTACGTTGAGGCAGAGCTTAAAGAACATTTTCTGGGAGGTGTGATTTACAGAGTACTATGGGAAATTGGTATTGCGTTTATGGTATAAAATAATTTGTGAAGTATGCAGAGTTTACGAAAACCCAATAATTCTATATTCTACGTAAACCCAAGTATAATGTCATTATTCTACTTTGTCAATGGATGTCGGGTTTTTATAAAAATTTCAATATTTAGGATTATTTATTGAACATTTTTTTCAGACAGTATTGTTATATATTTTTTATGTTTAACCTTTAGTTGGCCTTGTTTAATGTTTGCCTTTTAACTCGCTAATTGTTAAAGCTACATTTTACTTTTCAGATGAAACACTTATTTAATTTATGTGTAAGAATCATGCTTTGATATTATTAGTTATTCAACTTTCTTAAGGACTACGAATGTATCCTACCGCAACTAAGTTGAAAGCCTTATGTTAAAACATTCAATTATCATTTTTATTAAGATATAAATAGGATTCAGAAATCCACCAACACGGTAATAAATAATGTTTCTCTTATGACAGACATATCGGTCGAGAGTGGCAGAACCGATCGCAGCGAGCCGGAACAAATGGAGCCCATACAAGACGAGAGGGAAAAGAGGCAAATCAAACAAAACTAATCACATCCCACCAACCACCCACCATGCCCCCACTCCACTCCCCCGAACGTTTGGACCGAATGAATTGTAATTGAATTAAATTGACAAAATAATCAACTGAATTAGCCCATTACTAGTTACACCTACCCCAAAGCGCCCGATCTTTAAGTCAATTCTTTATTGACCGACGTTTTTTTCCTAGTGTTGCCCTCATTGTCAAATATTAGATAGTTGAACATTGCTAGTACAAAAAATTGTTAAGAAATTTTTTTAGGTTAATTCCATCTATATGTTCCATTTGTCCAATTGGAATAAGAAACATTTCAAATTTGGAGTTTGGAAGTTGTTGTTGCAAAGTTTGCTCGAAATAAAGCCAGGTGTTCTTTTTTTGTAATTTTTTTATTTGGCTACAATATTTTTGGGAGACATCAAGATGAATTGTGAAATGAATTTTTTCTTGTAATATCATTCAAAAATTGATCTCAGTAATAAGAAAATTGCTAATATTAATGTTTTTCACAGTTTTGGATATTGACTAGTAAAATACATTTGGTCAATTTCTGAACGAAATTTCGATTTCTATGATTTATTAGCACAGAATTTATTCGTCGAAGTTTCAATTGTATAAACGAAGATTATGTAAGTAAATATAGATATTAAACAATGTTAATAAGTTCTATATTTAGTTGCCAGGCTGGTTTCGATGGCTGGGTGGATTTGCCGTCATGACGCCAAATCCACGAAATCAATCTGGCTATTAGAATTATCTAGATTGTTTAATTTATATAATGTATTGAATATAAATATTATTTAGTTCGTAATGTATCCGTTCATTGAATTAAAAAGGAAAATTATGAGTTTTGTCTATTATTTTGGCTAAATTAACTATGTCAAATTTGACCAATTTTAAATTCAGTGACAATACGCCCTTTCCTAGTTTTAACCTTTCGGAGAAAAAACCTCAAAAAAAAATACCATAATTTTATCATAAAGATATAGTATCATTTTGCGTATACATCAGAAATGCAATAGAAGAACACATATAATTTTGAATTACAGCATAGTAGAGCGATCGCGTAGAGCGATTTCTTTCAAGCACCTTTGAGATTAAATAGGCGAATTTCAGACGTACATTACGGAATAATTAATCATTCAAGCGAGATTAATTAATTAGTCGTGGACTAGATTCAATGAAATGTTTTTATACTTCGCTCAAAACTTAATAGTTTCACAACACTGTGCATAAAGAGATCCCTTAAATACTTAAGGGATACACCATATTTTATTCATTGATCAAATAATAAACTCAGTAAATATGTCAAGTAAACTTAATTCATTCGTTTACTGTGAGTTACTACGCAGAAATATGAGAATATATTTAATGATGTTTCATTATTAAAGTGACGGGATGTGGGTATAAGCCGGCCTCGGGCCAAGGAAAATTAAAAGAAACTGCTGTTATTTCTCTAAGACTATAACACAAGTACTAAGGTAACCGTACTTATAATGGACAAGCTACTATACGAGGATAACGAATCTAATAATAATATACCGTAACAAACTTTATTTATCCTCTTGTTTTAGGCGTTCTGAAACAACTTGAGTTATTAGTGATACTATATCTTCAGTAGAGCGTTCTCGTCTAAAACCATATGTTCGAGTTAATAGAAGATCGAATTTTTCAAGGTAATTCATGAGACAATGGTTAAAAATTTTCTCGATAATTTTGGAAAACACAGGGAGTAATGAAATTGGGCGGTAATTGATAACATTTTGTTTACTGTCTGATTTATATTTTATTAGAGGGAAATATATAGTTAAGGTTATTTTCGATTTTATAACCTTGATTAGAGCAAGTTTGATCGCATCAGGACCAGGAACACGATCTACTTGGAGCACGGGTAATAGAGAAATTTTCCTCTATTTCGTCGGTTTGCTGTAGAAAAGAGTTCTTATCGGTGGCACTTGTCTCATTTAGATGTCCAGCTAAGTTCTTTCCAGTTGTGTTGAGTGCAGATTAAAGTTTGTCCAACAGGTTTTTGACATTGTTTTAAAAATTCTTATTACAAGATATTCACAAGTTCCTCGTTGACTCTTTCTTTTTAGGGCTTCAAATTATAGTCGTGATTGTCTTCCTTCCTTTCTTTTAGGATTTGTTTTATTTTGTTCAAGCGCACGAATTTCATGTTCCTTTTTCACATTGTGCAGCAGATTCGTTATGAAATTTCTATATCTACGGTAGATAAGTTGGTGTATTTGTTAAGACGAATGTCTCTTGACTTTCACGTTTAATTGATCTCTATGTGCCATGTATCTTGTAAAGCCGGATTATCCATGGTTTTAAAACAAATCTTGATCTCTTAATACGAGATACCTTGGCGTTTGATAGCAGTTAGTAGTAGAGGGTTAAGTTCCGACATAGCCCCATCTACATCTGTCATGTTGTAAAGGGAGGTCCAGTCGATGCATTTAAGGCTTTTTTCTACGAGAGACTGATCAACAAATTTCGTGCGGTGCCGAGGATGGCGAGCAGATTATCCAAGACGCATAAGGTTGCAACAACAGTCTATAGTTTTTCCGCACTTGGATGATAACTATTTATAATCTAGGCATGGTTAATTTATAGTAGGCTTAGTGATTGCTGGTAACAAGCCATTTTCTGCCGTACATACAGACGTACATATTCAAACGAGTTAGTAACTTCCGAAATATTAATAGCTACTCTAACCACGAAATCATAATTGATTACGTCACTGACAACAATAGACTTGATATCACACTAGTTGATAAGCACAATAAATATACTCACATTATATATATCATTATATCATATTGGTAGTCCATTGCTGCACGTAGGCTTCCTTAAAAAGAGGGAATTTGCCCATAATTGTCACGCTGGGCAAGCGTGGTGGCAATCTCAACCCAACCCGATTTTGTGCATTTCAGCTACACTGTTTCAGGTGGACCTACTGTCGGTTTTGGTACCTGGTACATGAGGGAGATACTATTCTACTCGGCCGGTGACTCACGGCAAAGGTTTTTTGCCCATAATTGCTGCGCAAGACAAGCTTGTTGTCAATCGCAGAGCGCAGCTTTTGTGACAGGAGTGCTGCTACCCATCCCCGCCCTGTGCATTTGAGCTGCACTGTTGCGGGTAGATATACCGTCATCTGTTTATTCTGGTACTTTAGTCGCCTCTTACGACTCTGTACTCTGCCGGTACTTTACGGCTTATAGATTTAGCTGTACGCAATTTTAAACATTTACAGTAAATAATTACCAAAAGATATTGAAATACACAGAATTGCAGGACGAGGTTAAGAGAGTTTGGTAAACTAACCGTGTATACATAGTACAAATAATCATTTCTGCAACAGGTCTTATACAAAAACAACTATTTTATATCCTTAACAAACTTAATCTATCTAATTACACATATACTACTCCAAAAAGCAGCAATCGTAAATACATGTATAGATATTTTTACAACTATCAGATACTAATATGCCAGATTCTTTATAAATACGCTTGGTACATACCCGTGTATTTTAGTACATAGTCATCCTGAGAAATTCATAATGAAATACATAATAATAATATTTCATTTGTCTTTCACATGAAAATATTCTTAGTACTAAACTTAGGTCTAATATTATTCTTTTAAATTCATGAACCTGACATTGAACTAGGCGTACGCCTGTGTAACGGAAATATATTTACTAGAAAAAAATCACCTTGTCTCAAGTGCCAGGCGGGGACTCGAACCTGCATCTTTCCCATACCGGGCGACTGCACTAGCACAACGCCACCGAGACCTTAGCACTCATGTGTTCTTTTGTGCTGAGAAGTCGGCGCTGCAAACTTTAACAAATTTAAAGAAGAAATAGTTACTTAATTACTTGATAAATTACTTACTTAGACATTATTTGCCAAATAAAATCTACTTGAATCATTGTAATTTGTATGAATTGTTATTATAGTCTTTAAAGTATACAATCACCTACTATCAATTACCTGAAATATCGAACTTTTACAAACCTGAAGTAATTTATAAAAAAAAAAAGTAATTCAACATTTTCTATGCATATAACCTCTCGAAGTTATAGTTCCAATAATTTTATCTATATAATAATACAATTATATTAGACACACAATTATAATTATATTTACGGCACAATCAAAGCAGCCGGAGAACATTCACATCCTCCCTAAGAAAGGGGGGATTTGGATTACCGCGCTGAACATGTGTGGTGGCAGATCGCAAAGAGCGTAGCTTCACGACGGGAATGCTGCTAGAGCTACGCTTATAAGGCCACCATCTGCACGCTCCAGTACCTCAGCCACCTCTTACGAAATCTGGTCCAGGGAGGGGTACTATTTTGCCGGTACCCCGCGGCATATTTCGTAGATACGTAATAAGCCCTCTGATGTAACTACTGTCTACAATTACGTCATTCATCCATGTGTTTGCGTTACTATTTTATCTGTTTATTATCGTCACGAACACGAACCTTAACATCATTGTCGAATTTGCGAACCACTCGCCATAGGGTATTGATGTGGGGTTGCACTTTCAGCGATTTTTATTACTCTATGAAACTTCAGCTTGCCATGCTGTGCATACATTCTTATGAAATCATAGCTTGCTTTCATAGATTTTAAGAGTATATTTTGTGTGCCCAATACAATAAATAAGAAATACATTAGCAAATCATACGCCATACGGGTAATATCAAAAGAGAGGCCCACCGTTTTTATATGCCTATAAGGAATATTGTTTTTCAAAATAAACTGCTAATTGTTTCTCTGAATACAAAGAATCGATATTTCAAGTTCACTTATATAGCTTTTTCAATTGCATCCTTGATGTTTACATTTTATAGTATTAAATTACACAAATGAACGTAAAACCACGTGATGTTCTCCTGTACGCACTATAAAGACGCAAGGCTTTATGCTGTATGTGGTCTGTTAAAAAAATAAAATTCAAACTGAATTAGCGTAAAGCTTAGACGTTATTTATTTATTTCTTTCCTGTATCAGACACACAAAGCACAACAAAATCCTCTAAAAATCTATGGGACACTTTATTTATGGATTTGTTGTTTTCTTGGACAGCTTCTTCGATAAGTGTCGAAAAGGTGACAGACAGTATTTCCCACTTGATGAAGCAATTTACTTTTGCAACTATTGAAATAATACCTCAAATAAATCTGTAGACGACATGGACAAGTACTTATGTGAAGTAAGAAAGGCACTAGCTAATAAAATAAAATAACAAATTACCGACCAATATCTATATTATCTCTAACAAAAATTGAAAAAATAATTATTAGTAATAGGCTTATTAAATATTTAGAGGATAAAAACGTTCTCTCGCTAAATCAGTTTGGGTTTCCAAGGGAAGATCAACTGGTGATGTATGAGTGCTCACTAATTACTTGGTCAGTGAACTAAATGATGGAAAGAAATGCATTGAAATATTACTTGACCTTGCAAAAGCTTTCGATGCCATATACATTATTTTTATACTTCGGAGGCTTGAGTGCGTTGGCGTGAGGGAGGAACAACTAAATCTTTCAAAATTTATGAGCAACAGACAATAAACGGTTAGAATAAGTAACTTTAATTTTTATTTGGAGTACCTCAAGGAAGTGTGCATATATTAACTACATAATTCGTGCATCTCCAAAAAATTGCATTTTCAGATAATATTCAGTGGACTGGGTCACTGCAAATACATTACTGACATACAGCAAAAATTTAATAGAAATTTTCTAATTTCAAACTCTGATGAAACAAAATGTATAACATTTTCAATTACTGAAAAAACCTAACCACCTACAAATTCTTTGCACACAACACTTTGATAAATTATAAATTTAAAGATAGTACTTGTAAGTGGAAAATGTTTTGTGTTCTAAGGTCTTGCCCGATCTAGCTAGACTAACTCTCTTAATAGACTTAGTTGTAAAACTAAGTTTGAACTAACTGTTTGAACTAAGACGAGTTTTGTGTATAGCAATTGCTTTAGCAATATACAATTACAAATATAATTTTTATCTGTAAAATAAGATATTATTAACGGGATGTTTGTCATTAGCAAAAAGAGCTCCGAACCCAGGCAAGGTTTCGAGACTACTCGTAATTCGATAAATCAGTAGAAGTTGTAGTCAAAACTCATCTTCCTCGCGCAGAGACTGATTGTTCTGGCAGATCTATAGTGTCTCCTTCAGGTGTCGTTAGAGGCAGCTCAGGTTCCAAAATCGACAGAAGGCGAAACAGCGTAGCTCAAATACAACAACATACCCTCCGCGGTAACTACGCTCTGCAATCGCCACCACAACTGGCTAGCGCGACAATTATTGACAAGATTCACATTTTATGGACACGTTTAAATCCAGCATATGACGATAAATAAGCAAATTTTATCTACATATGGACAAGTTTCGATCGCTGACATTGAGACCTATCCTTGTCCATAGGTAAATAAGTAATGAGCAAACAGTGATCCGTGTGCCCCAGGCCCCGCTAGGGCTTTCCCACCTGCTGGGGACAATATTAGCGGTTGGCCCAGCGTGCCCTGGTTCGCGGGATTAGCGATCAGACACACGGCACGGTCCGAAGCATTTAAATACGATGTTTGGTTTGGATGAAAATAACCTGGATTAAAAAATATTGTGAGGGTCGGTGTTTTTATCCATATTATCCGTGAAAATGTCTTTGTTTGTCTGTTATATTTTTTCGGCTTAAACAGTTAACGAATTTAAAGTAATAGGTGAAGACATGGGATCCTCCGAGGCGCGATATATACCTACTATGTTTGTATAATGCGAGACCAACGCGCATGAGATCGCGGGTGAAAGACCTATATGCCTATACTTTGATATGCTTACAAAACTTTCTAAATTGTTATTACTAAGTATAATAATGAAATAGATCTCATGTTAGACATCATCATCATCATCATCACAGCAATCCTTGAACGTCTACTGCTGGTCATAAGACTCCTGTCAGCTCATCCCTTCTCTGATGCACTTGAGTGACTCTGTGTCAGGAGAATATAGCGCTCTCACATGATTCCAATACACCAGTCACCTCTGTTGACACCCAATAATGGTAGTACTATACTACTCTGCCGTTGCCCGATGTTGATGCATCAAAAGCTTCTGAACAGTTAACTATATTGAGAAAGTCTAACAGTAAGACAATCATTTCTGCTTTGACATCTTCTAAAAGATGCGTAAACTATTATATTTAACATATTCTTGGGTGTATTGAATTAATGTTGATGACGTTACTTCTGAAATGCCTATTGTACGCTGATTATAGAGTTCTAAGCACCATCTCCGAACGATTTTCAAAAGATAACGATTTTATATTTATCGAAGTAAATGTCCAAAACATACTCGTAAGTGATGACCTGGAAAGAGATGAGGATGCAATGATATGATAATATGACAATGACATTCCTGCTTTAGTCTATTCTAATATTATAAACAGGAAACATTTAGTTGTTTGTTACGATTGAGCTAAATTAGAAAGACACATAGGCTATGTAATATTATCAAAAAAAAAAGACCACAACTTAAAATGTAACTATTTAAACAGATTTTAGACTTAAGTACGTTTGTAACAAATACACTAAAAAATTACTAAACTCATTTCAAAAACTTTTAAGTCTAGTAATCAACATGATTAGCAAGTGACATAGGTATCCCCATATTATAGTATACTACTCCCCATAGATCATAGGTCACAAGAACAGGTATTACGCGAGCGGAACCGCGGAGTGTTGCTTGTAACTTTTATGGGCTGCATGTTTAAAAGATAAGGTACGAGTGTTTAAAATATAAAAATGTAGATTGTAATAAGTAGTCAAAATATTGTCATTAAGTAGTAACGTTATTGTTTTGTGTTGTGTTTTTTAAGTGACTTTTAGGTGGTTGAAAAAAGCTCTTTGCGCTATATTTGTGGCTAATGAAATCATATTAAAATATTAAACATTTTTATAAATTTTGGTTTTACTAAGACTTACTAAATTTATTTTATATCGACGGGCCTGGTGGCCCTTTTGGTAAAGGGTCGAATCCACGACCTCGGAAGTATAACGCCTTTCTATAAACGTTTGTGCTTGTAATTCCTCTGTTATTATCCGGAACTCAAATCGTTTATGATACTTAACTAGGAGTCTATTATAACTTGTTGAAAATATTATATACATAATGCATAGTCAATGCAGTTTTAACATAATCTAACCATCATTTCGTTTCAGATGACCCTACACATATAATTTTGTGAAATAATGTTTAGGCATTGTAATTAATGCTGTGTCATTTATCACTTTGTCTAAATTGAATAGATATTATAAATAATGATTGTATAGTATATATGATATCCAGATTTATAACATATATTATGTATAATGTGAAGGTTTGTTACTCTTTCACACCGGAATACCTGAGCAGTTTTAGATATTTGGCACACAGATTATAGATAGTCAGGAATAACGCATAGGCAATTTTTTATCCCGATTACATATTCCCTTAGAATAGGGCTAGCATTTTATGTAACTATGGAACAGGAGAACTTTTTGGCACAGCTTTGCGGCTAGGAGCGATATAGAATTCATCTCAGATTAACAAGGGTTCTTTCAAGAGTGAAAGCATCACATTTAATCCGCGGGTGAATAGATTATATATATATATGTAATAAAAGAAGAATGTTAAGGTGGTTTGGCCAGGACAAAGTTTGGTGTAATAGTTGGTGCCTTGATAGAGATACGTGTTTATATTCAGTCAGAAATAGATGGCAATAAACAATGTATTTACAGGATATATACTTCAATACACAGGAAAAGCACAAATATCATCATATAAATATTTGTACTGGGTGGGGATCGAACCCACGACCCCTGGCGCATAAGATCACTACTGTCTGCGCTATCGGACCCGTCCATGTATGTAATCATGAGTAGATAGAATTAGGGCTGCGTAACTATAACGAATTCTCCAGGAGCCCACCACGGGTCAGAAGAATTAAATGTTTTATCTTAAGAACAAAGAAAAGCAAATAAATTAACCTTCTTTATTGAATATTTTTTGTATTAGACAAAAAAGTTAAATCAAGGTTTGGCAACGACTTCAAAAGATAATTTTAAATTAATGAAATTATATATTTGTTTAGTGAATAAAGTTAATTATTTTCTCATACTGAATAAATATGAAAAATAATTCCTTTTGAAAATCGAAGCACTGTTACGCGTATTTTTTGTGTTTATGGTATTTTATTGTTTTACTCATATATACATACATACATACATCACGCCTGTGTCCCGTCGGGGTAGCAAGTGGAGACTTGCTTCGATCTTGGCCTACCTCTCTCGCCTGATTTACTCGCATCTTTCATTCATGCTCGTTTATTCTTGATACTTCTGACCTAGCCCTTCTTTTATACCTCTACTACCTGGTTAAGGTATGTTCGTCTAGATCGTCCTATACCTACTTTTTCATTCACTTCCGTTCTATATAATTGTGCAGTAATTCTAATTGTATCCATGCTTTCTACATGTTTAAACCACCTCAACATTCCTGTCTCTATAGTTGTCACAACATCTTGTTTTACATACACCCCATTGATTTTATATAAACTTGATATTGTTAATTTTTTGTAATTTTTAACAAATTTATACATAGTAAATAATTAAATTATTCTATTACATACTAATTCTAAATAGACTAACGGTAAAAATATAAGCACGCAGCCAAAACGCAGAAGAGCGCGGTCACAGTAGCGGGGTTTGTAGTCTCCGCTGAGTTGCAGTAATCACCAGAGCATTGGCAGACTGTCTCCAAATGGTCTTGATTGTTGGCGTTGTAGCACTCCTTGTGGTGACGTACCCAGCCACAGCCACGAGTCACGCGGATCTCGTTGTCACGTTTCGCGTGGAATACTGGGTGAAGAAAGCCAATTGAATATCGTATCAATAATTAAAATTTAAATATCTTATGTTCCCAATTGTTTTCGAGATATTTACATTGGCGTATATTGAGAGAGGCCGAGTGGACCTTTCCTGCGCCAGTCTAGTGCCCACCCCAAGGTCTATTGCTCACCCCAGGATTTTGGGATACCGACTCGAAAGTTGTACTGAGTGTCGACGGCGTGAACATGTAAGTATATTTTATATATCCATCCGTAACAGTGTGGCTAAAAAGCACGATGATGAGGATAGACAGCATTACCTCACCAAGGTTATGATTGCAGTTATGGGAAACTTTTCACCTTTCTCGAAGAAGCATATGTCTAACAGTGGACATTCATCAGCTGATATGATGACGATAGGCAAGTCTACGATAATACTGACTGGTCTGCACGATCTTCCTGCAGAAGAAATCCCTGGCGACTGGCCTAGGGATGGCCACTTCGCAGGTGACCACTGGAATGATACGCGCGCGTTCCTCATCATCATAAAGATTTACATCCAAACAGGCGCTGTTGTTGGCACTGTTGCAGTAGTAACATTGGATGCTGGTAGCTAGAAAAAAATAGAGTCCTATTAGATCAGTGAGGCAACAAAATAGTGGAAGTTGAGTATTCCAGAGCTAGAACCCACAGTGCGGGATTATTCCCCAAATTGGTGGGCATAGAAGAACCTTACAGGTCCCAAAAATAAAATTGCTTATAAGTACTGATTGAATTTCTAGTGATTTATCCAAATATTAAACCTGAATATTAATCCAGGTTTAATATTTGGATTTGCTGTAAAAAGTAATTTTATACCTACAATAAAATAGCCTAGATTAGAAATAGCCTACATTCAATTTATTTGTACATTAACTTACCTTTGTACACTATTGACAGCAAAACGGCGAAAATGCAGATTAGTCTGTTGCTCAACTTCATTTTAACTGAAACATGAAGCGATAAATAAAAATTATTAATAATTATCTAATTATTTATTTTAGGTATTCATTATTGTTGTATATAAAAAGCGATTAAACTGTTGCCTAAAAAAAAGTTTATAGTAATATTTCTTTTTACCGTGCCGTTAGGTACCGGCAAAGTAGAATGGAGGTACCATTCTACTACCTGCTACCCTGGTGTTCAGCGGTATACTACTCAGTCTTCTTTGCAAAGCTGGTTATCCCTGATACGCCGGTATACCCAATGTACTTAGAATTAAATGCTGTGCGTAAAAAGGTAACAGTGATATAGGCGGTGCCGTGTACCCGCGACCTCAAGCACAAGGGGGCCTGCAGAATATGATATGAAATTATAAAAGTGTCCCGCAACTTCATATTAGCCGGTCTAAATTGTTTCTTCACCGGCACCTTTTGTTATCTTGCTACACCACTTAAAGATAGACAAGATTTCTTGTATAATCATAAAGAGTAATAACAATATACAGAGGCGAACAAAACTTGATTGTGTGTTCGCAAACAATTCAAATTACCCGCAGTATGAAAGGAGTTCGGAACTCCATTAAAATGTTTCAATGAGAGAGCCTTTTAACACCATCTACCGGTAATGATCGTTATTGTGTGTACATCAGACAAAATTTAATCACGAACAAAGAAAAAAAATTGAATAAAAGCGATATTTAGGTTAGAAAGAACGGGGTAATCTCGGGTTGAAATGTAATAGAGGATACTGACACACAAATAACTTTAAGGTGAGTGTTCCTATTCTGCAATGCATATGATATAAATATATATACATAAAATAACGTACATCATAGGGTTATAAAGTTAGAGAAGCAGCATCAGTAAATAAAGTACGGAGACAGCGTTTCAGGTTAAATTTGTTTGGGGATTGCTTAATATTCAACGGAAGCTCGTTCCAGAGTCGTATAGCTGTCACTGTAAAAGAGTTTGTCAAAAAACTAGAGTGATGAGAAGGAGTTAAGAGCGAAAGAGTATTAGAAGAACGGAGATTACGTTCGTGAGAGGAAGATAGGAATTGGAATCTGTCCTTTAAGTAAATTGGTGTGTACGGATCAAAAAGTGTGTCATGCTGTTGTATGTTTTTCTATGTTATTTGAATGTGTTGCTTATGGTGTGTACAATAAAGAATATTATTATTATTATCTTATGCCGTGAGGTACCGGTAGAATGTCGTCAGGTACCGTTAGACAAGAATAGTACCTCTCACTGAACCTGGGGTTATAAGTGGTGATTAAGATAACAGAACGGACAGATGGCTGTATATGCATCCGAAATGGGGATGGGCAGTAGCATCCCTGTCGCGAAAGTTCTGCTCTACGTACACACTTGTCCAGCGCGGAGATTATGGGCAAAATTGTTACTTTTTTGAGGAGGCCTATGTGCAAAAGTGGACTCTAAATGGCTGATATCATAATGATGATGGCCGCACTAGTGTTGTCGGTTATCACTTGAGGGGCAGGTCCTGCACGCGAGCACCGGTAAACACGGTGTACTGCTCTACGAAAATGTATGTAAAGTATTTATTATTGTGAAATGCCAGTAAGAGGGGACGGAGGGAGGCATTTATAGAATTTATGGAAGGGCGGAAGGATAGCCATGGCGGCAATGGGTTTCGGTACCTCAATACACCAGGAAGTGGTACAATTCGACTCTGTTAGTACCCCGAAACTTGATGCTTTCTTAAATATGTAATGCTAAAGGTTAAGGGAAATTGCGTTTATAATTGTTATGATGATACAGGATTATTTGGTACAAAGTTAGACGTGTGTGTAACGAAAACTTGGAATCACTTGAGTGTCAATTGTCCCTTGTTTATACATTGTAATAAAGCTTTCTGAAACTTTGATTGTCTATCTAAACTTTTGTTAATCTTGAAGATTGGAAATATAAGTAAATCGCAGTGTACTAAATATTGAACATAAATGTTTGGAGTAACCTCGCGTATCCTACTAACCTATCTTCGATTAATAATCATATTATATTATTTTTATATACAATCATATATAAAAATAATTAAATTAATAAATTCACCCAACATATCATATATAGTCTAGACATTGAGATAGGTAGCTTAAACTACTTACGTCACGAATATAAGTCACAATTGGAAATAAATATATAACTATGTAAACACATATACCTATAGAGAATATAAGACAGACAACAAATATTCATTATACAAGATAGGAGGAGGAGACCTTAAGAAGATAGGAACAATACCGATATTTCCAACGGGACCGTCGAGTAAACTTTTAGAATAATTATATTTAAGTAAACAAACATCTGGTCTGCTTAAGCAACACCGCAGCCTAGTGCATTGCCAGCCTTGTGACTTAAAGATGTTATGTCAAATTATCCAGTAATTTCTCGGCCTCTCTCACCCTTGAAATCGAAACACAGTAATGCAAACACTGCTGTTAAGCGGTAGAAATATGTGAGAGTGAGGTACCAACAGTCGGCTTTTGTATAAGGCATACCTCTAGTGTGGCGTAACTTCATTTTACATTTTGTTCAAGACTCCCCTGTTTTTAAAATCATTTAGGCATAATATAACAAAAAAATCTATTACCGATTCGAAATAATTAATATTTTTGACCATTTTTAGACACATGTTTCGAACTAAGATTAAGAATATTTGTGAGAAAACAAAAAATCTAGGGAAGTCAGACTCGCTTTTATTGTATATGTATTAAAATAGCAATCTAATCATCCGTGTCTAGAGCGTAATTTGTGTCAGTAGTCCAATAAGCCAACGCCTACAAATGTCATTATTCGGCCAACGCAAACAAGAGGAAATTAAATGAAACTAAAAAATACTCTTGTGATTTTCCTTAATGTTTTTTACAGGTTCAAAACTTGTTAACACCAACTCTCTGAGTCTTTAGTCAGGACCAAAAATTAAACATCAGTATCATTATTTTTGATTGAAGAGGTAATAGAAATGATATATAAGTACAC
This sequence comes from Heortia vitessoides, assembly GCA_020976665.1. NCBI lineage: Eukaryota > Metazoa > Arthropoda > Insecta > Lepidoptera > Crambidae > Heortia > Heortia vitessoides. The sequence goes on along the minus strand of JACJUM010002279.1, from coordinate 8,705,335 downwards.
TGAAATCGTAATAAATACAAAAGCGAAAGGTAATTCACTCACTCGTCACAAGTGCTAGGATTAATAAATTTACTTTTTATTATAAAACGTAAGTGTCCACTAAGACGTATTCATGCGAAATTTTGCACTTAAGGGGGTAAAAGAAGGAGGTAAAATTTATATAAAACTTCAAATATTCAAATATGGAACTATGGAAATAAAATCGTAATCCGCAAGCACCGGGTTGTTATTAAGCAAATGAAAAATATATCATAAATGTATATATATTCAAATTATTACTTACAGACACAGTCACATTCACAAGCATCACACACACATCACACACGCATCACCTAATCCCAACTACAGATATTACTGTCTGTTTAATTTAACCTCTTTCGTTTAATTTAAACTCTTTTGTAAGCTGAATGAACAAAAACTAATTACCTCAAAATAAAACCAATGTACGTATGACACAGCGTAACAAACGATAATTTCTAACTAACCGGAACGAATACTAGTCGCCTCTTTGTAAGTCTACGACCGGCACACAGTTTTGATACTTGTGACTAATATAGAAACAATTCGTATTAATATTACGAACGCTAGAGATTACGCTTTTGCCCGTGAATGGTTTAGCTATTTTTTCTCACAGGATCTTCATCATCATATTAGCCATTGAATGCTACTGCTGAACATGGGCCTCACCAAAAAAGGTGGGGGATTTATCTATAATTGCCGCATGTATAAGGCAAGCGTTTGAGCAATCGCAGAGCGCAACTTCTTCGGTGGGGATGCTACTGCCCATAACCGTCCTGTTATAGATGTACCGCCATCTGTCGGTTCTGGTACCTTTGTTGCCTCTTACGACAAGCGGTACAGGGGGAAGTAGGTACTATTATACTCTGCCGGTACTTCACTGCAATAATTATTTAGCGTTAAAGAAATTACAAATGCTTTTTGAAAATTGATTTTCGAGTCAAATTATAAAGAGCCTTATACTTTGTTCATATATAATATTCTATTTTTGATACATTTTAAAGATAAAGACTGCATAGACCGCATAGTTTTAATTAGCTAATTCTAAGAAATAAATCTAGTTTTATCGTGTTATTTATTGAATGTATACAAAGATTTAGTCTACTTAAATACTTTTAAGTTTACTTTTTTAGATATGCCATATAGCTACATGCTCTATATAGTGATATAGCCAATGAATTAAAAAAAATCACATTGCCTATAATCCTGAATCACTTATAAATAAACAAAATTATATATCTTTTTTTAATTTATATAAAATATGACATACATAGTCATATTTTCAAAGCAATCGGATAAAATAATGAATAATAAAGAACGGTATTTAATGAATTAAAACATTTCATATGATTCTTGCTCCAAGTAAATCGAAGTCAACATTATAATCAGCTGACCCCTGACTTTAGATTTGTGATTCGAACGTAATAATGATGATATTGTTATCATGTGAAATTGTTACACAACACACATTTTCTAAAGATAATGCATGACAATTGTGTAGATTTCATCTAAACGAAACAATACGGGTCCCTATAGTAACTCGTATATATTTATCGATTCTTAGCAAACATTTAAAAGGTTACCTCGTCACCTACAAATCGAGCGCTGGCGTCTCGTGCAACATTTTGAAGTACACCTATTCTAGCATTTTAATAATATTCAACCGAAAAGCCATGATATTTCCATTAAAATCTTGTGAAAATCCAAACATTGTGGCTGACCTTGGTGACCCCAAATGGTCACCTAATATCATCTATCGTCTATCGTCATAAACTGGCATCACGACGAACTACGAGTACCATGACAGCTTTGAATACAAATGTACGATCGACAATAGAGGTTGTGGGGTATGCAATAAAGTTTTGGAAAAACTGTTTGATATGTAAGCTAAACTCGGTCTAAAAATTCGAAGATATGGCGAAAACTGTCTAAAAAGTATTACGGCCATATTAGACATAAGAGACAAGATATTTATTTTATACTAGCTGTGCCCGTGATTTCGTCCGCGTGGAACAGTGACTTATCACCCGTTTTTGCCACATTTTTGATTCATGATCCACTCCTATTAGTTGAAGCGTAATGTTATATACCCTAAATTATTTCTTATTACATAAATATCTGGAAGTGAAGGTCCTGTCCAAAACGGTCCAGAGATTAGCTGGAACAAACAGATGGACAGACAGACAAACATTTTAAAAATATGTATTTTGATATGTGTACCGTATATACATTCATATGCATGTAAATTTCAACATTCCCTCAGTGCCGGAGCTATAGCAAAATATTTAAACTAATTCTGAAAAAAAACGCGATATATATATCTTTCTTTTAGTATTTCTAACATTCAATAACATGTGTTGGTAAATCCTAGACTGTACCGGTAAATGCTAGGATTTTTATATTGAATATGTTAATATCGAAATACGATAAATCGGTTTAAGTGTAAGTCATAGTATTTAACGACATGAGTTAGTAAATATTAGTATTTCTGAAAATACGACGATTTTATCGAGCTTTCACCATTCGAATTCAGTATATGCTAGGTTTTACCACTGTCAGCTGGTAGATGTTGGTTTAAGGAATAAAACAATCCGTAATTCTTTAATGAACTATTAGACAAAACATGTACATAGTATACTCTAATTATCTGTAGATACATTTTTACGTCGAGCATTTTTTTGGCAATTACATTTTTGAATTCTTTTCCTCCAGCTAACGATAATTTTCTGACAACTTCTCGAAGACTCACTTCTTTATCCGTTACAACTTCTATCTTTATAAAATCTTCAAAGCATGCGGCGAGCTGATTCTTGATGTAAAGCTATTTTAGTATTCCCATTCTGGTACCTAGTTGGTAAAGTTCATTGTCATTTATATCTATCACAACTGCAATAAAGCATTTTGGATCAGTTTTAGCTTTTCCTTTTTTATTCCTTCAGACTCATTACCAACGACGTTGTTTTTCTTGTCCTGTTCTATCATTTTTTCATCATTTTTTCGGGAATGTAACACATTTTCCAAATCTTTTTTCGATTTTAATAGTCCAATCATATCTTTAGAAATAGCTGATGTCGCAATGCCCATTTTTATGAGACATCCAACCATTGCTTCGTTAGGAGAGCATTTGATCACTCATGATATGCTTGATGATTCTGACCAATTTGTAATTTGATTGGTTTCCGTCCACGTACTGAGCATATTTTCTATGTCATGATTTACACGCTCTACCGATCCTTGACTCTGGCTACGCCTTGGATTCCGTGTACAATTTTAACTTCTGGCTACATAGAGCATACATTTTCGATTATTTCAATACTACATTCCCTACCATTATCGAAATAAAAGATGTTTGGCGCTCCAAAAGTAGTAAAAATATCCAACAGATGATATGCGACTTCAGTTGCACGCTTAGTTTGAAGTGCACGAAGGATCACGAATTTAGTCTACGTGACAACGTGAGTTCATTTCACTATGAAGGGTTAATGACAATACCCTTTTTCAAAGTCTTCTGTTTCCTTTCACATGGTTGGCATAAATAATTATATAATTATTAAATAATTTTAAATATGTCATGATAGCCTCAACTGTAATATTATTATATTTGCTTGTCCAACAGCAAAATACATTTTTACGATAGTGTTAAATGAATCGTCGTAAAAACATAATATTTGACTTCTTCATTATCTTCCTACTTCGGGGCAATTGACTTCTTTTCACCGCCTATAGGCAAAATATCGTTATGAACAGCCTGTAATGAACAGCTTCCTTCTTTTTAATGTTCTTTGTGGTTTTTACATCTTCTAAACACTAAGCGTATTTGTCCTTATCAGGATAAAGTTATTATTTTTCTTGTTTACCACAGACTCGATCATTATTTCATATAATTGGGTAGCGGGGGCGGCAAGCTACCCTCAAGTACAAGTTAGTGCGCAGAGCACGTTATGACATTTTTTGTTTTTCAACATTTACCGTGACATTAATGTAAATTCTAAGATTTAACAACGGAATAATGGTAAAAGTTCGAATCTCAAACCTTTTGGGACATTTACCATTTCGAACTGGTAGATTGGAACAGTTCGAGCTACCACAATAAGAGATATACTGTATATCAACAACTTCTTGGGTAATAATTCAAACAATGAAGATTGAAATTGAAATGTTGACCTAGATTATTGCAGTAATTATACACATTCTGACATTACATCTTACACTCTTGAGAAAGATTACAATGTCGATTAATAATGTAAATAAGAGATAGCGTTTAAAAGCTGGGCAATTAGTGTTATTACGATGTATTGGTATTGTCAGAGTACTAATTAGGCTGACTGAATGCTTGTTAAAATACATTTGAATTAAGTAACATTTTCATTAAATAATATTTTAATAAAATTACAGTTTAACTAAATAACATTTTAATTTTTTATTTTAATAAATAATAATTTAAAATTTCAAAATTAATTTCACACGCTATACCAATATTTTTTTTTAGCTATCAACAGTTTAACAATCGTTGTAATTCATATGAGGTAGCACTAACGTAAACAATACTACTCCATTGATTCTATTAAAAATCCTTTATCCTGTAACTCGATCCTAGACCAAGATATGGCTTCAAAACTTACCATGTTCTCGTATAGGTCGACGGGATAATTTGATCCTTGTAATACATTTTTCTCGTTAGCTAAAACTGCGTCTGTCCATTTAATGTCTTTGCTAGATATCCCTGAAAATGCTCGAGGCGCTTCTAATAACAGATTGAAACATGCTTAATAAAAAATAGACCTCATTTTTCCAATTCTGGGCTAAGACGACTTTCATTTCTAGTCAGAACATTTTCATTGTAAAATGCTGTTATAGAATGAATTTAACTATCTGAGGTTAAGCTAAGCTAAAGTTTTCATTTTAAGTATTAAAGATTAAAAGTATATAAAACCCTTTCTGAAATAGAGCGTGGTTTCAGTGTTTCTTAAACGTACAACAATGTTACAGAGTTAAAACATGATCCCAGTAATTCAATTAAATCACTGTTATAACTCGATGGCGATAACATTATAGTTAAATAAAAAATTTAAGTTGTCGGGTTATCATAAATTCTTTAGGCATCGTAACTTTACCTAGATATGATTCGGAAATAAGGAATGTTGATCATTGATCATGTATTATAAAAATACTTCTTTAACGGCTTCAAAGCACGGTTTATTTAACTTTGTACATTTACTTTTAGATCAACGTTTCGGATACACTGCAACAATCGTTCTTAAAATTGACAAAAAATATTAAATAAACCGCGTTTTAAAGCCGTTTTAAAAAAGTAGTTAAGTTAGTTTATTATGAGTAGTGAACGCGTAAATATTAGAAATTTCTAATATTTACGCGTACGCCTGTCTAGTCTACCTAAGCATGGGTACAACGACTGTCAATAACCAATTCATCAGCAATGGATATTGCTGGACCCCCAAAAGTTCAACTATTATATCGAGAAAACAGATATATGGCTTTTAAAACAAAAGTATATATTTATTTTACTACCATTGAGGGGATTAATTCTGTCCTATTTTCTTTAAATAACACTCACTTCGTCTCGTATACTAGAGATAATATCATCACTGTTAATATCTCCCGGACTTCTTGTAAAGAGAATCAAATAATTTTTACTTGTAATGTAATAATTTATATGATATCGCAGCCGGATATGAGCATCCGCTTCGGGAATAGTGCAATATTTTATTTTAGTAATGCTGCCAAATTAATTTCTACAGTTTTTTTTGTTACAATATCTTTCTTTCTACACTTTATCAAAAAATCTTATAACGCTAAAGCTCTGAGAAGATGTGAAATAAATTCACACAACATCCCATAACTGTGTGACCAGACTTCGAAATAAAAAGCTTGAAATAAGTGATACCTATATCAGAACAGAGAAATTACAAATATTATATATACAGATACAGATGAAACACAAATGTTTGTCCGAGGCATGGATTGAACCGTCGACCTTTTTTGCACAGGACAGGACCGGGCTCTTCGAAAGATGTTTGTTTGGATATAGGATAGGATGCAGCATTTTTAAGTTCCTTCCTTAAGTTTAAAGTTCTTGTAAGTTCATGTTACCCATGTTTAAATACAGTAACCCAGTATATAGGTTGCACTACTACTAAGGCGTGAGTTACCGGCTGAGTACAATAGTACCTTCCCATATACCAGGTGTCGTAAAAGGCGACAAAATACAAGAACCGACAGATGGTGGTATATCCATCTGAAACAATGCAGTTCAAATGCACAGAGCGAGGATGGGAAGCAGCATCACCGTCGCGAAAGTAGCGCTCTGCGATTGACAACTTGCTTGCCCAGCGCGGCAATTATGGGCAAAATTCCCCCTTTCTTGGGGAGACCTATGTCCAGCAGTGGACTTTCAATGGCCGGTGTGTTAGTGGTAGATGGTAATAACTTTGCCGTGTAATCATTAATTGAAGTATAGAATATCGGTCACGCAGTCGTGTTGTGTTGTCGATCAATCATTCGCTCGGTCGATCGGTTGATTGAATTGAAGCTGTTAGTTAAACTTTAGAGTTAATTACTGGTAGCATTGCAAATTTAATTCCACTTCAATATTAAATTCAGCTATGACTCTATACCTCGACTTTGCTTGTTACAACTAATATTATACTACATTAAGTAAATTTTAAGGTCTGGACACTTTGAGCTGTTACTGCCGCCCAACAGCATAGATCTGTTCTAGTAGGAATGTTGAATAAGAAAGACTCCACTAGTGACATCTCACTCTCTACATATATATACGTAATTAGGGATTATATTTATATTTACAGTTTTTGATACAGAACAAACTGGTACTGGTATTTGATACTGGTATTTAATTTTTATTTTATCAGACAAGGACAAACAACCATATTGTCCTGGTGATAGTAAACGTTTCCGCAACCTGTATACGTAGTATCACAAGGATATCACTAGCGCGTTGCCAACCTAGAGACTTGATGATTTTGTCACATTACCCAGTAATTTCACTGCCTCTCTCACCATTCAAATCGAAACAGCAATGCAAACACAGCGTTTTAGCAATAGAAATAGATGAGAGTGAGGTGCCAATGAAGATGACCTCTATATGTGGTACATGTGAAAAAAATGGTCAAAAAATTGATCTCATCTATATGAAGACAGTCTTTCCATTAATGGCACCGGTCGAAGTAGCCTTCGGAGATAGTAAAAATAAAGTCCCGTCCCTAGTAATTATTTAAGTAAATTGTTTGAAAGTTACAAATGTATTCCAAAAACGTCGTCTGCTCATTGCTACCAAGATGAAAAACAAACGTAATTTTACATTGCAATCTTAACAAATTAAACATTGAATTCCCTCGACGCGTTACTTTTTCGTCAGATCTATCCGTCTGCTATTTTGGGACTGTTTTCTATAGGGAGTTTAACTAAGTCACGAATTAATAAGTATCAAACACAAGTTCATGCTAATCAAAGTAAATAAAATGGTTTAAAAGTATGATGAAGAGTCGTAGAAAGACCACAGCTGGAGTGGAAAAATAGGGGTTCTGTGACCAAGATTCCCCGTTGCGAAGCTATGGTTTGCCACTGACTGACGTCGTGGCAATCGCAAAGCGTAGCTTCGTAACGGGGATGATATTGCCCATCCTCGTCCAGATGCATTTGAGCTACTCTGTTCATAGGATATGCCACCACCGGCCGGTTCCGGTACAACAGCCGCTTTTTTCATATGCGTATACCATCCGAGACAGTTTAGCTCAAAAGCAACAGGGCAAATATGAACAACAGCATTTCCGAAGCGAAGCGTTGCCACACTAATAGCCAAAGTGGTAATAATGAGCAACTCTATCCCACTTTAGGCATCCTAGGCTGATATGACGATATAACTTCTCTCGTAAGTCTAATGTTGCAATATGTTAACTGCAATGATAAGATCTTGCAGACCCAGCCACAAATCGTGATACACACAAACAAACTTTAATTACTTATGCACACGACCGGTCAATTAAAGGTATTGTTTGCCGCCGCGCTCGCCGGCGCCTAACCTGATAAGACTATTTGCATTGTACGTTAAACCCATATAACATGAAAATATTTTAAAATAACTCGAGTAAATATGGAATTCAAACGTCGCGAAATATCCGAAAGAAACTCGGTGACGACCCTCAATTACTACGGCGATTATTACGTGAAAGACTTCAAATATATCAGCCATGATATGCTTAAAGTCGGTGATAAGTTGACTCGCCAGAATGTTGGAAGGGTGAACTGTGCTTCGGTTGGGAATATGTGGTTGAAAGAAGTGGTGGCTGGGTTAAAACAGTTCTTTTATGGTGGCTCTCTTCATGGTGTGAAGTGAGTATTTGCAAAACTAGTAGATGTTTGTGGCAAAAAGAGTTCTGAAGTTCCTGAAGTAGTCTTTGAATCAGCCGAAATTCGTAAACGAAGACGGAGGCTCCTTTAACAATTATGATACATTCATTTGATTTACCATGTATTATGTCTAGATATAAAACTAACTTGTTCACTTTTTCGTTAAAGGATGATAATACTTCATAAATATTTATCATATCAGCCATAGAAAGTCCACTGTTGGACATTGGCCTCCCCGAGATAGGGGAATATTTGCCCATATATACAATTTGCGACGAAGATTTTGCTGCCCACCCTGTAGTATTTAAGTTGTGCTGTTTCGGATGGATATATTGCCATCCATCGGTTTCGGTACCTTAGTTGCTTCTTACTACTCCTGGTACAGAGAGAGGGAGGTACTACTCTACTCCGCCGGTACCCTACGGATATAGCAAACAACAATAGTTGCTTTAAATTGAGTCTTAAATAATAAAAAATCTTTTTCTTTCTCGCCGTTAATTTAAAAATATCTAACGAAAATATAAGTAGCTTTCCGCCCACGACTATATCCACATCCAAAAGAGGAATTTTTGTTATTTCAAGAAGCAGTTTATTTCAATATTTGACAGCAAAATTATGCAAATAATAGGTAATTAATGTCAATTAGTAGAAATTAGGATGGATGACGTTATTTATTACATTACTACTAAAATAATATCTCTTACAAACGTTATCTGTACTTCAGTACTTATTTCTTCAGCTTAGCGTGTTCTAGATAATACAACTTATTATCCTCCCACACAAATGTATTATCGCAAGTCACACCTTCCCGATATCGCGAGTGTTCATAATACTACGGTAACTTTTACAATCATCTGTGGACATATTATATTTTATATGATTTAATATATTTTGTATATGATTTAAAGATTTAAACCGAGAGTCACGCAACTCAGTTAATTCAGTACTTTTCAAACCAGAACACAACGCAAACACTGCTATTTAGCGGAAGAAATAGGTCAGAGTGAGGTACCGACGCAGACGACCTCTGTATGATGTCTTCCTCTAGTAAGGTTTAATAAATAATTCGTTTCTTTAAGATACATCTTCGAGCCAACATTCAGCAACAAGGAGCGAGCCACATGGATCGTTATCATTGTCATCAGCATTGCCTTTTGCGCCGTGAACATAATCAAGCTGTTCAGCAAGTGGACCTCGACGCCGTTTGTCAACGTCATTGATTCCTTGCCCACTCCTATCTGGGCTATCCCCTTTCCAACAGTGGTGATCTGCCCTCATTTACATGTTAAGAAGTCATTTGCCAACGTATCAGCTGGGAATCTAGAACCGTAAGAAGCCGTGTCTAAATATGAGCTATCATATTACATCCATCCTCATATCAGATATTGGAAGTCCACTGCTGGACATAGGCCTCCACTAAAATGGGGGACTTTTGGCTATAATATAATTAACCGCGCTGGGCTGGGCGTCGTGGCAATTGCGAAACGTTGATTCACGATAGGAATGTTACCGCCATTCTAGGTAATCCCGTTACTCTTACATTTAAGTTATGCTGTTAAGGGTCCGTCGCTATTCGGTTGTAGTACCTCAGTCGGCTCTGGCCTGGTATAGGGGGAGGTACTATTCGACTCCGCCGGTACGTCCATACTAAGGATAGACTTTCCCCTAATATGGAAGTAGTAAAGTAGACCGAAAACGTATACTCTCTATAAGGAAATGTTGCTATTTCCTAGTTGCTGTACCCAACGGAAAATCATAGTAATGTATATTTTGACTTTACTATTATTTTCGATTGAAAAAGTTATTATTATAAAATTTATTTTTCATTGACTAAATTAAAATAAAATTAATATTTCATTTAATTAATGCTAAATCAACCTCCCCGTTTCATTCCATACATTATTTTAAGGCAACAAATATTGTTAATGTATATTTGGTTTTTAGAAGATATTATTTCAGACGGGACGAATTCTTCGCATCGTTGGTTTGCCCCCGGATGACTAAATCGTTTGAAAAGCGCCTTAACTCTTCTGAAATTCAGCTTCTACATGACTTTATTTTAAAAGTAAGCCATCAAAAGTTTTATAATTCACATTTGTCTATTCATAACAGACGACGACAGGATAACGTAGATTTACAATTCTGACAACATTTCTCAATTGTCAGTGAACTCAACGTGATGGATATAAAGTTAAAATTGATTGAGAATTTAACACAGATTTGTATTGGCAGATCTAAAGTCATGTGTACAAATGAGCATGTAATGTTATTTTTTTCGACAGATCTATGCAATTTTTTTTTATTAGACCAGCTCGAAAAACAAGTATACAGGTCGCATGTTAATAATAATAGTAAGAGTCACAGAAGCCTATAGACACACGTAATATCACAACGATATCACAAGCGCGTTGTCAATCTTTGGACTTGAAGATATTTGTCACAATACCCAGTAACTTAATTGACCCTCACCCTCCATACTGCTTTAGTCCAGCTCCATACTATAGATAAATTGAGAGTGAGTTAGCAATGCAGACGACGTTTGTAACAGGTCTAGTACAATCGCCATAATCATCATCATACCAGCCATTAAAAGTCCACTGTTGGACACAGGCCTCCCCAAGAAAAGGGGTATGTTGCCCATAATTGCCGCGCTGGGCAAGCGTGTTGGCAATCACAGAGCGCAGCTTTCGCGACGGGGAAGCTGCTGCCCATCCCCACTCTGTACATTTGAGCTGACTTTTTTTCATGGACATACCGCCATCTGTCGTTTCTGGTACTTTAGTCGCCTCTTACAACACCTGTTACAGGGGGTCTGCTACAATACTAGGTATAGAGATTCATGTATAGATATCAGAGCATACACAAATGTTGTGTGATGTATGTCTAATGTTATGTAGGGTACTCCATCGTGCTCGGACGTGGTCAAGAGATGCCAGTGGCCGGCCAGCAACGACACTAAATGGCAGACCACAGAGTGCTGCGAACACTACTTCAGCCCCATCTTCACTGATTACGGCCTGTGCTATGCTTTTAATAGCCTGCCTTTGAATGGAATGTAAGAAATCACTAAGCTCATCATGTATAATATAAACCTTAGGACATACATTGAACATACCCAAATATTAGCATTCCCCAGAGATAAACATTTTCAGGGAGTTTTCCTAAGAATGCATCGAAGAGAAGTTGAGTTGCAGAAGCAATTGCAGAGCATAGTCAGTTGTACAGTCATGATGTATCGAAGTATCGACATTATTTATAACGGGTGCCAAATGTGATCGTATTTCGACGATATGTCGAATATTTTTTTCAAAACATAAGGCTCAAACAAATATATATTGTATATTTTTATGGATCCACGATGCGAGTAAAACTTTCGCATAATTTCCACTTTGATCTATCTAAAAGTATGGGTAAAAATATTGAAGCGGTGGTAATAAACGTTTCACATTAATTACGCCGCGGATGATGGACGACGTCAAACATGGTCTTGATTAAAATTATGTCGCTGAAGACATTAATCTATCCCTGTTTTATTTTGCCACTAATTCTCTTAGTTACTATATTATTTGTTTATTGACGAGCCGGATTGCGCAAATAGTAGTGATCTTATCTTGTGCGCCAGGGGTCGTGGGTTCGATACCCACCCAGAGCAAATATTTATATGAAAATATTTGTGTTTGTTCTGTGTCTGGGTATAGAAATATAAGTAGTATAAAGTAGTATATTTGTAATTCCTCTTTTGTCTAGCGCCCGTAACACTTTAAGTGAATTACCACGGAGACAGGTCAATGTATGAGACGTTGTGGATTTTTTTTTATTAATTATTATTACACATCAGCATACATATGTATATATATTACGATCACTCATTAAAAGATTATATACATAAAAATAAGTCGTATGAAAATAAACTTTTCTTTTTACTTATACACAACAGGACAAACGAGACAATACCATGGCAAAGAAGTTTCTACCCCAAAGCTTCACCTGCCCCCTTACAGTGGGATCTAGACGTAGGGTACCCAAAGAAGTTTCCACTAGACTCTAACATGAAGCCGTTCAGGGTGATGGTGTCCGGTGAGAACTACGGGCTGGGGGTCGAACTGTTCTTGAACTTGAGCGAGCATCAACAGGACTGTGATGGGACTAGTTTAGGCTTTACCGTAAGTCTTCTTTTTAATTTTTTTTATTTGACGCACCAAATTTTTTTCACACATTTACTTAAAAATAAATGTTACACTACGCAATATTACACAAAATGCAACACATACTAAGAGGTAAGTACATCTACACAAAATGCCCTCCAATTGCGAGCTACAAATACTTAAAATTACTTTAAAAGTAACAAAAAAAACAAAATAGAGCAACTTAGTACTAAAACACACATATACATATAAGATTTGTTGCTTAAAACACACACATACATAAATAACTTTATAACTTAACGTTTTTAATGCTCACTGAGGGTAAAATAACGACCGAACCATGTTGGGTGAGTCCACGTCAATATCCAATACGCCACTATACTCATTAACTAATTTGCAGTCTTAGGGAGTTTGATGCAATATTGCATCCCTGTTAGAAGGCGGATCGGAGAAGAGTATTCGGAATTACATTATTAAGATATTTCCTACAACAATGTTAGGATGCAGTGATATGGCGTGTGGAATATTGCGAAAAAAGAGTTTTTAGGCGCATATGTGATTTTGACATATCTGTGTGGCAAAATCCGACACCGTTAGACCAATCACTATGCTTACAAATTGGCATATGTTTTTCAGGAAAAAGGTAGGTATATTTATTTATTTAAAGATATTACATACACACCTATATTTATTCTGACAATAGTAAACTTTTTTATACAAAGTATAAAGTCCTACGTCACTAGAGATTGGAATGTTGTTAAGGAAAATTATACAACAATTTAACTTCAATTGGGTCAGGATCATACTTTATGACAATTAATTATTTAATGAACTGACTATATTAAAGGAATAATTAAATATAGGTATATTTTTTAATATACTTATTTAAAAATATATTTGATAAATAATAAAATTATATTATTCGTTTAATGTTTTCTTTTAATTTGTTTCTTTTTATAATTTATTATTTTATTGGTATTGCTTATAATACTAGTATTATTAATAATGTAATAAAATTACATTATATTGATCTATGATCAATAGTTATTGTGGAGCACGATGTACGGAATTATTGTGTTATGTATGTCAGTTTTTGCAAACTTTTCAATAATGAAATAATTTATTCAATCAGTCCAGTAGTTCAGGATCCATTTTATGCAAATAAGTAAATAATCACATCTTTACCCTTAATAATATTAGTATCGGTGCATTTTAATTTTAAAAACTCTTAGGTTTGTAATTAATACAGAGCTATATATTAATATAGATACAGATATTGCAAACACGATAGTTGATATGAATGTAAGTATGGTTGTTTGTTACTCTTTCACGCGAGATCGGCTGATTTACTAAGATTTATGTTTGTTGATAGCCCGGAATAACATAGGCTACTTTGTATACCGAAATGTTCCCGTAAAATAGATCTAGTTTTTTATTTTTCTCTTGGGAATCGACATGATTTTTGGACAGTTCAGCTATCAGAGATTGACATAGACTTTTTATACTCTGAAATATAAATACATCGGGGGCAAAGCCTCTTAAATAGATGTGGAAGTGACTATTTATTCAAGACTATAAATTTTATTCATCTGGTTATCTGCTCAGGTACTAATTAGGTCGCCAACTAACCACGCGTATACCAGCACGGTTCTCCGCCTGCCGATGGACCGGATGACCACAGTCGAAGTGTCCCCCATCACATACAAGACGGACCCGGCACTGCGCTCGCTAGCCGCCGAACAGAGGCAATGCTACTTCCAAAACGAGAGGCAGTTGGAGTTCTACCAGTTCTATACTGCAACCAACTGCAAACATGACTTGTTCGTGAGGGAATCGAAGAGGGTGTGCGACTGTACTTTTTATAACTGGCCAAGTAAGTATTTATCTACTCAAATTATTATAGCAGCCGTAAAACGCCCACTGCTGGATATAACACCCCCTAAAATGGAAGTGCTATGTATATCGCAGAGTGTAGCTTCGCGACGTGAATGCTGTTGGTTATCTTCGCCCTGATAAATTTGTGCTATAATTTTCCTGCCGGTTCCGATACCTCAGTCGCCACTTACAACTCCTCGTCTAGAGGGAGGTACTATTTTTCTCTGCCATTAATTAACACAAACGTGAGTGGCAAATTCACAAAAGTTTTATTTGTATATCTCAATACCTGTGCGACAATTTTTATACGGCAGATCTTTAATTAAAGTAATTCGTTTGATAGTTTTCGCTATAATTTATTTTTTATTATCGAATCTTTGATAATATAAAATATATTATAGTTGTTAACAGATGATATTTATTGTTTTATAGTTACAAAAGTCGTAATGAACAATCCCAAACGAACCCCACGGTGTCGTTAGTTTTTTTTAGTCATGTTTTTCAATTTTTTTATCCAGCTCTGTTTAGCTGTTATGGCGTAAATTTTCACCTCCTTAAGAAGAATTATATTTATATATGATTTTTAAACCGCTGAGTTTGGTAAACTCTGGTATAATTTTTGTTTTAAATGATATCGAAAAATGTTGCCGAATATACCAAAAACTACACAATATATTGAATATAACTACGTTAGTATTTTGTCGTGAGGTCCCGGCAGAGTAGAATAGTACCTCCCTGTGTACCAGATGTCGTAAGCGGCGACTGAAGTACCAGAATCGTCAAATTGCAGTATATCCAACTGAGACAGTGTAGCACAAATGCACAGGGTGGGGATAGGCAGCAGCATCTCAGTCGCGAAAGCTATATATACCCCTATCTTGGGGAGGCCTATGACCAACTGTGAACATTTTATGTCTGATATGATGATGATGAAGGTACCAGCGCAGAAGATCTTTGTATGCGTTGTACATACGAGTATAATTAAGTTTCGAAGCGGTTGCCATGAAATGTGGAATCTAAAATGTTAAAATTATTACAGTTGAGATTTTAAATGCTCATAATATTTGGAAAAATTGGCTAATACTAGGTTTATAATATCGATTATGTATCTCAATATTATTGATCTTCCCGAAAAATATTAATTCTAATTAAGAACATATTATTATTCCTAACTATCAGCATCCCGCGGTTAGATCCGCGTAGTTCCCGTTTCCGTGCCAATAATAAATAATAAAATTTACCAAGTTATTTTTTGGGACACAACTGAAATACATTCTTGCCGTTTTGCAGTTTATCTCAAACAGTAAGAAAAAATAATTAAAACATTTTGCTATTACTACTGTACATAATTTTATAACCCTATTTTCAAATGATGTTATTTTGATATTGACACTTCAATTTTATTTATATTGTAGATGTAAAAAAACTTTCATTCCCTTCTGCATTCCAAACACAACACGATGTTAAGCAGATTTGCGGATGAAACATGGCAGGCGTTAAGGACACAACACATCGTTATATAAATCAACAAATCTTAAAAAAATATTGTCTTTGTTTTATTCTGACATATATGCTATATTAGAAAGTTTTATTAAATCCATTTAGTAGTCTTTAAGTAAATGAGTAACAAATAAATGTCCATACATTCTGACAAACTTTCGCGCTTATAATATTAGTAGGATTATACTGTAATCATGAAATATATGATAATGGCTTTTAATTTATAAAAAAAAACCAACTGTTCTGTTCCAGGAAAAAACGCATCGGAACCAATTTGCTCCACTACATCGGATTTTCAGTGCGTTGAACAAGTTAAAGGTAGCCTTTAAAAATAGCTGAATATTTTTTAAAGTTTTTAACTCAGTTACAGAAAATTCGTTATGTGAAAAACACTAACCTTTATGCATCGAAAGCCCAGCAGTTTTAAATCAGATTGACAAACTGAATGATTCGATTTGGATAGCAGTAAAAGTACTATCTTCAGTTTATTGTGCTTAAGTTAACCCCATATGCTTAAGTTTCTAAGATTTAACTATAATATATAACTATAATAGCGTGAAAAAATGTCATGTGTATTAAAGCTATCAGAATCGACTATATGTAAAACACTGGTAAATAAGCTTCGCAAATATTTTCAGTTATCTATTTAAACGAGCAAAGTAAATCTAAAATGTGAGACATATCCTAAATTTCCTGATAATTGGATAAAACCTGCTTCGTATCCTAATACCCTGAACACCTAAACATCTAACTCTTTAAGGACAAGTGGAAAAGCAGCAGATCCGCGCGTATTACGAGGAGTGCGAGGAAGGCAAGGTCTCTGGGAAGACCAGCTCCTGCCACCCGTCCTGTAATGATGTCATCTACGACAGCCAGGTCTTCTATTCGGATCTTATCAAGGAGCCCGGAGACCCGTCACCTATGGAGGACAGCCCTAAGTTAGCAAGATATATCAATGAAGCAAAACTGATATGCCACTTCACAATATACATACGTTTATGATTTTTTATAAATTTATTCAATTTAGATAAACAACTACCTAACAGACTACGTAATAGTAAGCGCCTTTGTAACCTATAGACTCTTTTGTCTGTAGGTCACAAAGACTGACTGTCTGTGACCCCTTCGTGTCATTTTACTGGAAAATATAACATGTCTTCAAATTCCGTTACAATCCCCTGTAGTTTCTCATAGCCTCCGCGCATCTTGTACTCTAAAGATGACACGCACTGCTGCTTGTTCGTAAAAATTAGTGTCAGTAAGGTCCCCTGGCAAACTGGTTTCTTATACATTAAATATGAAGTACGGCGACTAATAAATTCAAAAACTCTTTGAACTCAGTTCTCTCACAACTCTAAAAACTCAGTTCTCGATGAACTACAAAGCCATGGCAATCATAATAAAACATGTTAGTTTGACACCAGTATTTAAAGGGGCTATAGACAGTAAATTTCTCGTACTTATATGTGTATATTTAAAAGGGTTGGACGTAATACAAGCCAGTTACTGATAGTTATTATTTTCAGGCAAATGACGAAGATCAACGTTCATTTCTATGAGGATATGTTTCTGGGACAGCACCGTCATGCTCAATACGATGATTACTACTTTGCAGGTTATTTTTTAAATCTTATTTTTCTTATCTATCCAAATTAATGTCATGTGACACCAATCAGCCACATGTTGGTTACCAGAAGTAATCATAGACGGCACACAAAATGAAACGAGAACTTGTTACATGCCGCTTTTTTCGTTGACAGTGAAAAGAGAAATAGTTGCCAAGGTAAAAACTTCCATTAGTACTTTGTAGCCTGTGTATCTATAATTTAGAATATTATAGCTGATTTGTAAAATAATTATTAAGACTTAGAACAAAACATATGTTTTCAAATGTTATTGAAAGTTGTAACAATGCGTTGTTGAATTGGAGAGTGATATCATAATATATGTATCAGGGGCGATTGGCGGACTGCTCAGTCTGTTCCTTGGCTTCAGCATAATCAGCGTAGCAGAGCTGGTCTACTTCATCCTACTGCGGCCGGTGCATCGAGTTGCTCGGGAAATGTACTATAGATTCTACTTTCAGCATTAGAAGACAATCTAGTACGGCTTTCGCATTTAAATAGCACTTATATCCGACAACCATGTTCGACTTAGATGTAAGTGTTTGCGTAATGTTGTGTTTTACCGTAAGAATGCTTGGGTTGTTTTCCCCCTTAATACTATGAGCGAATTTAAAGATCGTGAAAAAAAACAAATTTTGATGTAAAAAAGCTATTTAAGTGTGTCAATTGTGAATTACTTAGAGAAGTACTCGTATTTTGCCTTTGAAGTTTGAAAAATTGTGCCTATAGTCACAAAACATAAAATACCAGCTGTCCCGACACACTTTATCATGTCTGAACGATGACTATTTAAAGCGAATTTGGATAATCAAGATTAAAAAATATACATTTTATTTAATGATATATTTTGTTTTATTTTCCTAAATAAACTAAAAATATTGTGTATGAAAACATTAAAATAATAAATACATTTTTTTTCATTAATATAATTATATTAAATAAAATGTATATTATTTAATCTTAATTATATCAATTTGAATTAAATAGTCATCGTTAATACAGGACAATGTCTATCGGGTCAGCTAGTATTATGTCTATGGCTGCTAAGTATTCTTAAATATGTATTCCTAAATATTATAATTCTCCGCACAATTTTTTGATTTTTTTCTTTTATAGGAACCATCTCCTGATGGTAACAAACATGACAAAAAAATTGACAATTCGGTTCAGCCGATCACGCGTGATGGCGTGACCAACGGAAATAGTGATTCATTCTTATATACACAAGATATGTCTCAATTAATTAAGTGAAAGTAATCGAAATTCAGAGATAGTAAAAAAAACAAGTTTCAATGTGAAAAAAGATATTTAGATGTGTCAATTGTCAAGGACTTAAAGAAGTATTACTTTGGAAGTTTAAATAATGCCCAACATATGTCCATAGTCACAAAACATAAAATATATGCCTCAAATAATTAAGTGAAAGTAACCGCGTAGGTGTTGATATTTACTAGTTAATTTATGACGATCTTATCTTATGAAAACTTATAGTTAGTCCTCATTGCATTTGTAACAAATTAAAAAGTACGTTACAATCTTCATTTAGATTGCACTTAAACAACATTTACGCTATCCACCCGGCATCTTTTTGACAGTGAAATTTTGACTGGTATGCTGCTGTGTCCAATTAAAAAAAAGAGTATTAGTCCGTAAGTTACCTCATTCGCACTTTTTTTAATTTGAACATATAAGATATAACAATAAAAGAGGTAAGCAAGGATATACGAGTATACCACCTCTTTACACCGTTAGTAGGTATACATACTCATAATTACAGAACATTTACTTTTAATTCTACTTAACAAGGAGTTCATTGATAGTCAAGATATTATTTATGCGATATTTACTGCGATAGTTAATTTTAAATTATTTCGAACTGAGAGAAAAGTTAGACACTATTTTTTATAAAATGTCACATAGCAGCTTCGAATTGCAGCATAAAAAATCTATGGTGTCATATTGACATTTAAAAATTACCAACTTCAAAGATTGTTGGTGTCAAATAAAATATACCCTAAATTTTTATACCGATCATGGGATTGGACAGAATAACATGTCTGATGGTTTTTAAATGTCTACTGTGAATTTTGATATTTTAAGATTTTTATTTGACTTAGGTATTTACAAAACATGTTCCCGGAAGAGGGTTTCCTTGGTTGTTCCAAAGGCATGGAGAGCCTCAGAAGGCTGAACAATAGACTTAATGATAAAGTGATTGATCAGTTAAATGAAAGTCAAGAGTTGGTAATGATGAACAGCTTCGCCAGAGAAACTAATGAATATCAAATTAAGACTTGTTTACAAGAAAGGTAAGTCCTCGTCATAGAGAGAAGATGCAAAAAATTTAATTAAAAGGGAGAGAGTTGGAACGCTTAGTCTAAATGTACATATGTAGCCTGTGGTAGGCAGAGACTATGGATCTCTACTTGTTACAATCTTGGCATACCTCTCTTGCTTCCCTTACTCGCATTAGTACATTCTTACACCAAAACAAAACCATCTCAACATTCCTTTCTACATTGTTGTCACAACATCAACTTTTACACCACATCGATAGATGTGTGAGATCGATAGGTGTCATAAGAGTATTACACTATTATTTTATCTATCTCTCAAACTCACACCATACCATAATTCGAAGTTCAATTATTCTACTCACGTGCTTCTTCTGTCATACCCAACATTCACTACCATATGTCAGTGTTGGAACAGACCTCTATGAACATCCAGTCATACCCTATTTTGACACATTTTGGCTGCCCATAAAAGCATGTAAGGCTCTATTGACACTATTTCTAGCTTTCACCTTCCTTTCTATACCTTCTACATGCTTCCAATCTCTCGTAAAACACTTCCCAGGTGTACAAACTTTCACTTATTCAACTTTCATGTCATCGATCAGAATTTTACAATTTGTCATACTTTCCTCCTTTTCAATCACCATCACTTTCATCTTACTTACATTTACTTTCATACCTTTCCAGTTACAGGAATCTAGCAAAATTATTACCATCTCATACAACGCTTCAGCTGACGAAGCTATCACTAATCAGCGTAAAGAAGACTTGATGAGTAACCCATTCATGCTTAATCCACATGTACTGGCTTTCAAATTCGTCAGACAGTTGTCTATAAATAAGTTGAATAACCAAGGCGATGCTAGACATCCTTGACTGACACCTCTATGGATATCAAATCATTTAGTGTAGACACCATTTATTCTAACAGCAAGCAACACAATCCTTGTAAGGAGATTAGAATGCCTGAATCACGGTCATTCACCCCATACACAGACATTATCTTCCGGTATGGAATCCTTCCGCACAACCCTATCATAATCCATTTCTAAGTCAATATAAGCGCAATAGACCGTTTAACCTTTTGCAAGGCACTTTTCGAGCTATGCTGCGCAGGAATAAGACTTAATCCATGCACCGTTCTCTTTCAAAAACCAGCTTGTACATCCCAGATCTTTCCTTCAGTGTCATTCACAACTCTTCTTACTAACACCTTTGCATATAATTTGCCAACGATTTTATATAATCGGTGTATTTCAATACACCAATAACCAGATTTGCTAAGAATGACTTGAAAAATAATGTGATGTCACTATAAATCTAATATGGCAGACTTCTGAAACTTGAAACTCAATTTTCAAGCAGATTTCTTTAACCGATTAAGCTTCGCTGCTGGTCAAGCATACGTGGCCTAAAATAAGGTTAAATCATGAAATAGCCTTCTTATTGAAGAATCCGACCGTTCGAAATTAATCGCCAGACGACCATGCCACACGAGAACGAGAAGAGATGAACAGATTGAAAAACGTATCCAGTTGAAGAGTAAAAAATGAATAAAAAGTAAAACATTTTTTAAGCCTTTATTTAAATGTGGTGAAAAGAAAAAACACTTTTACTTTTATAACTTTTACTGTTAACTTTTAGCGTTATTTCACATTTGAATAAATGTAAAAAAGTAGACATGTAAACAAGTAAATTAAATAAATGGATGTGAATACTAAATTCGAGCATTTAAATCTCGCAACAAGTTTACAGCAACAGCCTATAGACATCCGTGATATCACGAGGATATCATCAGCGCGTGACTAACCTAGTGACTTGAAGATATTATTTCACATTACCAAGTAATTTTGTTGTTTCTCTAACCCTTCGAAACCGGAACACAACATGCTAACACTGCTATTTGGCGATTAATAAATGAGGTACCAATGCGTCTGCATTGGTACCTCATTTATTTCTACCATTGTACTGGTTTGCCTCAAAATATGGTAAGATCTGTAGTAAGATAACATCCTAGCTATTCGGTTTCATGGATATCGGATTTTATTTGAAAGTTTAACATTACTTCGTAAACTTCGACCTAAAGTAAAGCCTCAGACTCGAGGATGCTATCGAAAATCTTTATGTGAGCTCCAACAGCCGATTTGAAAATATATCAAAAAAGTCTAGATTAAACACCATAACTACTGAATATGAAAATCTATAGCTCAACTCAGCCAGTAAGGTACCAGCCGAGTAGTATTCTACTCCTAGTAGGTACCTCCCTGTGTAACAGGTGTCGTAAGAGGCGACTTAAGTACCAGAATCGACAGATGGCAGTATATCCATCCGATAAAGTGTAGCTCAAATGGCAAATATGTGCAAGGTGTCCCTTTCTTGGGACCAGTAGTCTGATATGACGATGATTGCTCAACTCTACATGATGATAAGGAAAAAGCTCAGCATAAGATGAAATATCTAATTATAATTTTTTATCTTCTTTGACATGACAACCACATTAGAATTGCAGATATAGCTTCTTGGCAATGGGTTTTCGAGGATTTATCCAAACGGCTGGACGAAGCGATTGCGGCTCTTTATCACGAGGATAAAGCATTGAAGGTTGTGGTGAAGAGAATAGAGACAGAGATATCCGAACACTCAAGAGAGGGAAGCCGGCCTGGAGCTCTCGAGCCTATGAGTGATGCCGTGGAAATTGCTATTTTGGAGGTTTGTTTTACTTAAGTCCTTTATCGAGAAAACTAAAATTTTAACTCTTCGTTAAAATTTTAGTTTTCTGGACAGCTCCTACTTTTTGATGTATTTCAGTTCAAACAAACTAAACGAATAAAGTTTAATTCCATTGTTCTTATTATTTAAACAGGAATATAATTTCTTACGCGAAGAAAGAAAGAAATTCGAACAAATCATAAATCAACTCGAGAAACAAACGAAATACCTTGTGAGAACAAAAAAGCTTATTCAAGATGATATCCTGAAGAAGCAAAAGGCAATTTCTATCGAGAATTCTTGGCCTCATCAGGACTCAACGTCAATCAGTAAATCAGAACAAAAGAAAAAAAGGAGGAGGTAAAAACTATGAAATAATCCATTAGCCGTGTAGTACCAGCAGAGTAGAATATTACCTCCCTCTGTAAATTTTTTTACACCTTTGGTTGGTTTTAATAGGAATTTAATACTATATATACTATATAATACTAAATATAGCCTATGTTACTCAATGATAATGTAGCTTTCTAATAAAAAAAGAATTATTAGAATCGGCCCAGTACTTTTTAAGTTTATTCGCTACATACAAAAATACAAATCTTTCCTCTTTATAATATAAGTGTAGATAAAGTTTTATGCAAATATATAATAAATATAAACTCTGCTCTTTTCACTTTCTAGGTTTTCGTCTCTTGGTCGATGGGAAAATCGCTGCATGTGCCTTAAAAAAATAGGTTTGCAAGCTCTGGCCAGTGCTGTGACCACTAGACAACAGGTGACCTCAACTAGATGTGCTTATATTCATAATAAAACACTTTCCAACAGTTTTTGATTGCGATTTATTTAGAACTAGCTGTGCCCGCGACTTCATCCGCGTGAATAGTTTCTTTAGGTACCGTACCTCTTTACCTTAACTTATATAAACTTTGAATGTTATGTTTATTTATATCGCATCAATGGCCTGAAAAATAAGTTTCAAGTTTCTAGCTCTAAAAATAGGGATACATTCATACAACTTTTCATCGTTCTTTTCGACCCCTTACAACCCTTATTTCGAATTAAAAAATAGCCTATTTCTTTTCTCAGGGTTTAAAGATTGTCTGTGCCGAATTTCATCAAAATTAGTTGGAGGTTTAGGCGGTAAAGCGTAACAGACAGACAGACAGAGTAACTTTCGCATTTATAATATTAGTAGGGATTTACACTTTATGTGGATTGCTGATTTATCAAATGCAACTATAATTACTAGCGAAAGAACCTAATACGTATTTAGTCATACACTCTATTGACAAATTTAGATTCCAGTTGTGTAAAGTTAAAACTCTTTTGGTATTTTTTGAGCGCCACATGCAACCTTTGCAGTACGCTATTTGTTCGTCAGTCGAACTTTACTCTCCACCTTAAGTCCATGTTACTTTCGTTCCAGAAATACACATACGAGAAAAAGGGAATTCTTTCAGTGCTGCTAAAACACTTTTAAATTTTCGATTGAAAACATACTTTCTAGCAATAAAAAATAAACACGTAATTGTACAAGTTTTCATTTCTTTCGGCACTTCCGGGGTGTTTTTAAATTTATCACAATTTAAAGATATAAATAGTTATATTTTATAAGTAGGTAAATAATGCCTTTGTAGATAAGAGGAGCACGGGTTCAGTTGTCAATAGCCGCCCAAACTTACGGAGCAAAGGTCGACACGGCTCTAAGGAGGCGTCTTCACACCAATACTGCAAAACTTGAGGAACTGTCCTGGCAAAGAGAAGAGGTAATTTTATTTATCATGTAAAAATATCATTGTTAATAAAATTATAATAGATGACAGCAAGAGTTTCAATTATTGTAACTGAATAGATAACCCAAGGATTATCACAATATATCTTCTACTCCTACCTTGCTGATCGACGTAGTACGTGAACCTCACCCATCTCCGATTATTCTTTGAGTTTTAGCACATTTAGAAACAAAGATAATTCCAAAAAACACAAAAAGGGATTAAGAATTTACACTAATAAGAAAGCCCGTTAACATTTATAACCTGTATAGCATACTTGAATAGCACAGGCCCCCCTTTATCTATCTCTATCTTTCACCTGTGATATATTGTTCAAACGTCATCATCAAAAATTTACAGGCCCTCCGCGACCTTTCTTCACTAGACGAAGAACTTATCACAGCTGAGCAGAACTTGATCGAGACTATGAAACAAGAGCGAGTAGTACAAGTCCAACTTGCAGACAGAACCCTTAGGCCGCCAGGGGAGCTGACCAGAGACGTGGTAGAAAAGAAACTTAAGGATGAATTAGGAAGGCTCAGGCAATTTATAAAATACCTACGGAGTAACATAGAAAATATTAGGTTCGTATACCTACCTACCTACTTTCTATAGCTTCGTTATCATATTAGTACATACGTCTTCCTAAGAAATAGGTTTTCCTAAGTATAGTGGGATATTTACCCATAATTATCATAGGCAGATGTGGTATCGGTGCGTAACTTCGTCGTTGGGGTTCTGCCCCTGTCCGCCCTATTTGGGTTTCAGCTATGCAGTTTCTGATAGATAACTCTTCTTACGACACTCAGACTGTATCGCATGCAATGATTAAGTTCCCAATAACCCTTATTTCATTGGTATGAGGAACAGCTAAGACAATAACCTATAATTTAACATATAATATTATTGGTTGGTATTATGGGAAACCTAGGTATTATAGATATAGTTAGTCATTCTTGTATGATAATTGTATTTCGATTTCTATTTACAGTTCTTTACAGAATCGAATAAAAGGTTTCATGACAAGTATTGATTGCTGCGCCGAAGATGTCTCCGAAGTCGTGCGATTAGATCAAAGAAGAATATCTCTCAGACTAGGAGAATATGCCAACAGCTCTGGGACACAACAAATAGAACCAGAACAACAAACACAGTCCCGGAATACGTCTGACCCAAGTCAGCCATTAACTGTGATCAAGGAAGAAGATGAAGATGATTACCCTTTTGATTACTAAACACATGAGGCAATATTTGTATTTCTTTGTTAATATAATAAGAACAGCAGCGGGATAAATTCTTTAGATGCGGCTATAGATATTAAAGTGTTTTGAATTTGATACAAAATTCTGCTCATTCTTGTATTTAGTTTTGTTTTTGGTTTTCTTAACTCAATAGGAAGTAACGGAACCCTTTTAAGATAACTTTGTTGTCCATTTGTCAAGATCCTTTGTCTTGAGAACTGTAAAACTATTAAATTTGGCAAGGTATATTATCTTATACTAACGATACAGAGAGAAAAATCTATTAGCAATGGAATCATAAAAAACGGCTTTTAACGAGGACAAAATTAATCATTGAGTTTAGCAAGCAACCCTATGCGCAGTCGTAAATTGAAACGATTCTGATTAACAGAACAGTATAAGGCTTATGAAACCAACAGATTAACCTTCACTAAAGTATCTTGTTATAGCGTGAGGCCACGGTTTATTGTTATCACTGGTAACACACATTGATCGAAGATTTTCGAATAGGCGTGATGTACCTATGTCGGACAGAAAAAGTATTACTGTTTTTTGAAGAACAATGCACAGTATCGACCAAAATATTTAATGTGGCTAGGCTAATAATGCTATTGTTTAGTGTTTCGTGTTTCACACATAATCCATTATTGTTTCCTTTATATAAGATAGCTAGCAAGATAAACCATTTCACAATCGCCTAATTTAAGTAATAAAGCACGCAAATAGTCCAGTTGCATTTAAAATATATCCATATGCGTAATAACTTCTTTAATGCCTCCCTCAGTCACCCTCTCACTGTTTTTGTACAACAGTACACCTACATAAACATTTATTGATGTATCTACATACCCCTTTTCATAAACATATGAACATATATTGTTCTTCAAAGAGAACACCTCCCTCGAGCGGATACCGACCGCACTAGTGCAATCTATTCCTAACAATGGCCACTCGAGTCGAATAGAAGCGCCCTCAAGTGGTAGCCGTCAGTCACGCTGTAGTTCATTAATAAACGGCCTCTTTTAACCTTCCGGTGGCACTGGTATAGATGTCTAAGTAGTCTAGCATTACATTTGTCCAAAAAAATACTACTGCAACCATTCCTTTAACTATACCGTCAACTACATCCAAAACCAGAGGCTTAGAGGTTACTTAACATGGTCGATACTAGCAGCAGAATAATTTGAAATATAAAATCTATAATAAAATATAGACGCTTGTGTCATCGCAAAGATATCACTAGCGAGTGAACCCGCCTCGCCCAACCTGTGAATTGAAGATACTATGTAATATATACCCAGTAATTTCACTACCTCTATCACGCTTCAAACCGGAACACAGCAATGAGAACACTGGTTTTTGGCGGTAGAAATAGGTGAGAGTGAGTTACCAATGCAGACAACCTTTTTAAGAGGTCTACCCCTAGCCACTGGCATTACAGTTGAACAATATTAGAAGCTATCTGTTATCACTTTATTTCTTAAGTAAATGTCCTCAATTCGTCACATTAAATTATTAAGATATTAAATTAGTTACTTAATTTAAAAAAACAATAAAGATTTATTTATTCTTTATTAATGATCCTAAATTCACAAATATCACAAAACTAAAAGCCAAGAAAGTGAAGTGATATATTATATTTTTATTGACTTCATTCTTCTAGGCCTGCTACATACATTGCTCACACAATTAAGAGTACATGTGAGGAAAAGCAAAGTGATGTATTTGTCCTGAATATAATAAATGTATTTTATATATATTTTAACATCAAGAAATATGATGTAGTTTACTTTTAATGGATATTCATAGACATTAATATTTGAAGATATACCTACTTCAAAACCATTGATGTGTGGGTGTGATTGCAAATATGCATACTATATTTATATACAATTGATTGCTACTTAGGGATGCACAATAAATAACTACGAAGCAGACAGTTTGAGGATGTTTTGTTTGCATATTCATTACAAAGCCTTAACACTAAAAATCTGAGGTTTCATGTAATAAAATAACGAACACAAACTGGTGATATAAAGACAAAACAATTTTGCTCATTTGTGTAAAATATTTTTATTAAAAATCAATTATTATCAGTATGGCTTTTCTCTGTTATGAAAATAAACTGTAAGACATCTCATACCATAAACAGGAAACATATTTTGTTCTATAGACAATCGGGATTATTTAAAACAAATATTAGTGCAATATTAAACATTTTAAAAATGAAGTTTAGCTGTTTACTTGAAACATTTACATATTAAAGATATATCAAAGAATATTCTGGTATAGTTAGATAGATATAAAGAAATGTCATAATATAAATGGAATTTAGCTATTCACTTGAAACAATAATATATAATAGATATATCAAAGAATGTCATGGTACA
Source organism: Heortia vitessoides (assembly GCA_020976665.1). Classification (NCBI taxonomy): domain Eukaryota; kingdom Metazoa; phylum Arthropoda; class Insecta; order Lepidoptera; family Crambidae; genus Heortia; species Heortia vitessoides. The sequence continues at coordinate 8,677,375 of JACJUM010002279.1, read as the reverse complement.
GTTAGATAAATATAAGCAATTGTGTCATTTTATAGTCAAGGAATTCTTTAAATATGCAATTAATTTCAAATTATATTCATTTTTTATGGCAAAGTATACTTAATATAAAAAATACTGTTTGCTGTGACTCAAAAAATATTTAGATGCTGGTCACAGATGCAGGTGGATTATTAGTGGTTCTTGAACATCAGTGATGGTAAGAAATAAAATGGGGAAAGAAGTTTATACTCCCAAGTAAGATAATCAGTGTTCTCAGCTCAGTTCTCAAAAAAAGAATAATTTACAAGATTAAGTCATCTCACTGATGGTCAATAATTTAATGGCCACATGATGCAGCTGACCACTTCAAATGCTTTCTGTGACCACTGGTAAGGAGCCACTGACTGAATATTAAACAAGCAAAAATTAAACATTGATTATACTTTGTCACAACAAACTACCAAATTAAAAAAATAACCTATTTAGCTAATATGACTTAAATGAGAATCGCTGGTAATGTGATCATCAATTGCTTGTGTGTTGCAGATAATCTCCATGTGACATCTGTTGCAGTAAGCATTATTCTCATGTTCATTTGCTAAGAAACTTTCAATAGTTATGTCTTGATTTTCAATAATGTCATCAATTTCTGAAAACCATTCTATATGTTCTTCATCATCATCTATGTGGTCCAGAATGCCATGTGCAGTATTCTCGATGAACACATTGCATATTTTACACCATACTTCGTCATCATTGTCAACTGGGAATATTCCATTTAAAGGTTTTAACCGTTCAGTGATGTTTGTTCTGTGACTTAATCCATTTACATGTGCTTCAATGTTTGACAATGTGCACTGTAGGTTACTGTGACATACCTCGCAGTATACGTCCTCTTTATCCGACGTCAGATAAGGCTCGAGGCTAATACACTCGCCATTAATGAGGTCTTCCATCGCGGCAACCCAATTCGCATGATCGTCAGATTCAATATGTTTAGAAACAGAATCTTCAATTGGTAACTCTTGCCTACAAGGCTTACAATAGAGCCTCTCGTTTTTTAATGAAATCCCGTTTTCAGTCATTAGCTCTATATTCTCCTTATGTTTTGCCCCGTTTGTGTGTTGCTCGATGCATTTGTTAGCCTTTGGTATGTGGACCCCGCAAAATATACAGCGCACTAGAGTCTTCGAACTCGCAATTATACCGTAAAGCAAACCTGTCTTCATTATTACCCTAGTTTAGGACTATTACCAAACAGTATATCACTTTTTTGTTACGTACCACTTGAAATTTTTGGAAATTTTGCAATTAACTGACAGTTATTTTCCTGAGTTTTTAAAGAAGTTGAATGAATGAGTGAATGAATACAAACTACAGGGATGTGCGATGTGAAGATTCATATGTACGTTGCGTGTAAAATAAAGTTCCCACTCTAATTAGGTTTAGTGATTAATACGTCACTATAAATACTTATAAACATAATAAATATTAAAAATTATTAAATCGTTTATTAATTGTTTATACATTTTTAAAGTGGAATCTATGCTAAGAACCAGAAATAAAAAATAACGATAGTCTACCATTACATGGATTCCTTTATAAACATCAATACGTATACGTATAAGCACATCACATATATGTAATAAAAATGTAACTAATTTTAAGTTTGACTTCAAAAAGTTTTTCCTCTTAGTTTGTGATTCAAACATTTCGTGTAAAGAAAAAAAAATATAACGAGTCTGAGTAAACAGCGAGATTCCGGGTGAAAGGAACAAAAGTAACGCTATTGGATTAGTCGTTTAAAATGTGATGTAGTCTACGGTCTTTGTCTTGTTTCGTACAATGTATTGAGCGGCTTTAGCTTGTAGTAACTATGACTGCCCCAAGTAATACTAAAATACATCACAAAAAAAGCCTGTATCCTGTCGAAGTATGCAGTGAATATGAATCTCCACTTGCTACGATCTTGCCAGGAATCTCTGCCTTCTTTTACTCGCATCAGTCTTTTCATACATGCTCGTTTATTCATAGTACTTCTGACCTGGCCCTTCTTTAATATCTCTTCTACTTGGTTAAGGTAAGTTTGCCTAGGTTACCCTATACCAACTCACTTTCACTCTATATTTTTGCGCAGACATTCTACTTTCATCTATTCTTTCTACATGTCCAAACCATCTCAACATTCCTGTTTCTGTTGTTGTCACAACATAGTTTTTTGCACCACATTGATCTCTTATCACTCTATTCTTTAATTTATCCCTCAAACTTACACCATATCGCCTGATTCTTTTGTTATACCCAACACTGCTTTTCAACACGTTTGGATGCTCGTCCGTCAAAGCATGTAAGGCTTAATTGACACTATTTCGAGATTTCAAATTACATTCAATATTTCGCTTTATACATCCCATCTCTCGTAAACTCACTTTCATGTCATCGATCACAATTTATCATACTTTTATGTCATCTCCTTTTTTGTCACTATTACTTTCGTTTAACTTACATCCACTTTTCTACCTTTCTAAAGGAAATTTTATGAGTAACCCAAATGGGTTACTCCATGAATATTAATATGCTTAAACCATATACCCTCTTTGATCCCTACCCTCAGTGTGGTAGTTGTCTATTAATATTTTGAATAACCAAGGTGATGCTATATATCCCTATCTGACACCTCTATGGATGTCAAACAATACAATGTAGGTTTATTCTAACGCAAGCAGCACGATCTTTATAAAGAGATTGAATTGCCTGAATTAGATGTTTACTCACGCATATATAAAGACATAATCTTCAAATTTATTTCGTACAACTCTATATAAGCTTTTACCATGTCTACGAAAGGTGTTAGTAAAACGAAGGCCCCATTCCAAACATACATTCAACTCTCTAATACCATTTTGATCATATTTATTATCATAATAATTTACTTTCAAATCACTTTCAATCGAATATAATCCCATCGACTATAATCCAAACCCATCGAATATAATCTCCTAACACTATTCTTTCATTCTGCCTCGCATTCCTCAAAGTATCTCTTACTTAGTCCCAAAACTCCTTTTTATGATTCTAGGTATTTCAAGATACCCCGGAGTCCATATCAGAAGCATATACTCCAAACACAAAAAGCCGGTAAAAATCAACACATCAAACACCTTCAAACTTTGTACATTTTACCTTTCGTTCCGACAGAAAACATTTACTGCTTTGCAGCCTCTGTTGGTTAATGGTACACACAGCAACAGATCAACCTATCAAAATCTGTCAAAACTTCGCTATTGATATTAATCCATATTATCAACATATTGAGTTCAAAATTGACTATAAAAATTTTATAGATATGGAAAGGTTGATTTGATGTCCACTGTATTCCCGACCAATTTGTCGTAGTTTTTCTATGGAATGTTATACTCCAGAACAATATAGTATTGACCAGAGCTAATTTCTTATCTTTGATGTAACAATACTCGGTATAGTTTCTTTCAAATTAAAAGTGACATATTGAATACTAATAAAAGCTTAAAATTTGTTGAATTGAGACTGTAAAGTGTATGTTAAACGAGCTTAATGTAAAGACGGGATACTGTTGCAAAGAATCGAGTGTAAAGCAAAAATAGTTTTCCTTACCTTTACTCTCTATAAACTAAACAGTGAAAGAGATTATTTTTATTAAATTTTGTATATTGTTAATGGATTTATATAATCCGGAACGACTTTTTTAATGTCAGTTTATAAACGTCAATTACAATCAATCATTATTTCTTGAGGATTTTTCTTCACTGATTTTCTGTTTCTGTTTTCTGAAACAATATAAAGATACCTTTTTTGAAGATATTCATTTGGTCTTTAAATTAAATTAAGTGCTCAATTCACTCATAATGTCGCAGGACGCTGAAGAAGAGATAGAAATGTTGGAAAATGTGGATGAAGTCATGGATAGCCTGACGGTATTATTGATATCACCTTATAAGAGAAATAATTTGGTATTTTACTAACAAAACTAAAAGATAGCAGGGGCCGATATTTAAGATTTGTTTTAATTGTTATTTATTATTTTATATCTTCCTTATAAAGAAGTTTTAATTCCTATCAAAATGTATTTGTTTTATAGGAATATCTTGGTAATAAAATGTAAACTGTATGTCATTTTCTTTAATTTCAGAAAGAATTACAAGATTTGTTTACATATAGGGATATGTTTTTTGAAAACCATCCTATTGAGATGGCCAAGCAAAAGAATGATCTTGTTGAAGAGAAAAAGAATATACTTGTGGAAAAGTTAGAAAAAATTGATGGTAATAAATCTTTTATGTTATCACATTACATATTATACATATTTATGGACATTTTCACTATTATCAAATTTGATTTGATTTTCAAGTTAAATTTTATATTATATTAGGTATATATCTATTATATTATTTTTTATAAAATTTTCCAGTGGACAGGCAAATTCCATTTCCTCTTCGGGCCCAGTTCCTATATATGAAAGGCAGATGCTTCAACATAGAAGCAGTATATGACCCTCGTGCAGCTCATTACCTCAGTAAGGCAATTAAACTCAACCCTCACTTTGTGGGTGCATGGAATGAACTTGGCGAGTGTTATTGGAAGAACCTGAATATAAAAGATGCCAAAGCTAGTTTTGAGGCGGCAATAAAGCATGTTAGTAAATTTTAAGTACATTTAATTTTTAAGTAATTATACATTTTGTTTGTGTTCACATATGTTTTTACACCATGTTAGTTATAGTTGACAACTTTATAATCAGGCTTAATCCTAATTTTTTTTATTAGGCTTGTTCAATAAACAAGCTTACAGCCAGTAAGCTTTACTGAAGCCTAAAAATGCTTGTAATATTACAGGGATATCACTAATGTATTGCCAACCTTGTGACTTGAAGATATTACGCCACATTACCCCGTAATTTCACTGCCTCTCACCTTTCAGACCGAAACATGGCAATGCAAACATTGCTATTATGAGGTAGAAATAGGTGAGACTGAGGTACTAATACAGACAACCTTTTCAATGAAGTCTACCTCATTTAATATACTATAATACCTCATCACAACTAAACTTTTTAAGTTCCTTTAGTTTTATATATTTTTAAGTTATTTAGTTCGTTTAGTTTTATATCATGTATGGTTTTGGCTAAATCTATTTAGCTTTAACCTGCTAAATAAATATGCAGAAATGCTAAGTTCTAGAATGTTATTATATAATGAATTCAATAAATTCACAATTATTTATTCTCAACATTATAACATGTGCTAATATGTCTTCCACTGTACAAGATTAACCAGCCTGAGATGACTTTCTTACCAGTGTTTCAAGACCTATATAATGTAGTTAATGGTTGAGATGCAAATTTTTAGAGTTAAGTACTCACACCGAATAATAAAACTAAGGTAGATTTTTGAAACTTTCTTATTATGTAAGTCTGCATGTGGTAAAATTAAATCTCCGAATAAATCGTCTATTCATACAAAAACTTTTTTAAACTATTATGGTTTTACAGGAAAGAAATAGAGTTTCCCTAAGATGTCTGTCAATAATTCTTCGGCAAGAAATTGGTAAGAAGAAGCGTAAGGAAGCCATCCCCATGATTCTCAAAAGTGTTGATCTCGCTAAAGAGGCTGTTGCACTCGACATAAAAGATGGACTGTCCTGGAGTGTTCTTGGTAATGCATATCTTTGTCAGTTCTTCATGGTCGCTCAGGATCCAGCAGTGTTGAAGTCTTCTATGAGTTCATACAAGCAAGCATACATGGATCCAATAGCGAAGGGCCAACCTGATCTGCACTATAATCAAGGAATTGTGAGTATTAATTTGTAAATAAAGTTTTTTGTGAGACATTGCAAGCAATTAAATATTTAGAACTATTTAAATTGTTATAAGCAAATAATGTTTTAATGAAAGTACTATGAAAAGTTTTGTTGAGTGTCAGGATTGGACCAAATATGCACATGAGATCAGATGCACTGTTTGTCGATGGTCAGCCAATTTGACTTCAGGCTTGTAGATATGGCACATTATTTGTTTGGTATATTTCTTACATGAAGATAGCAAATAGGAAAATATGTAAAAAAGTAATTTCATTAAAGTTACTTGATTGTAATTAAATACAAGAAACATACATTTAAATACTATACTATGTTTAAAGTAATTAAAGCATTTACTAAATATATTAAAAATAACCAAACAAGAATTTCAAGTGCAAAATAAAAATAGCTCTTTTCAATTATATTTTTATATTTCAAATATGTGTTTTAAATGAATTACATGTCTGCAAATAGTTTATATGCAAGCAAATAGATAGTCACCCGGTATTCTTACTCTTATTATTAGTAGCAATTTCTAAGCAGATCACAATTCCGCCATTGAGTCCTAGTCCTCAACCTCGTGAAGTTTTCTATGCCACGAATGACATTTACCTGTCATTAGGCGCTAAAATACTCTGAAGATTATGCTGGGGCTCTGTCGTCCTTCGAGCACGCGTGCCGCTTTGACCCGTCGTGGGAGCCGCCGCAGGTGGAGTTAGGGCGTCTGAGGTCGTACCTCACCGCCACCTATGAGATCGTGCGCACCAGGGGCTCGATCAAGTCCAAGAGGCTGTTGCAGATGATGCAGGTAAGGAACGGGAGTCACTTCGACCCGCTCTCGCAAGAGCTGGAGTGTCTGTGGATGTACCTCGCCGGCACCTATGACTACACCAATGAAAAGGTCAAGCTCAAGAGACTTGCAGATGGTGCAGTAATCTGTAATAAATTGCAATTAAATAATGTATATTTTTGCCCCTTTTATATTTACTACAGTATAGTAATGACGAGCCCGATGGCGCTGACGGTAGTGATCCTATCTTATGCGCCAGGTGTCGTGGGTTCGATCACCACGAAGGACAAATATTTATATGATGATATTTGTGTTTATCCTGTGTTTGGGTGTTAATATATATATATATATAGTTATTTAAGTATACTTAATTAATGTAATTTTATTAAAGATAGTGTAGTAGTAATTTAAAAATAATTGCTTGATCAGTGTTTTTTTCATACAACAAATTAAATAAATTATTTCTTGTTTTCTCTTGCAACAAATTAATTTTAATATTCCGCTTAACTATGCTAGATTTTTTCTTAATAGTTTATAAGCAATCTAGAGCACTTCTAAACTTTAAAAATTATTCAGGCTCCGTGTATTTACTATGTTAAGAACATCTCGCTCAACATTAAGTCCATATTTTTTACTTTTAACTCATGTTTCTCATGTTTACAAGAAGTATTTAAATTCATCATCATTACAGCCATTGGAAGTCCACTGCTGGACATAGGCCTCCCCTAGAAATGGGAATGTTTACCCATGATGGCCGATCTAAGCAAGCGTGTTAATAAACGCACAGTGCTTTTACGACGGGGATGCTGCTACCCATCTCCGCCATGTGCATTTTAGCTAGACTGTTTTAGATGGATATACTGCCACGTGGCGGTTCTGGTACCCTACTCTGCTGGTACATAACGGCTATATATACAATAGTAATTAATTACATGATTATTAGATATGTAGATTTAATTAGGTACAAGCATATCTTTTTTTATATTGTCTACGCTGTGGTAGCTTAATTAAGACAAGACTGAAAAGTTTCTTCTATTAATGCGTTTAAATATATAGTTTGTATATACCTGTTCCAAATCAGCGACCCGCCCGGACTTCTCACGGGTGCAATGGATATGCAATCTCGGACTTTTTTGTAGACATTTTTAAGGTATACAATGCTACTAAAAGTACTATAGTACCTTATTTTGACGTATCTCGTCGGGTTCGGCTAGCGGTTTGCAATGTAAACGCAAGAAAATGTGTCGATTTACGATGTCACATTAGAAAAGACTAAAATTATTCTATATTATGCATGTATTATACCTATAAACTTTATCTTGAATCATTATCTATTTAAAAAACCGCATCAAAATCCGTTGTGAAGTTATAAAGATCTAGGTATATATAGGGACAGACAGACAGGCAGCGGCAATCTACTTTTTTAATAATAAATTCCCACAACATCTCACACATTGACATGACTCTGTGATCTTTGTTATGTTGTATAACATAAAAATTACAAATATGCTACTGAAATACATATTTTTAACACCCAGGCACAGAACAAACAGAAATATCATCATATAAATATTTGTCCTGGGTGGGGATCGAGTCCACGACCCTTGGGAAACAAGATAGGATCACTACCATCTGCACCACCGGCCCCGTCGACTTAGTTTTAAACTAAGTAGTTATTTGGTATAGCAACAGTTTATTTAATTAGCCAGTATTTTTTTCAGACGATGGATGATAGGTTTCTGGGCATCTACGTTCCGGGATCTTTCCACACGTTTGGGACTCGGCGCGACGTATTGCTGGAACGTGTCGAAATAGCGGCGCTCCGGGAAGGCAGCAACGAAGGCAAAGTTATTGTTGGCAAGGTCGTTGGATCTATACATTGCGAAAGCGGTGTGCCTTTGTAAGTATCATATTACTGTTTTTATAATTTCCTATTGTTTTTTTTATTATGATATATTTAATAGGCCTACGTCATTATTCTTGCATGTGTATCATTTATTCATGCCACAGCTGACGTTTGTTTTTATAACAAAGTCTAAGACAGAGTACCTTCTACGGTGCCAGATGTCGTTAGGTATTGGGGCCGACAGATATTCTTTATTTAATGTACTTATTGTAATGTACTTATTTAATGTATTATTTTATATACATATTATTCTATGTTCAAACTCAAAATATTATTATTTATTAAAGTATGTATCAGTATGTACGAAGAGCCCGCTAGCGCAGGTGGTAGTGATCCTATCTTCGATCCCCACTTAAGACAAATATTCATATGACAGTATTTGTAATTGTTCTGCTGGGTGTTGAATATATGTAATGTATTAAGTACCTTATTTATGTAATATAATACATATATTTGTAATTCCTCTATTGTCTGATGTCCGTAACTGAAGTGCTTTAGGCGACTTATCACGGAGTCAGTTCAAAGTATGAGATGTTTTGTGAATTTATTATTATTAAAGGATATTGCTTTATTATTATTTCAGCACATTTGTGATTGTCGACAAGTCATTGCGGTGCGTGGCGGTGACGGTGTACAACTGGGCGGACGGGCGTGGGGCCATCATCGGCGACTGTGTCTGCATACCGGAGCCTACGCTCACCGCGCACGACTTAAACCTCTCTGTTAGTAATCTATAAATCATCATCATTATCATTATCATCATCGTCATCGTCGTATAGCAGCCGTCAAATATTAATTTAAAAATGTATCTTTTCATTGGGCGTGATAGGAATTCGGTGACTAACTAACAGTTTTAATTGTGTGAGCTTTCGTTGAAGTAAAGAAACGAAAACCTGACCCGTGATGGTAATTATGATAATAGTAATTTTAAATACATGTGGGATCGTTTGGATTTTTTTAAAACTGATACAGATATTATCTCAGATTTATCTTATTGGGCTCTTTCACGTGGAACGTAAACACCAATCACAATTAAACGGTAGCACAAACGTTTTACGTTTAGTAGGTACGGGCTTGAGCCCGTGTTATACTGAAATATCGGCATTAGAATGCTGAGATACAAAAGTTTTAATAATAGTAATAATAATATCGCTTCAGAAAGCTACAGTATAATATGCATAACATGAAGGATTGTAAGAAAGTTCTTGCAAACAGACTAAATACTATAACTACCATAGAAAACCAGCAAACGAGCTGAGAAAAAGTAGCACCGATCATAAATAATAATAATAAATTGTTCGATGCTCTCATTTTGAAATAACGTTCCCTGTTTCTAATTTTAAATTCGAATGCTGGAAAGCGTAATTAAAAAAAATCAAAATGGCGGTGGAACACGACTATCCACGTTCCAATAGTCGGACTCTAGAATTCGCGCTTTCGTAAAATCGTACCAATCGAAAATGGACGACAGGTCGCTATTACCTGTACCGCGGCAATTATGGGCGAACTTATTCTTCTTTTGGGGAAGCATATGTCCAGCCATATTTTACGGCTATTGGGATAATAGCGATTAGTGTCCGTGATAGGGATTCGACTAATATTACAAACGCGAAAGGATTTTTAGATGTTTGTTTATGTTATTGGGCAGATCCACTGTTATGGGCACGATGGCTATGCCCACAGCCCTAATAGATTTCTGCAGCAGCGAGTTCACACTTTGACCCGCATTTGGGGGATCGGTCACGCCCATCCCTCCAATGGTCTGAAATTGTCGTTAAAGTCCATTAATTTCATTTATACTATTTTCAGCGACCTGCTTCGACCACAACCTTTGTGGATCGTAGAATGTAGCTAGATCCGCGACTGAATTCAAGCTGTTTGAGACAGCGATTATTAATAGTCTGGTATAACACAGAATTTTTCAAATTCCGAAAACATGTCCTTAGGACATATCTGATCTTTAATTTAAGTCTAAAGAATTGGCACGACTTTTTATTTATGGGCTGCGCTTAGGCATACAAAATAACCCTTCATATAAATATACGTACATAACGGAACCTACTTTGCAATTCCCAGACCTTGCAGTTCATGTCGATACGTGTGAACAACCCACTGCTATTGGTCATCAATGGGAAGCGATTGCGCAAGAGTCAGTTTGCTTCCACCATGGTCACAAGTACATTCCAGATTTACTGAGGTACCTATTCCTTTTAAGACCTCTGGATACGTCGCTTCGACGATTTACACGCATGGTGATTCGGTAAGTTTTGTCTAGTAGAGAACAAGCATTGTAACAATTTTAGATTAGATTTGGAGCGAAATGTGACTTAATGCCATAGCTTTACGTCACAATTCAGAATCTTACGGATCTAAAGTTTCGGATATCGGATATTTTGTTTTGGATACCGTTTTGGATTCTATTAAATATGGAAATAATAACATCATGTAATTACGTATCTCGTTCAAAGTATCCAAAAATATCCGAAGCTTATTAGGTCCTGTTACACATAGATTTTTATTTCGGAGCTGGTTTTGGTTACGTTCACCATAATATGTTACAAATATCTTAAGTACGTTGCATGCATATCGTCAGAGATAATTCAATACCGCGTTTTTTGCAAGTAAATAAGGTCCGAATTTCACCTTTTGTAATTGGAATTTTGAACTCTGTTTACAATTGTTGCTTAGGTAATATTGAAGTAACACTCAATATGCTCCCATTGAAAATACGTCGATATTAGAAAAAGCCTAATGGTTTGTTTTTTTAAAGTCTTTAAAGTTTAAAGTCTCGTTTAAAGTCTCTTTATTGGTGTTACTGTTTTAAACATACTGTCGTCGTTAATATTAACTGCTAATGCTGTCTATGCTAATAGCGAATTGTAGTTTCAGAAACCTACATGGTGTTTTCTTTATTTTTTAGAAGTTTTTGAGAATCCTTTAGAAAACAAATATATTTATGCAAATGGATGATTCTTTAATACTTTTATACTTGTGCATATATATATATTTATATATATTATTATTATTAATATATAGTATGGCGTATCTATGGTTTTGTATACATGGCGTAAGAGTGATGATAACACTTTCTAACTAGGTACTACTTACTATTTTTAATAATGTTTGATGTCTATATAAAGCTGTAACTGTTTAAATAAGTGACGACGTTGCACCAGTTGTGTGACGTTATAATAATAATTTTTACTCAAAAATCACACCACAAAAGAAACTGTAAAATATATAAACTTTTACAGAATAGTACCCATTTTCACGTTTCTGAAACTGCATAACATTTCCTCGCGTCGATAGCATTACTTGATATAAACGCCTCCATTAACCGACCTCTATTTAATATCGTTGGCAAACTCACATTTTAGAGCCTGGGCTCCAATTTTAGAGACTGAACTTCTACTCTTCGAATGTTAAAGAATGGACTGTAATTTTAGAAACTGCGCTCCAATTTTAGAGACCGGGCTCCAATGTTAGATACTGAACTTCAATTTTAGAGACTAGACTCCTATTTTTGAGACTGCACCCCGATTTTTGAGTCTAGACTCCGATTTTACACACTGGATTACAATCTTAGAGACTGTGCTCCAAATTTAAGGGTTTGGACTCAAATTTTAGACGCTAAGCTCCAATTTTAGAGACATGACTCCAATTTTTAAAGACTTAACTCAAATTATAAAGACCTGACTCAAATTTTAAAGACTGGACTCCAATATTAGAAACTGAACCTTTTAATTAGATTCGAGGCCTCGAGTCATTTTCTCAATTTACTTAAGAATCTCCTTAAATAATATATTTAAAGAGATTCTTATATGTCGAGTTCGTCTTATAGCCGAGAAGTACAGTACCTACACCAGTAAAGAAAAAATAATCGACGAAGATTAGTAAGGCAACCATTGTTGGGTGGATTATAATTGTTATGTTTTAATTATAACTTAAAATTTAGATCGCATAAACCTACTATGACTAAATATTTAAATTGTGTGTCGTCTTAGCTATTCAAGATTTTATGTGTTTAGTAATAGACAAGCTTCACTTCGCTGCTGTTAAATTTTTAATAAATATCTGTACATATTTCTTTATAATATATAAATGTCTTTACAATATTGTAAGATTGAACGATGAATTATTCCGTTCATTCCGATTGTACCGATTATGAATATGTGTAATTTCATTTTTAATTGACACGAAATTTTTTTCTTAGTTTTCCTAACAAAAATACTAAGACTTAACTTTAATATTAAAATAATCGCTTATTAACTTCGTGCGGATTTTAAAGTAATAAACATTTTTTTTTACGTATAATATATAATATACGATTTTTTGTTTACCAAAAATAGTCTGTTTAGGTAGTTCAACATACCTATTAATATGTTTATTAAAAATGATCTTATGTACTGATGTTAAACAAAAACATGGCTTTTGCAAAAATATCTAGTTTAATATTACTATATCTGTAGTAGATTGAGTTTGGCTCGATAATGGAATATGACATGTAATGTAATAAGAAAGAGTGTTTAATATGACTGAAGTAATGTGGACAGAGTTGTGATGAGGTGGATAGTTGCATTTCGAATGCGGTGTAGTTTTTTCATAATATGCACTATATACATAGCTATTATGGCAAAGGCATTGTTTTTAATTTCATAAATAAAATACGACAAAATGGTGTTACTTTTTAAACTTGAGATCTAATTCGTTAAAACCAATTTAGGAACTATTGGAAATTATTAGATAAATTAAGGAAAATAAAATCTGCGGTCAGTGGGGTATTAAGACGTCCTTTTCAACAAAAATTAAATAAATAAAAGAATTAATTAAATTAAATTAACCACAGTATATCTCATTTTAAAATGTTTTAACATTTTGACGACGACGACTCCAGAATTAGGTATTCTTCACCGCAACCAGAAGTGTAATTTTGGCAAATGTACATTATGAAGACACATGATGTGTTTTCTATATTCCGTTGTGTTATAATGTTCATTGTAAAATTTTACATGAGAACTTTTTGAACCTTTAGTAACTGATTTTGATGGTGGAACTTTGGCATGCCTCCTCAAAGGGCCTGAAGTTGCACGAAGTGCGTTCACGAAGTACCTCTCTACACTACTCGGCCGACTTCACTGCAGTACTCATTTTTTTTGCGCGGGACACAATTAAGAGCAATATTCAGTGGTCACAGGAGCAAATTATGTTGTTCCTGGAAATTCTGCAAGCGGAGACCATTATTTGGGACCCCAATGATGAATGTCATGTGTTCAAGTGCTACTTGAGCGTTCATTACAAACGTGCACAGACTGTCGGCGCCTTATAGCGAATGAGCTCATCGCGAAGTTGAACGAGTGTGTAGTGTCGCACTTCGGACTGTTGCCAAAGTATCTCGAGTACTTCGCCGAGGAACTTCGCGAGTAGTGTAGAGGAGGGGTTAGGTTTAATACTCATACGTAGTGTAATGTTTGTACCGGGTAGTACTGGGATATTGTAACACGTATCGAAATATTTTCTTATAGCTAGACTGTTTTTGTATAAATGTACTTTCTATATAGTCTCTATACATATTTCACTTTGATCTCATGAATTTTTGTATAAGAAAATATTTGAAATATTCGTATCATATAGGTGTGTATACAATTACATAATTTGGAAAATGCTCTGATAAACCATTTTTTAAATAAAACTAATTTTAAAAGGGTAATATGAAGTATATGTAGTTACGTTAAAGAATTAATTTATTTTTGAGGTCGTAGCCTTACATAGTGCGTTGAGAATCGGATCCTGGTAAAATGCTATAAGTCCCTCCCCCCCCCCCTGAACCCTCTTACTTCTAGAGTAATATCTTCGCAAATGTACGCCTAAAGCTACATAAAACATACCAATTGCACCAGTTATAAGATATGTTATTGCAAATAATGGCTGTAACCACAAAAAACGTTTGCAAAGCACATGATTGCCCAACAAAAAACACAAAAAGTGACTTAATTTGAATAACATAAAATAACATAATTTAACCACTTGTGTAAGGGACATCAGTCAACAGAAAAGTCACAAATATAAAACTTAAATATATACTTAACTCTTAGACACAGAAAAAGCACAAATATAAACGATGTCCTGGATGGTCACGCACAAGATAGGCTCGCTATCATTTGCGCATCTACCATCCATATTTAATTGTTAATTGAAACTAATGATTGAAAAAATGTATTCCATCGCCCACTTTTGTATATAATTTAAAGTAAAGTTACATTTGTGTTGAACACGTCTCATCATACCAGTTATTGAAAGTCCACTGCTGGACATATGCCTCTCCAAGAAAGGAGGTTTTTTACCCATGATTGCCGCGCTGGGCAAGCGTGGCAGTCGCAGAGCGCAGCTATCGCTATGGGGGAGCTGCTGCCCATCCCCACCAGTGCACCTGTGCATTTGTGTTTAACTGGATATACCGCCATCTGTCGGTATTGTTACCTTAGTGGCCTCTTACGACACCTGGTGCAGTGGGAGGTACTATTCTACGTCGCCGGTACCTCAAGGCAAGGGCAACGAGAACACGTCTACCCACCGTTAAAGCTAAATAGCGAATGAACTTCGCGCCCAGTATTTGACCAAGCACAAGTCGAAATGCTGCTTAAGATTTTCGCTTTTTTATTCAGACCAAAGCCCAATGCGAAGTGACTGACGTCATTTTCGACTTGATGAGGATCGATTTTCGCTCTCTGTTTGACTCACCTTTAAATATATTTTTAATACGTTGTTTCAAGACTCTTTAGAGTGTTTTTTTTGTTTTTGTTCAGTATTACCTACTTAATTATATTATGTAACTATATTATCTGATCTGTTTAACAAAATAAGTTATATTGATGTAATCTTGCAATAACCTTTTAATATCATGAAAATAAATAAAAACATCTTATTAGATCATGGTATTTTATTTAACAAATATCACATTTGATTTGGTTGTATTACGTACTTGTACTTCTTATAATTATTATTAACGTACACTCGATAATAAAATATAAAACTAAGTAGATAGAGTACCGTCCTCCAAGATTCGATGTGGCAAGCAAACAACATTTTTTGATTGTATATCTGAACATAATGCCCCAAACGCCCAGTTTATTACTTGGTAAGTATAAATACAAGTAGCTTATGAGTGACCTTAGGCTAAGACGCGAATATTTAATGTATATATTGTTAGATTTATTTATAACTTTCGCTTTCGCCCGCGTCTTTGTCCGCGTAGACTTAATCCTATTATATAGTTCAGATGTAAAACAGGATACTTTATTAAACATATTTATCAATAAATAAAATATTCTCTAATATAGCTTACGAAGTCCGTCTGTGTATTCTTGTTATTAGCTCGGATGTAGTCCTTATCAATTTCAGTACTTTGTCTCGGTGCAGAAAAGTCCATTACTAACAATTAACTTCGTTAAATGTGTTATAACAATATAAGACACAGAGTTGTGACTAATGTACCATAGATATTACTTATCACAGTGCCAAAACATTATTTCATAAAATAATTTGTGCAGAGGTTAGGTTAGAACTGCGACCGCAACGTAACCAGAAATGCTAGAAATAAAAAGAATTTCTGCTCCAAAAATGACAAGTCTTAACCCAATTACATAAATAAAAACAAAAAAAGACAAGATGACACGATAAAACGATAATAATAATATATTAACAGTTGAAATATTTCCTGAGTGAAAACGCGAAACCTATATTATAGTGCATTTACATATTAGTACTTCAAATGTTTGTAAAATGGTCTTTTGTCAGACAATTTTGGTTATGATATTTAATGTAATGACAATTCATTATGTATAATAGCTATTTAATCATAACGACTGTAACATATATATCTCGCTCGCCGAACTCATACTGAGTTGAGGACAGTCCTTATGTCGAAGTATTAAGAGTTAACTTCCCATAGCTGTAAGTCGTTTTCGACGACTTCCGTGTAACGCCGCGCCTTGTACGGGTCCTTGAAAAGGGGCCCGAGGGTTTTAAGGTGCAAGCCGAGCAGGGCCTGTTTATCTAGCAGCTCGTTTAGCTTGTAAGCCAAGATTGAGCTGTGATGCAGTTTTAGCATACTCGGGCGTGAGTATAGGTATTGGCTTTCTCTTAAATTTCTGCGCGCCCAAGCCTCTATCGTCTTGTTGCCGCTCGCTACCTGGAATTGAACAATTTTGTTGGATGGTATATTGGGTCGACTATCAATAACGCGATGCTTGGGAGAGGTGTGGGAGGGGGGGGTCGAGCGAGTGTGTTTTTATCCATAATATTTTCTTTTAGTATTTAAACAGTTCTCAGCCCTATTTATCAGCACATCTGAGAAATTACATCACATAGGTATTCTTTAGCACTCGAGTTATTTACAATAAGGAATTTTAAACTTCTATAATAGTAATGAATTTAGTTACATAAATGTAAATTATTGATAAGTTTTATGTCTCGGAATTAAAAAAATATTGCCGAGTTTACAGAATTCAGACAGCGAGACTCAAGTTACTTTATTTTAAAATAATAAGCACTTGGGTTATGGTCATCGTATACCAGAGGAAACATAATACTTGAATACATATTTAACACCTAGACACAGAACAAACACGAATATTTATCTTTTAAGGCTCGCGGGATCTGAGCGGAATCGACGACGATTGCCCGAGGGCGCCTTTAAAAGCTCGACCTAGGCTCGGGCGGCCATCGTTGGGGGTAAATTAAATTATGAAATTCAGCAAAAGAGAACGGACGGAGTGAGCCCGGTAGCTCTAGGGCTGCCGGTTATCGCTTGTAGGGGCAGGGACTGCACTAGGAGGGACTGCGGTGTACTGCTCTATTATATAAATGCATGTGCAGTGTTAGTGATCGAGTTGTGCCAGCGAGAGGGCGGGGAAGAAGTTTTCGCGGTAATTTTATCGGACGGGTCGTGTAAGACGTGACGTGGTCTACGATGCCGGACGTAGACGTTTTTCTCTACGACGTACGCCGAGGATTTTACTATTATTGGATTAGTGTGTTTCGATGCCCCGTCGAGAAAACGACGCGCCGCTTCCTTCATCAATTTGTATTTTAAGTGCAAATCATCGCATTTTTATACTTTAATAAAAATTGTAACAACTAACCTTTATATCACCAACTTGTTTCAAAAAGTACGAAGAGAAGTAAAAACGTAAGTTGTCATCGTTCATTGGACGGGAGTTTCTTAGTTTGATGTATGATTTTAACAAATGGAAGCCCGTCTTTTTGTATTTGAATACCTATAAAAAAAAATTAAATATACTAGGAGATGACCTACTTGGTGCTAGTCCACTCCAAAATTTGTAAAACGAATCTCAATCGGATCTCGTACTAAAATACTTCCCTCAAAAAGGGAGAATGTTGCCCGTAATTGCCGCGATGGACGAGCGTGGTGGCCCATTGAACCGGGCTACATTGTTTCGGATAGATATACCGCTATCTGTTGGTTCCCCTTACGACATCTGATATAAAGTGGAATTATTCTACTTTGCCCCACTGCAAAATACTTACACCATACAATTAACAGCGATGACCCAATTACAAACATGCTCAGAGGTATCTGCGGAAGGTCTTCCCTTATCACACGAACAGCAATATATGACCTTTTCAAAGGCACTGCCGCTTCATCACCAGTCAGCTTAGATCCCCTAAGCAGGCACATCATCGTAAGTCTCTCTGGCTTACAGTGTTTACACGCAGTTAGGTATTGAAAATAAAATAGCAAATTACCTGATAAATCGCATTCCCAGTCACATAAGAATCGATATAATGTGTGCCGTAACTTCTCATAAATCTTCTTATTTCTATATCGCTGGTTATATCGAGCGAGTTTACCGCGTTTTCCACGTGGTACTTCAACCCCAATTCGGTGACGTCGTCCAGCTGTGTCTTGGTGTAGGGTTTCGTCCACTTGACGAGCACGTAGCAGCAATCGTCTGCGTGGTCGTCATAGAGGCCCATCACGCGCATGATCTCATCTTTCACCCAGTCCCCCATGAATGCTTTCCAGGGTTTATCTGTTCTAAAGATATGTGATTATTGAATAGGAAACTATATAGGTTGATAATAAGAACTATATACATACCTCCGTAGATAGGTATCTATATGTTATCCAGTAATTTCACTACTGCCCCGCTCAATATTGAAGTGAAAGAAACTTATTTTTGACATTAATTGTATGGGAATGATTTATTGGCGTGTATTCAAATTAGGTTGCACTATCCAGTAATATTACCGCAACTCTTGCTCACAACTCTCATCTTTGCAGACAATTGAGATTGCAGAGATCTTAGGGTATAGGGTAGTTTTAAATAGAAACTTACTAAAACTCACCCTTCAATCTTAAAGTTGTGGAAGTAAGTGTCGAGCAACTGTTCAAACGTCTCGCAAAGCTGTATCCTCAAGGTGGGTTCTACGCCACCAACCACACTAGTGCTGCTTGTGTTGGAGAAGACACATAGATTCTTCTCGCTGAATGGTTCCACGGTGGGCAAGTCGTCGTCCTCGTAGCTGGCGGACACCACTTGTGTCACTTGGGAGAGGTCACCGTAGCTGGGGCAAAGTATAAGATATTTTCGTAATTTTTTTCTACTATAAATTTTATGGTAATAATTGATTGACGGGCCCCATGGCGTATATGGTAGTGACCCTATCTTTGACAAAGGTCATGGGTTCGATCCCAACCCAGGACAAATATTTATATGATGATATTTGTGTTTTGTTTGATATGTGACTAGGTGTTGCATATATTTATTTAAGTATTATATTTGTGATCAAATTTGAAGAAAACTGCAGGATCGAGCTGGACACAGGCCGCACACAACCGGTCCTATTGGAGATTACTTGGGGAGGCCTATGTCCAGCAGTGGACGTCTTATGGCTGATATGATGATGATGATAATGATTTTTGATTCCTCTATTGTCTGAAGTATGTATCACAAGTGCTTTAAGCGACTTATCTCGGAGCCAGGACAATGAGATAAGATGTAGTGTATGTAAATATCTATATGTATAGTTAAAAAAATTACTTTGAAAACTAGCTTCGTCTAATTTTAACATTTGATGTTCGATGTTTTGGTTACCTTACGGCAACCGTTTTCAAGAGTGACTTAGCGTATTAAAGTCGTAAAAAAGTAGTGTTATTTCGTTGTAATAGTGAACGTATTAAAGAATAGTGCTATGTAATTCTCTCACATTCACGTAACAAAGATGACCTTTTTTGTTGAGTGTTTTTTTTCAGTTATTTTCATCCTTAATCAGACTAAGAATCATGATTATTTTATTTTATTGACACAATGATATCACTAGAGCGTTGCCAACCTTGCGACTTGAAGATATTTTGTCGTATTACCCAGTAATTTCACTACCACTCTCACCCTTTAAACCGGAACACAACAATGCGAACACTATTCTATCACTATTTGGCGACAGAAATGGGTGAGAGTGAGGTACTAACGCAGACGACTTTTGTATAAGGTCTATCTTCTTCATGTGACTTCCGTCTGTTAATAAATCATCATTATATCAGCCATTAGGAGTTCACTGCTGAACATAGGCCGACCTAGGAAAGGGGAAATTTGCCCATAATTTCCGCGCTAAGCAAGCGTGTAGGCAAAGCGCAGCTTTCGCGACAGACATGCTGCCGATCCCCGCCCTGCGCATTTGAGCTACTCTATTTAGAATGAGTATACTGCCATCTGTCGGTTCTGATACTTCAGTCGCCTGTTACGACACCTGGTACAGGGGGAGGTATTATCCTACTCTGCCGGTACCCCACGGTTAATTATTAAGTTGAACAGCATTAACATGTAAGGACGGTTTCGTTGAATTCTTACATTTTTATGTTTGACGGGTTTTGATTATTATTAAAAAAATTATAAATAAAAAAGGGGGAAATATTCGCTTAATCTGTAATTGCACATTTAAACCTGTGCCATTAACGGAAAACGCAACCACTTAACGATATCTATAATTGTCAATGTATTTTTATTGTTATGGAAAAGAAGTAGAAATGTATTGCTTTAACAGTTTTTCCAGTACTTCTATGGTAGTATTGGTAATGGGTATTTCAATGAATAATAATTCCCACAATATCTCAGATTGACCTGACCCCGTGGTAAGTCGCTTGAAAAACTTGTTTTACGAACGACAAACAACAGAGTAAATAAAAAACGTACTAATTAAATACTAATTCGTAACACTCGGATACAGAACAATCACAAATATCATCATAATAATAAAAAAATTGTCCTAGGTGGGGATCTAACCCACGACCCTTCGCGCACAAAATAGCATCACTACCATCTGCGTCATCGGGCCCGTTAAATGAATGATTAGACAATTAATACAATTTATTTTTTTAAATACAAATTTAAATAAAATAATTATAAACATTATTTATGTAGACAAGATCTGTTTTAGGTAAATATGAAAGAACCACTATATTAAATAGAAAGTACATACTATAAAATATTGATATACAATGTTTTAACTTGTATGCGAAGTTAGTACATTTAATCTCTAGAGTACGTTCAGATTATTCCTGTTTACTTTATACTTGAAAACGATGTTATTCCGAACAAAATGACTGCGATTATATGTAACTATATCGTAGTCATTATGGTAAACAGGAACGTTTAGTAAAAATATACAACAATATTTTTTAGGAAAGCGGATAACTGTCGTCGTCATCGTCTCGAATTGGTAACTTTGGCTACGCACTATGAAACAACAATAAACACCGGATGGGTTAGTCGTTAAGTTTGACCCAACATTTATCGACAAAGTGACCCCAAAATTTCAAGGTAACTAGTATTAATTTTATAGATACTATCTTGATATGAATCTTAAGAACTTACTTGGCAAACACGTCAATGGAGTTCCCGATGTTCAGATCGTATCCTAAATCACTATCACTGCTCCCACACACACCACAGCACAGCACTGCCACTACACTAAATAACAACATAGTATAACTCGTCCTATACATATATATAAATATAAAAATCACGCGCTGTTCCGTCTTATATCTACATGCATACTGACATTTTTTTCCCATTTTGCTAGACTCGTGTAAACAACGGGTGAACTTGACCTAACCGATTAGTTAGTACACATATCAAATTAACTCGACTCGTATTCCGGCGCGGATTCGCTCACCTGATTACATTTTAAGTTCGCTGTGTAGTTCGTATGCAACAGTTGCATATGTATGAAAACAAATCTATTTGGCAAAATATATAGTGTAAGAAAAATACACCAGAAATACTAAGTAAATGGTGTATCGATATCGTTTTCAAGTTTTAAATTAAAAAAATTTTCAATAACACAAGCAAGTAATCAGCCCAAGCATTGCGCAGGCATTTTTTCGATTAAATATTGCCAGAACTTAAGTCTTTAAGCCTTTAACTTTAAGTCATATTAACTAAGTACACAAGTCTCAATCTTAATTAAAATAGTTTGAGCTGATCTGTTAATCTCTCTTATGATAGTTAGGTATTTAGTGTAGGTACATACAGCGACAGTTCAACCGACCGCGAAATTTGTCAAAACTTCGCAATCGATATTAATATATAAATGCGAGACATTGAATTTAAATTTGACAGATTTCTGTAAGTTGATATGTTGCCCACCGTACACTTACAGATTACTGTCATACGTATACTAATATTCATAATAAAATATAATATTAACTAACTGGTAACCTAGGATATGTGTACACGACATGTTTTATTTATTGAATTTTTTTAATTATGGCTTTTTATCAAACAAGACGTAAATAATGATAAAGACTACAAGCAAAAAAAATCAAAATTAATATGATGAATTATTGTTCTACTCTTTAGCCGATTATGATAATTTTATGGGGGCACTGAGAATGACTACCACCAGAATTTTTGTAATTTCAAAAATTCAAAGTACATAATACAAATGTACATAGATACTATTTAATTATGTAAGGTGGATCTCCGAAGTACTTTTCGAAGTGTGTTCATATTACTCGTTTTTACAACAACAAATAAATCAACTGTGTATATAGGTACAATTCGAGGCTTCTTATGCGTAGGGATCTAGGCATTGACGTGGAAATTTCTAAAGAGAACTGTTTAAGCCTTTTTGAAACAACGAGTTGCGCCAGGCGGTTTCACCCGCGTTAAGTTATAGAATTTTCATACTAACATTGCAACCCCATGTACTCTCTTAAGGTTTTTCGGAAAAATATTTTACACATGTTTCATGACTTACCGTGATGAATCTTTATACTGAATTTCATTCTAATAATTTTAAAAATAGCAAAGTTTCATACTAAATTTGACCCCTTTTTTTAGATTATATTGACTATTGGAGAACGTGTTTTAATGCCTGACTTCGGACTGATCGGCGTCAATAGTGATGTATATAATTGCTTGACTGCTATCATAAACACTAAAAGTCAAGGCCAGTCAGATCTATTGCAAACGATTATATATTGATACATCCGAATCATTGGAATAATATTTAATCTATAACAGATGTTGAAACAGTCACATAAGTTACCTGATAAACGACTCGATATTTTTATTCCTTGTTTTCTAAAACGTAATTTTAATGATTTTACATATCAAATAGACACGCATGATTAAAAAAAAATCACAAATACATTATTAACCTATTCATTGACATTTTATAAGTAATTATGTACATACTTGTTAATATTGAATATACAATGTTGCTTAAATATAAGACCAATTTGGCATTTGTATTCTTCGCCTAGGTTTTACTCCGCAAGTTGCTTGTACTTGCCACTATCTATAGACGGGATATTTAACTCACCAATAATCATCGAACTTTAACACTAAAAAACAAATTTGATACTATAAAGTCTGTCAATATTTATTGCAAAATTACTATATGATTGTACAACTTTCTATCAATTGTTGGCTTCATGATTCCATGCTACTTGTATTTTCTTCTAAGTGCATCTGATTTTCGACCAACTGCGTACAAAGAGAACTCAGTTTTGTTCCTTCTTAAATTATTCTTGCCAAGATTTTAAGTAAAACCTACTGCCAAGTAGCTTATTTTATTCATAAAATATCTTTCGTATTCGAAGAAATTACAGTTTAACTTTTTTATACATACGCGTAAACCTACTAAGATATGCATATTTTATTGTATAAAATGAAGATATTTGAAACATACAGTCAAATCATACAAGACTATTTGTTAATGGTTTCGATTGAGTTTATCAGGTCACGGACGCTAATTGCTTTTGTAAAAATTCAATAAAGAATTTCGGTGTCACGTATCTGAGACACTTTAATTGGTAGACGTGCATACGACCTTTATACTAATGAAATCTTTAAAAGAAAATGGCGCATCATCGGGTAAACAGTTTATTTTTGTCAAGAATTGGTCAATCCAATCCGACTAAAAATCAAGGTTGCCAACCGTCAGTTGGCCGAAACAACGATAACCCATTGAACTATGTGAATTAAGTGTTATCGGAATGCGGATTGTATTGGTGAAGCTGTGGTTTACTATATTAGCGTTTGTTTTTATAATTTCATATTATACCATCCCCTTTTCTTAGATATATTCATACAAACCAGCGCTAACGGTTGCTTTACACGCAGTTGTATAAAAATAATTAAATCCGATTTATTTTAAAAATCGTTGCTCGTATTTGAATTGTACTTCATACATTTGAAGTATCTATATACTAAATGAATTGACAATTTATTGGAATGTATAGACGCGCATTACTTATGAATGACTGCTCCAAATTGGATAAATTATTTCATTGTTGTTTCTATTGTCAGAACCAGGTTGCACGGTATCAACGGGACGAAGAGTTTGGAAATATATCGACGGTTAGAAATTCAATTGTCGTAAGGGACATACACGTTATATTATATAGTTTCAAGTAAATCCATCATGATGATGATGATGAAGGGACATATAGACGAACATTTTGTATTTATATATTTCTGACTTTTATTTTAGTTTCAGGTAAAAGATTGATGCAATTGCAATAATATTTGTTAAAAACAGCTAAAACATAATTCAAAATAATAAAGTTACAACGACTTAATTGTTCTTTTTTTAATTTTTTGTTTTTCCTGTAAACACACATTGTCCATTACGACAATTGAATTTATGACCGTCGATATGTATTACCTATTATATGGATGTAGGTAAATAGTTTATAAGGTTAGAGACCAAGGAACAGAATTAAAACTTACGTTAACAGGATCAATGGGATGTCGAAGTCTCTATAGACTACTGTACTTATTCACTTACATATACATAATAAAATTGCAGTGTCTGTCTGTAATTCCACCGCAGCTTCCCACTAAATCTGTATGAAAGTATATACGGTTTGTTCTGGCTAATCTCTGAAACGGTTGGACTTATTTCACCGGGATTATATTTCATAATTTAGGCTGCTTTTATTTCAAAAAGGCGAATACATTATATATGTAAAACAGGTATAGATTTGTCTTTTTGTACGTTTGTAACGCATAAACTTAAAAACCACAGAACCAATTTAAACAATTGTTTTATTAATTATAAGTGTCATTATCAGCAAATAACATGATATATTTTTTTTCTATGTATTTTTACAAAACAGGTATTACGCGGGTAAAGGCACAGGGCGCTGCTTGTTTTAAAGACATTTTAGTTTTTTAACCTAAGACCTTTAATATCCGTTTGTTAGTTCTAGCGATTAAATAAAGTTTTTTGTAAAGATGATTCGATGATTGTTATTTTTTTTTATTTGAACGGAACGTCTTAAAGACGTCTACGTTTTTATGATGATAAATACGCTATGGGATTGAATTTAATTGCTCTAACATATAAAGTCGACGGTTTGTTAGCGCCGACGCCGGTATGGGTTCCAATAATACCCACCATTGGGTGTTATTGGAACCCAGTCACCACCAGTCACCGTCACCGTCACAGCACCATCAGTTTTTCTTACAGATTCTTTCTTTTGTTGTGTAATCAACCTGCAAAAACCGTCTGGTGCCAGCAGACTAGTATTAAGTAGGACACTCAATGACCTAAATGTCTCTTGTAACATCTGGCTGTCAGAGTCATCGGTCATTTGTGTAAAATTGTAATTAGCAAATCTATTTTAAGAGATTTTTTTTGTTATTTTGAAGATTTGTTAGTGCATATGATAGGCATATTTAAATGCATCAATAATAAATTCCCACAACATCTCACACATTGACCTGACTCCGTGGAAAGTCGCTTAAAGCACTTGCATTACGGACGCCAGACACAGAACAAACACAAATATCATCATATAGTTATTTGCCCTGGGGAGAAGCGAACTCACGACTCTTGGCCAACAAGATAGGATCACTAACTTCTCTGATTCAAATTGAATACAAAACCTATGCATGCCTAAATTGAAAATAAAAATTGAATTGAGAAAGGCAACGTTCTATTTATTTTTACCATATCAAAGGATAATTTTGCTAATTCATATTCAGTAAAATAATTATACATGTTACAATTTGAAAAATAACTGTTTTCTGATTGGCTAAATCTTCAGAAGTTGAATGACCCCATATCAGGATAGTAAAGTGTACTTAACGATAAAACCACTTACTTGTCTATGATTCTGTCGTCCTCATTCTGTTGATTTCGCAGAAGCTGTAAATATTTTGATAAGAGTTTCGTATCTCCCGCTTAACCGCTTTCTTCCGGTGTGTTTATATCACACCTTTGTTCTTGTTTTATTCTTAAATTAAATCACGTGCGTATATAGGGGGGCAATGGGAGCGTGTATGTAAAAATGAAATGTACTAATTTGAAAATCCCTTTTTAGCATATTTATAGGACTGAGGCACCGGAACCCACAGATGGCGCTATATCCATCCGAATCGAATGCAATAGTGCGGGGATAGGCAACAGAATCCCCACCGGGAAGCTTCTCTTTAGAATTGCCACCACGATCACTGATCAGCGTGGTAGTTACGGGTGAAATCTCTATCTCTTGGGGAGGTTAGCGGACGTCTTACAATAATGGTTTTGATAACTTAACTTATATACCTCTTTGTCATCTTGACTAGTTGTAGAAGTCTATACTAATGTTATAAAGAGGAAATATTTGATTGTTTGTTTATTTATAGTTTAACTCTACAACTACTAGACCAAAATTATAAATTATTTTACATAAATTGATGTTTGAAATAATTTCTATTTACTTTTTAACAAGTAGGTAACATAGGCTATATTATACTTTCGAATAAAATTCAAAACACCACTATCTAAAATATGAAAGAGCTATGTAAAAAGGATTTAGGTATTTATTTTGTACGTTTGTTACAAATGAAATAACTGAACTCTTTTTAAAAACTCTTTCATGAAAAGGAAATTACGTTAAAGGAAATTATTTGAGAGAAGACCGTAAAGTGATGCGTTATATATAAACAATTAAATGTCGTATTTGAATATAACAGAATTATAACTTAAACTAATAACTTAAGACATGAACGACATTTGTTGTTATCGATGGCCAGTTACCGTGATTAAAATCCAGTGCTCAATTCATCATGATTTGTGGAAAATATTATTCGAAACTATGTCTGTAACTAAAAAATATATATAAAATGTGCACTTAGGACTTACATACAGGTCATTTCCTCAAGCACAATATAAAAATAAATCTTCATAATGGTTATTGACTATTGAGGCTGTCGAATTCTATAATGCAGACCACGTACCGGCAAGCGAACCATTGGACCCACAAGGTGGTCAAAAGTATTGACTACAACCGTACGAACGCGCTGGTTGAAGACTGCTGGTTGAAGACTGCATACAAACGGTCCTATTGGGAATCACTTGGGGAGACATATATGGACAGATGTTCTAAGAGTCGTACGATGATAATGATGATGATTAAAAAAGAACAAACACAGTTGTAAACAATTTATTATTCCATACTTACAAATATTGTCTCTCAAAATATTTACATACATCATTAATACTATAGATTAAAAAATGTAAATGCATTCTCTAATTTGATCCCTCGCTGCGTTGGACGTACTGACAGGGTAGATAAATAATTAATATTGCACAACACCAAGGACAATTTAAAAATACACCTACTTGCAATTAAAAAAATATCATTTTTCCGCAATCAATTCCAAAATATAATATGCTTCAAGGAATATTTAAAATATTAAGTAGATAATTTAAAGACTGTTCAATCAAATCATGACTTATAATTAAACAATTATATTATAATCAATTATATCATTAATTCGACAATTTAAGGCACTTTTAAAATTGATAATCATATTTACAATAATGTATATTTTATAAGTAGTTATCGAACGTTGTCACCTGTATTT
Organism: Heortia vitessoides; assembly: GCA_020976665.1. Taxonomy (NCBI): domain Eukaryota; kingdom Metazoa; phylum Arthropoda; class Insecta; order Lepidoptera; family Crambidae; genus Heortia; species Heortia vitessoides. The sequence goes on along the minus strand of JACJUM010002279.1, from coordinate 8,649,483 downwards.
TCTCGAGCCGAAATGTCTAAAAAATGTGACGTATCAAAATATATTGGTCTATTCTTAATTTGTTGTACTTAAGTAGCAAGCAACTTTTCCGCTTCAATTCATTTAAGTTTCACTTAAACTGCATCGTTTTTGGCATTTAGATACAATTATAGCACCGAAAGCAGATATTGATGACACATAAATTTAATAATTCGTTCTAAGTTAAATATTTTTAATTACCTAATTCATTCACCAACGAATCGTTTAAAACAACTATCACAATATACTCATACTTAAATCTATAATTGAATATTCTACGATAGTGCATGCATCACATATTACTCTCCCAGAGTTTTAAATAATTGTCTATGACTTCTTCGAACCACTTTTTCTTTTTAACGTCCTTGAATGCAGGGGATAATGTCTTTAATTCTAATTGTAATAAGGCTTCGTTTCCTAGTAGCGTGTCTAGATTGCGCAGGAGCGCCGGTTCACCGTGCAACTTTAGCAGGCTCGGGTAAGAAAATATGTAGTAATGCACGCGGAGTCTCTTCATTGCCCAGTTCTCTACAGTCTTGTTGCCACTGGCCACCTGTGGGATGTTTTATTATAGATTGCTGTATAGATAGAAATACTAATTCGGTAATCGTTTGTTAAAGGAGACAATTCAATACGCACTTACATTAAAAAAAATTACATTTAGAAATTTTACAGTTTTAACTAATGTTTATTTAAACTGCTGTCTTCAAAAAGATCTTGTCATGTTTCAAATCAAAACATTAGCTAATTTAGAATCCATATTAGATGCAACCACAGTACATTTATTTTCTATAACATGATAAATAAAAGTGTAAGAGATACTAGCAAGAGAAATCTAATCCATGAAAAGATTACATAATTTTGTGACAAGGTAATTAAAACTATTCTACACTACAGATTTAAATGTATGAGAGAATGTCTCGCTCTAGTTTACTCCCTCGTCTGTTGGTGGGGATGACCTCTGAGTATTTTGACATTAGGTTTTTATTTTATCATAAAAAGTTTAAAAGCGTTTAACTCATATATAATGGTACGCCGGTCACTCCCATGCGACTTCTAATTCCTTTATGTTCTATGGTTGCAAGAACAAAGATATATAACAAATCCCAAAAGACATGTATGTGAATGAATCAAGCCGGTGAAACAATCGTTGTTAGAATAGACAATGAACCGAATGAAACAATGATTTACCTTAATCTGACCTATATGCTTAGCGTGCCACGGCGAGAAATACCCCTCCAGCTCCTTGGCGGTTATGTCGGCAACACCCTTGCTTTTAAGTCTCTCTTTAATCATAGTATATGCCGTTCTAGAGAACACAAATACCTGTAGTGAGAGCACAGAATTTTCGTCAACAAATCAGTTTCATTTAGTTTTATTTTGGTGTACCACGGAGCGTGCTCTCGCATCAAACGTTTCATCGCGGCCAAAGTAGGACTGCTATTGGTTTTACAAGTACCCACAGCGATTACTTGATGGCATATGATCTTGAATTGTACGAACTTAAACACATACAAGTTCAATGAGTTTAAAAGCCGTTGAAAAGATTTGTTTATTTTCGCTTTCTACTTTGTGATCGAAGGAGGATCTTACGCCAAATTCATTACTTTATAAATAACTGTTTAATACGTATGTATGTAAAATAGACTGTCTATTCTAAAATTTCGTTGACAGTTCATTAGATATTCCCGTTTAAACAAAATCAAACTGTTGCAAGCAATTACGACACGCAGTAATTATTTATTTTCTAGTCTTTTGCTCTATGATATTTTTTTCTTTCAGTAATGATTTATTATTGTAATGAATGTAATAATGTTGGTTTTCCCCCGATAATTCTAAGTGAAAGGTTAAGTTTAATGATTTTGCAAATTTGTGATGAGTGCACGAGAGAAATGATAAATTAGTCATATGTAGTTTTACTGAATTATTTTTTTGTGAGTTTTCAATGTCCACGAGTTTATACGGGTTTTGTTATGATATTTTTGGTGATAATACCATGTTTCAAAATGTATGAAAGAAAAAAATAGTTTTGGTTATGCGCACGAATGTAGGCGATGAACCCGAGGCAGATTAAAAAAATGTATTACAAGATTGTTATGAGGTGATTTCATGGAATTAACTAGCCAGTCCAAACCTTGACCGCCCCGATATGTTCTGCGAAAAAGGGAGAGAAGTAGTTGTTCATCTCGCTCGAGGGGATGTCAGATACCCCCTTTGCTTTCACCCGGTCTTTGATCCTCGAGTACACGCTCCGGGAGAACACGAATACCTGGGAATGTGGCATGATATATTGAGTAAGTGTTATATGCTATATAAATTAGGTATCATTAAATGCAATAAATAATATAAAATAAGTGTATGATACTCGCTCGATATTAAGAAAATAAATCCCTCAGTCTGCCTCTCACCATCACCCGTTAACCTCAAACTCTTCACACGCATTATTATCTTAGAGGAGTAAAATCATCATTATCACCATTGAAAGTCCACTGCTGGACATAGCCCTCCCCGTGTGTTGGCAATCGCAGAGCGTAGCTTTCCCGATGGGAATGCTGCTGCCCATCTCCGCCCTGTGCATTTGAGCCATACTCTTTTGGATGGATATACTGCGATTTGTCGGTTCTAGTACCTTAGTCGCCTCTTTCGACACCCGGTAAAAAGGGAGGTGCTATTTTACCCTGAAGGTACCTCACAGCTATACAATGGTATACAAAGTTATTAAGTTCTAAGTGCATATAATTTGCACGCAAATCACAATACGAAACAAAACAATCCAAGATTAAATATTGAAAAATCATATATAATTAGTAATAAGCTATTTATGTAGTTAAAAAAATCTTTAACTACTTAGGGTATTTTATTACCGGTAGAGTAGAATAGGGCCTCCCTCTGTACCAGGTGTCGTAAGATGTGACTAAAGGTATCGGTACTGACAGATGGTGGTATATCTATCCGAAACAGCACAACTTTATTATACAGGGCGGGAATGGGCAGCAGCATCCTTGTCGCAAAGTTGTGCTCTGCGTTTGCCACCATGCCTGCACAGCGCGGCAATTATGGGCAAAAATCTCCTTATCTTGTGGAGGCCTATATCCAACAGTAGACTTTCTATGGCGGATATAATGATTTTATTATATTCTCTAAAAAACATGTTAGACAGGCAGCTCTTTCCGTTATCTATAGATTGTGGAATCAAATTAAACATGCCTGTTAGGGTTTCTCTTATGTCTAGGATGGATATCGCTCTTTTTTAAATAGATTTTATGGTTATGTACAAAACTACAGATTTTATATATGTACAATGATTTACCCTATATGTGAAGTCCCTGCTAGCAAACATTGACCGCACCAGTGCACACAGGCGTACTCAGTCCTACTCTTTTACCAACGATTTAAATGTCCTAAACAACGGACACTTAAGCTGAGGCCCGAACATCAAAGTCACCCTTGAGTGATCGTCGTCGGTCCCGCAAACCTTGCGGGGGATGCTCCCCCGCAGAGACGTGTGAACGTCCAGCCGTTCATTGAACATAACTGTAAGCTGTAGACGCTTGTATCATAGCAAAGATATTACTAGTGAGTTGCCAAACTTGTGACTTAAATATGTTACATCGACGACCAGTGTTATTTGGCGGTAGAAGTAGATGTGAGTGAGGTAACAATGCATACGACCTTGTCAAAATCTACTTCTAAATTACACTAATATTTAGTACAAGCAATATAACCTAGGTGGTGATTGAGCCCCCGACCCTTGGCGCGTAAGATACAACAAATGCGCCATCTCACACTAATATTGTGTCGATTCCTTCAAACGTTATTTCAAATGGAAAATAATCTTCTAGAATTAATTGAGTTCAATGAGTAATCCGACCATAATTTGATAATTATGAATGTGCACTGAAATTAATAAAGCGCACGTACGCTTGTCGCGTACGTGCGTGCTGTCGTTTTCGACTAAAATTGCAAAAAATCTACCTAGAACCTTTTTCTGACTACCAAAAAAATCGTGGACACTCCATTTAGGACAATCATTTATGTGATCAACACTTATGTTTCCTTTGTGTGCGTGTTATAAATAATACTAGAACTATATTGGTCTATCTAATATTGGTATGTTATTGGTTTTAGCATGATGGATGGAAGATAGTCTTCTTTGATAAATTTACTATCCAACACTGAAATAATTTTTCAAATCGGTCCAGCGACACCTCAGATTAACGCGTTTAAACAAACAAGCAAACTTTTAAGCTTTTTAATTTTACTATAGATTTAACAATAACTACTTAATTAACCTAAGATTGCTCAGTAAATCTAGGACTGTGATGAAACACAACTTCTATTTAGATTTTCTTAAAGAGATAGTTCTCATGTATGTTCACACCGTAATCTATTAAATACATCAGGTAATAATATTTACTCGAGTGTTTAGGGCAGCAATTAAATTTTATAACGATCAAGTGGCAATAACGTGGTGATTCTCGTAAATATTGCAATGAACAAGACTTATAAATATTGCAATCTACATCTATAGATACTAATATTATAAAGCTAAATAATTGGAAAGCTAGATTCATTTGGAGAAATATAGGCTATATTATATTTACAAACAAAATAGAGATCCTATCTAAAGTAGAAACATGAAGATTTTATTGTTTGTTTAAGATTAAAAACAAAAACTACTCGACCGTTTTTAAAAATTTCTTTCACCTTTAGATGCACTTTAATAGAGTAATATTATATTTTCTACGTGTTTTTTTGTATGTTTGATTAAAATTTAAAACTCAATAGCTTTTAAGCTTTTAAAACTCAAAACTGATAGATCAATTTCAAAAACTATCTAACTAGTAGAAACTTGCATTACCAGCTATTAACAAGCTATATCCGCGGGTGAAACCACGTAGCTGGCAACCAGTTAGAAAGAAAGATACACCCTTAAGAAAATGTAGGATATTACAAAAAAATACTCATTGTTTAGGTATTTTCTTAAAGAATACGTTACAGTTATTAGAATGTATTTTTACCTGATAAAGTGAGTTGCCAGTGACATACGATGCGATGTAGTGCGAACCGTATTTCCTTATGAAATCCGCTATAGAGACTGTGTCGCCTATTGCTGACTCCTTTATCGCGTCTAGCACCACGTCTTCTATTTGAATGTTTGGTGGGAGGTCACTCAACTTGCCAGTTTCACGGAATCTGGAATTAAAGACGTGCCTTGATTATTTAGCTTGCTGTTCTAACATTTACTTTATATCAAGCGATGCCAGAAGTCTAAAAATGTACCGTCGTGGGGTACCGGCAGAGTAGAACAGTAGCTCCACCTGTACCAGGTGATGTAAGAGGCGACGGAGGTACCGATACCAATAGACGGTCGTACGTATATCCATTACAGCGTAGTTCAAATGCAACAAAGTCAGGATGAGTAGTATTCTCGTCGTGAAGCTACGCTCTGCAACTGCCACCACGCCTACATTTAACACGAAATTATGGTAAAAATCTCCCTATCTTGAAAAGGCCAATCCAATGTCCAGCAGTGTTTATAGGCCTTGATAAGGACGCCAGAAACCTTTTTTCAGGCAACAGAGGGATAAGTGAGGTAAGTCTCAACGAAACCTTGCAGCTTGCATGATCAGAGCGTTACTGACAGTGTTTGACAGGGATGCCTTTGAGGCTAGACCTAGGCATGAATGGTCGTCGTTGGAGACAATAAAATCGTTAGCAAAAGTGGTCGTATTAGTTAGGTATTATCGCAGGGCAAGGACTGCATCCGAACGTATGTCGTGTTTGGGATTAAGGAGCGACTGTGCTATCGGGCGGGACTATAAGACCAATTTTTAATAACTTTACCTCATTGGTTCTAGTCTCCTACATTAATTGATAAAGACAGCACAAATGTACACTGAAATTTTATTACCACATAAACAAAATCATGTAAGGGTAAATTTGACAGTGTTTTGTTTAATTCCATGCTGATAAAGTGAAGGCAATTGCCTTCTTTTACCACTCCTGGGTACTTCTGGGTACCTCCTGGTGGGGTAAGAGAGATACTGTTCTAATCTGCCGGTACCGCGCCGCTGGTCAATCGTGTTTGTACATCAGAATTACCTGGAAACCCTGACAAGCACGTAGCAGTGGTCGCCATTGATGAAGGAGGAGTTGATGCCGAGGTTCCTTGCCATGATGTCAGTGGGCCAGCCGGCGGTGAACGCGCGCCACGGCCGCTCCAGTCTGGAAGACCATTAGATTTATTTTATACCTTAGTGTCACTAACATAAAAAGTCTTTTACAAGTTGTTAGTAAAATAGTTAGCCAGTTTATCGAGAAGGCTATAATTATATATAACCAATAATAGACACTGACGCGGCGTTAAACAAATGTTCATCCATGGGAAGCCGAGACAGGACGGAAAGAAAAGCAGGTAAAAATATAGCAAAGACAGAAGTCTTGCAGTGTCGCCCTCGCTCCCCGTAGGATATTTTGTTTTTTCCGAGATCAAGAGTAGCAGTAGTCAAATTTTATCTAATTTCCTGTACTTTCTATTAGTATCTTCTCCAGTTAAGCATGAATTGTGTAACAAAGAGGTACTCTTTAGCCTTTAAAGCATGCTAGTGGCGCCAAGCGATTTCACTCGCGTAGTTGCTATTTCTCTAAGAATACTTAAAAAAAATATAGATACGATGTATAACGTATGCTCACTGACAATATAGGTGTCAATGCAAGGATTTTTAAATTAGTTTTAGCAGTTTTGAATTTTATTTTTAATTTTGTATATGCAATTTTATATCAATCACTATTTATTTTTAAATATAATATAACTGTTTTAGTTTAAAATATCAGTCATCAATTTATCTCACCTTTGGAAAGTTACATGTAAAAGAAAATAAAAACTATTAATAAATTATAACTTTACTACTTTAAAATCTGTTTTCAATTATGTTTGAGCTGTTTTCAACGGATAAAATATAAATTGAATTCCCTTTTACTTGAAACAATTAACAAAAGCTAGAAATAAACAAATCAATTTTAGCCCATATGTTCCTTAGGACAATCGAATTTCTAACCTTCGATATTTAAATTTAAAACAGGACAAGAATACATTGTATATCATGGCGCAGGCTAATAAAAAAGTCGATGCAACACCGTCGCAAGCTGCTAGTTCAATATAACATAGATTTAAAACCACTAAAGCTAAAAACTTGTGTAGGCAAATCTCTAAACGACGTCGCTCACCGGTACGATGCTATTTTCTCCGTCGTAAAGTATTTACAGCTTTAAACAGAAGTTTCCAGAAACTGTACATAAACTAGCAGATGTTGCACTTCGCAATCATGTTTGTAGCAATGAAATATGGCCTGTTCTGCACCCTGTGCTTGTACTGTGGTACACCAAATTATATTGATGGCGACTACTGACGTTTCGGAAGCTTGTAAAATCCTATTGAGGCTATCAGGGTTTTCTGTAATTTGCATACAATTGTGAGTACCTTTCCATAATTAAAAAAACAATATTTATTTGACTAAGACGGCCTGTGATAGGCCTATTTCAATAAAAATATTTTGTATTTTCTTGTCTAAAATTAAATAAATGATATAATTGCTGTAAATTAACATAATAAAAACTAACCATTCCACATATACGTAACTTTAAATACGAAAGATTGTCTGTTTGTTTGCTACCCTTTCACGGCTTAACAGAAGAGACGGTTTAGATGAAATTTGGCACTTAAATTATACCCCTAGATAGGAACATAAACTTTTTGAACCGCGATAGTTTCCAATACGAAATATTACAACGAAGAGATACTTGATTACGATATACTAACCTTTCAAAAGTGAAATCCCTAAAGTACGCTTGCAGCAGCTGTTTCAAGTTATCGCAGAATTCCATGTGGAAGTCACCGTCGAACAGCGTCTTCGGCTGGCGAGGCTTCGGCGCGATGGAGTACCGGTCCACGTCTTGGAATACGCTGACCGTCGGCTCACGGAACACCCAGCCTTCCGTGTCGTTCCGCGGAACAACACGCATGCATATACTGAGGTACCCATATCTGGAATAGGTGATTAAACTTTAATACACATCTTAAACTTGTCTTTGCACGTTATATATAACTTTTATATATATTTATATATCACATAAGAAACAGAACATTTTTTTACATTTAACTGACTCCGGGATATGTAGCTTAAAGTACTTGTGTTACGCTTAACAGACAACAGAGTAATTAAAAATATCATACGTATATATAACATCCAGGCACAAAATAAATAAATATTTATCAGATAAATAAAAGGCCGTGAGATACTGGCAGAGTAGAATAGTACCACCCTCTGCCGGTTCTGGTACCATAATCGCATCTTACGACACCCAGTACAGTGGAAGGTACCTCACGGCACAATAAGCTATAATACCCGGTAACTTCATCGCCACTCAACCTTCAAGACAAGTATAGAGAGACGAGAGTGAGGTCAACCTAAGGTAAACATATTTTGTTTTCATTTGTTATTATACCTTATTTTTTTGTATTCTTGTATCATAAGGACTACATTGGTATTCGGAGACAACTTATGGATAATGCTCCAATCATTACAAATGATATTATTAGATATTCCTTATTAATAAAATCTTATTCCGTTGTCAATTCATATGTTTCATCTATACTAATATTATAAAGCGGAAAAGTTTGTTTGTTTATTTGTTCGTTTAAAAGCGCTAATCTCAGGATCTACTGGTCCGATTTGAATAATCCTTTTTTTGTTGGATAGTCCATTTATAGAGGAAGGCTTTAGTCTATATAACACTACGCTGAGACCAATAGGAGCGAAGCGTCAGTGAGAAATGTTGCAAAAACGAGGCAAGGGATACCCCCAAAGTCACCATTCTACGCGGACGAAGTCGAGGGCACTGCTAGTAATGAATAAATTGTTTATGATTGGTTTTATTAGCAGGTAGACGTTCTATTTTTATTATGATGATTTATTGTTCCTTATATTTATTATTCCTTTATCGACTGAGTAGTTTTCAACCTCTGGTTATGACGTACAATTTAAGAGTATATATACACGAAATTTTATCAACGTAAAATACACATCTAACTTTACGCTACTATTTTTTTAGACAAAACTAATATTGACAGATTACTACTGGCTTTAAATGATTCTTTCTGAACGAATGATCATTTCTGAACGCAAGCCTTTATTCTGTATGTATGTACAGGGTTTCTGCCCAGGACTTATAACGTAAAATTCTGTTCATGGTTCAGAAGTTTTGAACGAAACCGTTCAGAAACTTCTAATATTCAAGGCTTCCTCTAAGGCTAGGACCTCACCTGTAGTGGACTTTGTTTTAGATATATACAGCCTGAATGAAACCGTTTAGAAACATGGCGCCTCTAGGGCTAGACTAAGTCTGCCACGTCAATAACTCCTGGAACCTAAAACGGTTCCTAGCAGTACCTCATAAATATGTTGATCGCCTTTCCGACGCCCAGCTCGGAGTCGACGGCGGTGGCGGCGCGGCACAGAGCTACCACCAGCAGCACTGTGACGACCCGCACCATCACACCGGTGCTGCCTACCTGAAGACAACATAACATATGTTAAAGCTGGTACTACAAATATATACTAATGTAATAATAATACATTCACACAATAGGCATATCATACAGTGACTCCGAGGTAAGCCGCATAAAACTCTTGGTGTAACGGACATCAGACAACAGAGGCATGATAAATATAATAATGAATACATGTTTAACACCTAGCTACATAACAAAAACAAATATTATTTACATAAATATTTTTTACGACCTTCAAATTCAAAACCCATTAAAAATATATATTGTTTAAATTATTTGTATTTTTGTTAGAAACAAAAAAGAATAAATCTAAATTGTTCCTTTAAAAATATAAATATTTATAAGTGAAAAATAATCTTTTCGCTTAAAGTGAACAACCTCGTGAGATTGTATTGCAAATAAACAGTAAAACGCTAAACAGTAGAACGTTCAGGAAACCAGGCACGTTACTTGCACCGGACGTTTTCTACACAGTAGATCTCAGATGAGCAATTTTCAATTTCGTCATACAAGTTTAAATTTCATGATGCAGTAACTGATTCTGTATATTTCAATTATGCATTTGATAATATTGTTATAAAATGTATTAAACTTTAATTTGATATATATTAAGGTGCATATTGATTTAAGCTCAGGTTAAGAAATACTATAATGTCTTAGTACTGCAGATAAAGATTACTGCTCGTATGTACCTATTCTTTGGTGTACTTGATTTTAATTATATATTACACGGTTAGATTAATAATTAATTAATCTAACCGTGGCATTTTATTGTTGTATATTAACTAATTGTAGGTTATTCTTTTAAAGAATAACTTGACTATTAATATTCAGTATCAAGCAGCAAACTAAAAGCATACTTTTTACTTACTTAAATTGCTTTTCAAATGTTGAATACACTTCTCAATAGATGGCGTAACGGGTATTGCATCGATGCATTTTTCGTCGATGAAGTAGAAATGAAAGGAATATCGTGTAGATTTTAATATATTTTATTTCTTGTCACAAAATAACTAAGTACCAGTGGCGTATGGGCTCACCTCAGGATATTAATAAAACTGTTAATTAAAGTTATTTCTCGGATGAACGGTGCGTTTTTATGTGAAAAACGAAGTATTGTTTTTAAGTTAACACCGATTCATTAGCATGTTGCCAGTCGCATCTATTATTATCTGATATAGTGGATAGTGTTAACCGTTCCGTGACATCGTTCTCATGACAATAATCGAATTGTCGTGTTTAATTGGAAAATAGGCGATGGGCTGCATAAGCTGATCCCTTGACCCAAATGGTATGGACAAATTACATCAATTGTTCAGTTAATGCATTCGGCACGGCGCTCTCGGTAGCGTGTCCGAGAAGGGGGCTAGATATAAGATTGCATTTTGCTTGTTATAGTGGAAATAACTCTTTACTTAACATTCATATTATGTATACCTATTGTTATGCGGGGATGGCTAGCATTCAATTTAATTAAATTTATGTAGATACAATATTTTACACAGATATACGAATAATTAAATTGTAATTATATTATTAATAATGATAATTTAATAATAACGTCAATAAAATAATAGTAAATTTCAGACATATGACAAAAATCTATTAAACATTATAACAATTCAAATTAACAACGTGATTTATCATTTCAAAAGCAATGCCTGCTACCGTCAATATATTCGTTTACACTATAAAAGCATTTTTCTAACAAAAATAATTTTAACAAATTTTTTAAGCCACTCTTTTTCTGATGACGCCCGTCTGAGTCAGCCCGCTGTTGCTGCCCGCTTACCGAGAGCCAAGCTGCTTTTTCTCGAAAATTCATCATGACTAACTGACCTACAGCCATAGAACATCCATTGCTTGATGTAGGCCTCCCCAAGAGAGGGGGAAATTTGCCCATACTTGTTGGACAGACGTGGTAGTAACCGCAGAGAATAGCTTCGCGATGAAAATGCTGCTCTGTTTCGGCTGGTTATACCGCCATCTGTCGCTTCTTACGCAAGGTATTTTATACTACCGATAACTCACGGCGATTCATCTGCATATAATAGACAGGTGACCGTTAGTACCCTATGCAGACGAACATTAACCCAAGTCTATCAAAAATTATACCCAAACTTTTGGAATTGGTGACATTGGTATTTTGTTTATGGGAAAGAAAAGAATTTACTTGCACTGAAATAGAGGTCATTTAATATCAAAGGTAGATAGATCATGGCTGTCTAGCGATTTGGACTGATTGTGTGACTGGGCCTTTGTTAGACTGGTGAGACGGTTACATAGTACATCTAATAGAATTAATACCATGAAGTTGTAATGTTAAATAAATATGCATGTGCATCTAAAAAGTCACAAACTGCTCGGTTTTTATACTAAGATTTGTAAAAAAAAAGTTAGTTAAAAATTGTCATACATACACGTAAAAGTTTAATAAACCGTGCTTTAAAACCGTTCTAATGGAGTTTTATTTCAGTTTTTACTAGATTATTATCACCGACCCGCGGTTTCACCTGCGAAATTCCCATTCCGTGCCCTGGGAATACTCTCACAGGGACCTCACTCCACAACCACGCATAAGGGGAAGAAAATGCTTCTGAAAGGGTTGGGTACGCGACGGTTACGGACGAAAGAAAAAAGAACGAGACCGATGGCGCGACGGTAGTCATCTTATCTTTTGCGCCAAAGGTCTTGGGTTCGATCCCCACCCAGAGCAAATATTCTGTGTCTGGGTGTTATTTATGTGTATCAAAATATATTTGTAACTCCACTGTACCACGAGTGCTTTAAGTTACTTCTTTCGGAGTCAGGTCAACGTATAAGATGTCATGTGAATTTTTATAATTAAAATTTTATAAAAGTAAACACACGAACTAAGAGTTATAGAAAAGTACCAAGCTTATAAAATTATTCAAGAATCAAATTTGCGATCGAATATAATAATAATATGAACTTAAGTTTTCTTACCACAACTTGATACAGGTAGCAAGCACCAGAACATTGTACATTAATAGCTGTTGTGGAAGACTGGAAGTCTAAAGTAAGCACAGAACTGCTTGTACTTTAGATCACTAGGCCTTCCATCCCATTTTGTATGTTAAACAAATATATTAACAAATATTAAACCTTAAAAACTAGGAAATCATTTAAATCATGGTAAAAAGGTTATTTAAGGTATGTATGTGTGTAAGTGTGTATGGGTGTGTGTTTGTGTGTGTATGATGAGTGAAAGGGATGAATGATGATTTGGTTTGATAACTGATTGCATTTCAATGACTGTCATAAAAAGCAGCAGTTGACCAGTTGTTGATGTTAAGTGCATATGCACTAACGTGATTCAGAAACCAAACCAACTCGTTCGAATGCACCATGCGGGCCTATTCATGATTTTAAATTAATTATTCATTATAGTTAATTCACCACATTATCACGATTGGTCATGAAGGCACACGCGATGTACCGACCACGAACTAAATTCATCTAATCTAGCCTCAATTTGAAGGTCACTTTTGTCATTAGGAAGACCGCGTTGGTCGAGAGCTGTAGGTGAACCTGAGCTAGACATGGTTAGGTCTAATATTTGAAATATACTTAGGAGAATCTCTTTTCTTTGCTATTATGTAGGTTTATCCTAAGATAACTTCTATCTCAGCCACATCAGGCACGCAGTATGGTTATTGCATCTGATTGTCCCGAAGTTGTAGGCGTGGGTAAGAATGGCAGAATATTCGCTGCGTAATCCGTTGGCCAGACAAAAAATAAAAAAAGATGCTGTAAGTAATTCAAAATTTGTTGTTATGTGCTATGAGAGTTCATCATCATTTTCATGTTCATTTTATAATCTTTACAACCATTGGAAGTCCACTGCTAGATATAGGGTTTCCCAAGAAAGCGGAAATTGTGCGCACTATTGCAACGCTGGGCAAGCGTGTTGGCAATCACAGATCACAGTTTTCCCGACGAGGATTATCATCATCATAATATCATCCATTAGAAGTCCACTGCTGGACATAGGCCTCCCCAAAAAAGGGGAATCATGATTGTGATGCTGCTGCCAATTCCCACCCCGCACATTTGAGTTACACTGTTTCGGATGGATATACCGCCATATGTCACATTTGGCACCTTAGTCGCCTCTTACGACACTTAGTACTATTCTACTCCGCCGGTACCTCACGATCAGATCATTTATAACTCAAAAACAATATATCCATTACGAAATATTTTCACGTTCATTCAGGACTCAATTAAAACATCAAAGGACTGAAAGGGCATTTGAGATAATTAATAAAAATGTGACAATTTCAAACAAGAATATTCATAATTATATTTTACTATAGAAGACTTGATAAAACGAGAGGGGAATAAATCTTATGCGATTGACGAAAAAAGTAATAATCAAGCTTCAGAGATATTTAATAGCATAAATCCAATATATATATAGACATAAAGTAGCCGCTGCACGCACATAACTTTAAACGTTACAAATTTCTTATAAAAAACCAAAGTAAATCTTGTCTTAAAAAGGTTTACTTTTGTTTTAGTTATCTATTAAAGTAATTGTTTAATAACTACTGTACTTTGTTTAACAATATTTATATTCCACAAAATATGTGCAATTATAATACGGAGGTCGTGGTCAGTCTGAAATTTGGTTCTTAATATTAGTCAATGGATATCCACTGAAAGCAAAGTTAGATTTTTTAGACAATAACATTACATGAAGTAAACCTAATATAAAAGCTTCGTCTGTATTGGTACCTCACTTATTTCTACCGCCAAATAGCAGTTTTTGCCTTGCCGTGTTCCGGTTTGAAGAGTGATAGAGGCAGTGAATACCGGCTACTGGGGCCGCGCTCTTTGGAAACAACGAATAACTGTCTCCAACGACTGCCACTCAAGCAGAGGTTAGGCCTCAAAAGCGTCACGATTCTCTGTCTTGCTTTAACGGTCTAGGCCATACCAATTGGTTCTTCCGAAAAACAAATCTACACCACTGGTGCCTTGCGACAAAAATAATTAGAAATAATTCAAAATGTATTTTTACGAGTACACATAATATTTTTATAATGTATATATTGTAGCTACGTATCTTCATATTACATAGTTACTACACGACCTTGCACTGACCTGACCTCTGACCTCACCAATAGAGGTCAATGCAAAGCTTATCTATCGCCCGCACCGTCGCTTAATTGCCCACATCGTTTGCCATTTAATCAGATGGTTAGGCTAAACTGTTTCCAAGTTGTTTTTAATGTGGTAGATAAGTTAAGGTATTTTTTAGATCTGGGCACCGGAAACATGCTGCTTTTTTTAACGGCTCGATGTGCCAGTTCATTGAGTGTGAATTTTAGGTGACAAGAAAACTGAAGCTCAAAATATCCTTACATTTGGATAAACTTCAGATGTATGGCTCTGAGGTCTGAAAGATCTTCTGAGGTCTTCAAGCAATTTGAGATAGTTAGCATATTTACAAATCATTATTTTATTTTCTGTAAATAAATAAACGATGATACTAATGAATTGAACGATGACCTCGATGAGCAGGATTACCAAACCTTCATAACAAAAAATAACATTATTTTGCAGTCTTTAAATTTTTACAGAAATATCAAATGCATGTTTTTTATGAAGTTTACTATAGACTAGCGACCCGCCCCGAGTTCGCACGTGCGTTTAATTAGAATGTCAAATATAATGAATTTATGACATACATATGAAGCCTACATTTTACGTCGGATTACCCTTAAATAGTAAAATATTACAGAAAGTTTAAATATATTAAAATTTAATTCAGTCAGGAAGGGAATGCCTAAAAAATACGTAACCCATGAAAGGAGAACTTTTTAAGAGCGTACATCTTATCTCTATTTATCAAAATAGTTGATAATTTTAAGATCTTTTGATACAAACTTGCAACACCTATATCATCCCTCTATTTATTTTAAATACCGTATTAGTGTGCTGCTGCATTTAGAATTAAAACAACCCTAAGTTTACGGTTCTGGAAATAACGGTTACGGCTGTTATATGTCAGTGGGAACATCTCTATTTATATACATAGATTTTTAATACATACAGCCGTGAAGTATTGGCAGAGTAGAATAGTCCCAACCGCTTCTCCAGGTGTCTTAAGAGGCGACTTAGTGACCAGAACCGACAGATGGCGGTATATCCATCCAAAACCGTGTAGCACAAATGCAGAGGGCGGGGATGGGCAGAAGCACCCCCTCGCGATCCATCCCAGCGCAGCAACTATGGGCAAATAACCTCCTTCCTTGAAGAGGTCTTAGTTCAGTTCTTGACTACTTAGTTCAGTAGTTGACTTCCAATAGCTGGTATGATGATGATGATGATGACATACAGATACAATATTGCGATTTACTCAACGCTTCAAAACATTTTATTTCGTAAATGCAAACTGTATTTATTACGCTCCCTCGAATTTTTTACGCCTCCCTAAGGGTGTGCCTACCTTGGATGTGATGTCCGTGGATAAAGCATATCAGTAATTTGATAAATATGTCATTGTGTTTGTCTATTATGAGCGACTCTGTCAGCACCAGATCTTCATATAATGTTTACTACAGGTTCATTACGCGAGCCACCAGAAAGAAACCTGCAAGACTGGTATTGATTAGTGTTCAATTAACACTATCGACTGGGTGGCAGCGATAACAAACACACAGACTGCCCCGTACCTGGTACGCGAGCATAGAGTTATCATCATCATCATTCTAGCCATTGTAAGTCCACTGCTGGATATAAGCCTCCCCAAAAAAAAGGGGATTTGCCCATAACTGTTGCGCTGGGCAAAACGTGTTGACTTCGCAGAGTGTAGCTTTTGCAATGGGGATGTAGCTGCCCATCCTCGTGTGCATTTGAGCTACACTGGTTCTAAAAGATATTCCTCAGTCGCCTCTCACGCCACCTGTTTCAAGGAGGTTACTATTCTACTCTGCCAGTATCCCGTGGCAAGACTGAGTTTTAAGTTTGGATTATGCTATGCCAATATGATATTTAATAACATTACAGAAGCTTCAATTTTCTTTGCTTATACTAAAGAGATCTGTACGTTGTTAACATGCTGTTTTCGGTTCTCGTGATCACAGGGACTAGAGACTGCGATGGTGGATAGGATCAGAAATTCAAATTCTTTACATCATTTGGCCATTTAACTGCCCCTATTTCGTATGATTGCTCGCTTTGTTCCGATCGCAGGATGATCTCTACGGGGTTCGATTCATGTGAAATTCATTCATTTATAAATAGCTTCGCGTAACCCTCCTACAGCTGGAGATATCGGCTATATAGTGATCCTACATAACGCGCTAAGTTTCGTGAGTTCAAAGCCCAACAAGAACAAATATGTATATGACTATGATATTTGTGTTTGTTCTGTGTCTGGGTGATAAAAGTATGTTTTTAAGTGTCATATTTGTGATTCCTCTATTCTCCTATGTCCGTATCACAAGTGCTTAAGTGACTTATCTCGGAGTCAGGTCAATGCATCAGATGTTGTGTGAATGTTATTATTATCTGAAAAATATAAAATCTTGTTTCCGCGCCGTCCATAATAAATGCTGTATACTTTACTCAAGGCAGTATCCGAGATCGATGCCTTAAAACTGTTTAAATTGTATTGCTCAATCAACCGCTTAAGTCGGGTGACTCAACTCAAGGGTGTAGAAGATGCACTAAAAGCTTTTATACTAATGTGGTGAACTGATCAGCGTCAGAGATCAAAGCTACGCAACGACTCTATGTGACCATCCAAGATCAAATACCTTCATATTGGTAAGACGTTCCTTTCAAGTTTCTTTCTGATGATACGTAATGAACCTGCAGTAGGTAAACTTAGTTTTTTGATCAGTCTGGTACCGGCAGACTAGTTAAAGGTAGTCGACTCTCTTGATCCCGTAGGGTCATCAGGGTAGAAGAGAATTAAGAATATTTTTTTATTATTATTACACCAGTTCGACAAATGTTCATGCAGTCTGCGTGATAGTAGGCGTCACTGCAACCTGGATGCTTGCGATATCATAAGGATATCACTGGCGCGTTGCCAACCTTGTTACTTAAAGATATTATCTCACATTGCCCAGTATTTTCACCATTCAAACCAGAACACAGCCAAGCAAACACTGCTATTTGGTAGTAGAAATAGGTGAGAGTGAAGATGCAGAAGACATTTGTATGAGGTATAAACTATAAGAAGATTCTTTACTGTTTGACGATTCGATTGTGCTTGTATATTTTGAGTATCAAACTCAAAATATACTTTATTCAACTAAGTATATATACATACTTAGTTGAATATATACATAGCGTTTGTTATATATAATATAACAAACGCTATGTTGTACGGTGATCAACCTACACATGTATCTATAAAATTTGGACAGTCAATTTTGAACTCGATTGCTAGATTTGATAGATTGATATCCATTGCGAAGTTCTGACAGACTTGTTGCTGTGGTTGATCTGTTGCTGTGTGTACCAATGACATTAAACGATCGATTAGGGACTTAGAGTAGTTAATTTGATACACATCAAGTGAGATAGATATTCGAGACTATAACTAGCTGGGATAGGTTGCTAAGCCTTATTTATTGTCTGTAAAGAGCAAGCTAAGCAAGTTATCAATATGTCATTATTATAAAGCTATGTTACGTATTTTTGAATAAAGATACGATTAAATCTCCATTATTTCGTTAACGTCTCAACGTGATACTGAAAGAAGAAGCCTCTTGATCAATCCTTATCCGAAAATAAATGCCAGTACATTGCGCATTCCGCAACAGAATAACAATCATAATAATGCATTAATTAACCTTAATACAACATTGAGTGCGTTCGAGTGCTCTTGGAATCGATGCAATGACGCAACGAGTATCGATTCTCAAGGAGGATTCATAATCATTTTGTGCACATAAAATATTAACCTTTATTTTTTTGTTACCCTTATTTTTACCTAAATTGAAACGAGAAAACGTATCATAAACTTACCTTTTTTTCTATTTGCTATCATTCGTAGTTTTATTAATATGATACAATAACATAAGGTAAAGTGACCATAAAATATATGTTTTTTTTTGTAATGCTACGTAGAAAAATTACATTTATTCTTTTTATATAACTTATATATGATTAACAATCCCTTTTGACAGCACATATGAACTATTGTATTAGATGTATATCAACTTTTATTTATCATTTGAATAAACATATAAACATGACGGAAAAACTACTTCATGATAAACCCAAAAGTAGTAAATTTGATGTGTATATTAGAGATTTTAGTTCAAAATAGATATTATAACAGAACCAAACTGTAGCAAGACGTGATGCAGCGTTTGACGTGTGGTAGATTGTACCAACGCTTGCATTCTTGCAACCGCCGATATTTATAGAATAGGACAACAAACGGATCTTGATGGTGTTCATACGGTACAGATAGCAAAACGGGGCGCAGATATAATTAAATATAGATACCTACAGTCGGTACAGGCAGAGTAGAATAGTACCTCCCCTATAGCAGGTGTCGAAAGAGTACCGCAACCGACAAATGGCGGACTATCCATCCAAAATAAACCATAACCTATCCAACACAAAATTTTATACATTGACCTGACTCCGTTATAAATCGCTTAAAGCACTTGTGTTACGGACTTCAGACAACAGAAGAATCTCAAATATAATACTTTAATACATATAATCAACATCCAGACACAGAACAAACACAAATATTATCATATAAATATTTGCCCTACTGCTACCATCTGCTCCTTCGGGCCCGTCTGGAGCGTACCTCAAATAAGCAGGGATGAGCTGGAGCATCCCCGTCGTAAAGCTACCAGGAACGGCGCGCGGCGATTATGGTTAAAATTCTTCCTTGGGGAGAGCAATGTCGACAGTGGACGTCCAACGGCTAATATGATGATAATGAAATATTAGTGCTTATTTATAATTATTAAGGTTTATGTTAGTATATACAATTTTCATGCCATGGTGTTTGTTTGAGATACAATTTTAAATGATAAAACTTATTTTGACAAATTTTTGTACATTCCTAGTTGTTGTACTTGTGAGGATAAAATGAAATATACATTTATAGTTGTCAAGAAAAGTAATAAAAAAGTGCCTATTGTTAAAACTAGGTTAGTTAGTAAATTATAATTTTTAAAGACCTTTAATTCTTCAAGCGAACAAGTAATAATGACTAATTACCACCATAAACATGGATTTCGTGACGGCTGCATGCGTGCATAAGCTTTGCATATTTCCCTAGGGGCAAGCAGCCTCTTCAACAACCTTAATCTTCATCCTCATTCCACTTTTGAGTTCTCACTGACATACTTTCCTTTTGATCTTTGGTAACATCTTAATTGGAAAAATGTAAGCGGTTTGTGTTACGTTACATTTTCTGCATAATACCAATAATAATACACGTGAAAGTAATAATGTAAATGTTCGTTACTTTTTTGTGAAACATTAATTGTGTATATTTTTTTATGAAACTATAATTTTTTTACGACAACGACTTGACCGCTTGATAGAAGCGTCACCGCATTATATACGCTCGTAATATCACGAGGATATCACTAGGGTGTTGCCAATCTGATGACTTGAAGATATTATGCAGAGGCAGTTCCTTCACTGCCTCTCTGTTTAGGGTATAATTATATTTTAGATTCAACAAAAGAAAAACCATGATGATACTTAATAAAAAATGTTTTCTTTTATAAAATAATAATAATATAATTACTTTTAAAGGTTTTATGTTGAATTATATTTAAGATGATATTTACCAGGAAAAAATTAACTTGCCACAAATGATTTCTAAGGAAATCGCAACGAAATAGGGAATACTGCACAAAGCAGATAAAACAAAAAGAATATGTCAATATTGACCATCTATAATGCACAATTTTTTATAGCACTAGAATATATTTATAGTATACATTAAAAATAGACGAATAAATATGCCAACCTTACTCAAGTTGGTGCCGGATTCTACTTTTTAGCGTTGAGCTCCTAATTGGATCCCAAGTAAACATGTCTCTTTGATAAAGGAACAGATTCTGTGCGTGTTGTTTTTAGTTACAAATATTCTCGAGAATCACGATATCTCTGTACTAAACAGTGAATTGAAAACTAAAAATTGAAAAAGGATCTTAATCTAGAATATTAGACACACTAACAATCGATACAAGAAAAAACAAATAATCTTAGCTTAGCCGTGAGGTACCGGCAGAGTAGAATAGTGCCTCTCCCTGTGTCAGTGTATTAAGAGGCGATTAAAGTATAAGAACCGACAGATGGCGGTGGACCTTCAATGGCTGTAACGACAAAATTATTACTCATATATATCATTATGTATAAGTTGAATAAGTTTATAAGACATTTTGACGTGAGCGATGGCGTAGTTATTAGAAATCCTATCTTGGGCGTCAAAGGTCGTGGGTTCGATCCCCACCCAGGACAAATAATTATACAATGATATTTGCGTTTATTCTGTGTTGAATATATGTATTTAAGTATTTAATTGTGATTGCTCTGTTGTCTGATGTCCGCGGCGCAGTTGCTAGTAACGATTTATCACCAGTCGCGAGGCAGGTGTGGTGGCAATCATTTGGCGTATCTTTGCGACAGGAGTGCTGCTGTCCATCCCTGCTTGCATTTATGCTACGCTGTTTCGGACCGCCACCTGTCAAATCTGGCATCTTAGCTTAAATCCGGTGCTTGTGATAATGATAACACAAGTGTTTATGGGCTTGTTTGTCGAATTGGTTATATAAAAAAAATATTTCCAAGCCGTTGTTAAGTGGAGATGACTAAGATTTGTAATTTACCTCCTATCCTAACTATATAAGTGAAGCTAATTGTCCTATTGTATTGTTAGCACTCTAGATTCCTGATTAAGCTAAATATCATCCTAAATTTTAATATGCTCACGAATAAAGCACTAGCTTTCTGCCCGTGATTTTGTCCGCGAGGTTTCTATTGCACAGCATAGCCATTTTAATTAAGACACCACTACAAAATTGTCTTTTGTAAATGTGTTTTAATATATTTTTGGTGTATTTGTTGTAAGTTGTCCTTAAATAACAATCGGAACTCTTGTTATTCCGAGAAGAATTTTACGTCGCATCCTAACAGCTAAACTAAAATTAAGTGTTTGCACAAACCCCTAATTTTAATTACACGAGGTAGACCTCATACTGGGGTCGTTTGAATTGCTACCCCACTCTCATCTATTTCCGGGTGTTACCACTTACCAGTGTCTGCATTTCTGGTTCTAGTTTGAGGAGAGGGGGGGGGGGGGGGGGGGGGGAGGCAGTGAAATTAATAGGTAATGTGACATAGTATTCTCAAAGGCTGCTTTGACGTTTACTATCACGCGGACTGTAGGTATGTCGACCTGGTCGAATAAAAAAAATCACGTACCGTATAAAATATATCTGTCCTCACCCTGAAGCCCTCACCCTCAGTCACCCTGAAAATAAGTTCCCGTAGAACGTGTTTTCAGGGTGAAAAGTGGCCTATGTGTTATTTCAGATTATTATTCATATCTATGCCAAATTTTAACTAGATCTTTTTATTCCTTCCTGCGTGAGAAAATAACAAATACACTCGTAAATCCATGCACCGATACTCAAAAATACCGATATTACATTAGTACTTATGTTAGTAAGGATACAGTTAACAGACGTTAAGTAAATGTAATCAAGCCGAGCTAAATTTGAGAATGATTCACACTTCCTCAAACACAAATTTTCTTAATAAAGGTATGAATCGAAGGCAGCTGGCTAATGTTAGGTTCGGCTTGATCATTTTAAGTTATATATATTTTATAGCAATATTTATTTTAGTCCTTAAATGTAATAAAACTTTTAAGAATTATTATGATGGCGTTCTCTTTTATTTTTTTATATTATGGCTGATTTTATATGTTATGCATTAGTTCATATTAGCCGTAAGACGTCAACTACTGGACATAGGCCCCCAAGTAATCCAATCCAATAGGACCGGTTGTATGCGGCCTGCGTCCAGCGCGATCCTGCGGTTTATTCAGATCGTTTGTCCATCTTGCGGATGGACGCCCTACGCTGCGCTTGCCGGTACGTGGTCACTATTCCAGAACCTTATTAATGTGTAGATATATATACTTAATATAAACGATATAAACGGGCCCGATGGTGCATTCGATAGTGTTCGTATCTAGTGCGGCAATGGCGTGGCTATTTGCCACGGCTTCGTCCAGGAAAAATATTTATATGACAAATATTTGTGTTTGTTCTGTGTCCGGGTGTTAAATTAATATTGTAACTGTGATTCGTCTCTTGTCCGATTGACGTCTGTCGTAGCTCGACTAGCTTTATTTAAAGGAGTATAGTAATACTAAGAAAAGCTATTTCACAATCAATGTTAGAACTAGATACTTGTGGTTACTTGTTATGGAAATTATTCTCATCATATTTTAGTTAGTTAATAAATATTTAATGTATAATTATATTTCGAAAAGGGCGCTGATGAGTTTTACTTTCTAGTAAATATTAGCTTTTATATAACATTAAGTATCTCTCAATGCATAAAACCAATAATGTAAATGAGAAACTGAGTAACCTATAACATTGAGGAGATGTCGCCGACTGAAATTCGTCGTGTCTTTTAATTGGTGGCATAATTGGTAGTGTAGTCTTCCTGAATGGAAAACATGCGGGACGTTTAATCGACATTATTAATGTTTAATTAATTGTTATAAAGGTTTTGTTTTAATAACATAAATATAAATAAACAACGTTGAGAATCATACAAATTATCATAATAATAACAACTGCAGGATTTCGTAAGAAGGAAGCTAAAGAGGACATTGAATTTAAGCTACTTAGTTCCAGATGGGTGTACCGGCATATATTGGTTCCGGTACCTCAGTTGCCATTTATAAAACCTGGTAGAGAAGATTACGCTCATATTTGGAGTGTATCATGTTGTACTGCGGCAAACGCAGCGTTGGACGTCCACCCTTAAAGTGGACAAACGATATGACTAAAATCGCAGGATCGCGTTGGACGCAGGCCGCATACAAATGGTCCTATTGGAGATTACTTGGCCTATGTCCAGTAGGGACGTCCATCATTATACTTTTAGCTGTACATCCGTGACTTCATCCAATTAGACCTCACTTTATTAAATCCAGAGGCACCTTTTATTTTATCGGGATTATCTAGGGTAAGAAATGTCATTCCCCACCTAAACTGTAAAATCGTAATAGATTTTGTGTTTACGTTATTAGTATTAATGCAGTTCATTAGAAATCAAAACTATGAACACCGTATTCGTTCTTAGAAATTTCTCATATTTAAACAAACCGTAAGTTATTCTATAGCAGAGATCACCAATGAAGGACCGAGTAATCAAATTATAAGACTCGCGGGGATCGTTAACTTAGGCTGATCTGATCGAATCCGAAAGGGTTTTTATTTTACTTCTTTTAGGCGTAAGCGTATATCCTCCAAAACCACGGGTCCTAACCCGGGTCCTAAGAGGGTATACCAGCTTGAATCTTTTCCAGCTATTCTCACAAAAATATTAATCAACGGGGTAGCGGGGTAGCCGTGGTGTACCGGTTAGCCGTGTGGTACTGGCGGAGTAGAATAGTACCTCCCTCTGTACAGGTGTCATAAGAGGCGACTAAGGTACCGAAACCAATAGTTCGCTCCCATTTATTCGAAACAGCATAGATTATATACTAACGGGTGAGGATGGGTAGCAGCATCCTCCGATCGTTACGATATTGCTATATGATGGGGTATAATGGAAAGATCAGGGTCTACCGATTTGAAAGCAATCTTTGTAGACGACCTTGCTCAATTAAACAAGAAATACGAATATACTTCATTCAAAGGTTGACTGCAACAGTGTTCGCATTGCTGAGATTCGATTTTAAGGTTGGGGGGGCAATGAAATTACTGTGTTACGTGGCACAATATTTTAAGATGACACTAGGGTCTATAGGCGATGGTGACATTATGAGATATATATGCTTACTGTGTTAAAAGATCTTTATTCTCATACGAATTGTTAAATTCATTCACAATGAGATATCACAGTTCTAACAAATAATATACAAATTAGCCGGTACTCGACTCAAAATACAATTTCAGCCTATTCCGAAAGATATTTATACTCTCACACTCCTTTATGTTGTTAGACAGCTCATTGAACAGCTGTGCTCCTCCAAACAGTACAGTCTTTTTTCCATAGAGAGTTCTAGGTGCTGATAGTTGCACTTTATTGTGAGTTCGGAGATTGTGGGGTTTGTCTTAGTCACAGAATTTGTAACAATTTTTTTTACTAACATGCATGTATTGAATTTGTATAATTGAGATAGATTAAATATTTCAGTTTTTTCATATATACGAATAGTTGGTTTTTAGAAGGGATATTGAAATAAGGCTTTAATGACTTTGTTTTGAGATTTCTGCAATAGATTAAGGGTTGTAGGTGTAGCTGAGCCCCAAATCTCGATAAGATAGTTTAAGTGTGATTTCACCAAGGCATTATACAAAGTTATTTTAATTTTTCGGTATATACAGTGTGCTATTTTACGAAAAGCTCGTACCGTAAGATGTTAATTTTCCCCTTACATGGTTAATGTGCGGCATCCATGTTTATTTATCATCAATGTATAGTCCCAGATATTTCTCCGGACTGGATGGTTTAATCAGTTCACTATTTATTGTTACTCGAATAAAATCATGAATCACTTTATTTTTTGCCGATAAAATCTTGTAGGATGTTTTGGAAGTATTTATAGTAAGCAGATTATAGAGGAACTATTCGCTTACCACGACCAAATCTCTTAGAGCTTGGGCAGTAATTTCATGAATTGATTTACTGAAATAAAATATGCAAGTATAATTGGCATAAATGGTTGTTTGCGTATATCAAAAACAATAGTGGGCCCAGTATGGAACCTTGAGGTATACCGAACGTAATTTTTTTGAGATTTAACAAATTATTTATTTTAAAAATATGATGTCTGTTATGAAGATACGATTTAAACATTTTGAGGGCCGTGTTATCAATACCGGTATAGTGTAATTTTAAAATAAGCTTTTCGTGACTTACTGTATCAAAAGCTCTTTTAAATCGATGAATATACCCATTGCAATCTTCTTTTCGTCGATATTTGTTTTAATTATCGTAACTAAATCTATTGCAGCTGTTAGGGTGCAGCTACTAGACTGTAAACAAAATCCATACTGCTTTTCAATTGAAAACTCTTTTTCGGTTAAGTAGTCGCTAAGTCGGTTATACAAAAGTCTCTCAAATATATTTGACAAAACAGGTAGCACTGATATCGGTCTATACTTACTGGGATCAGTTCTAGAACCAGACATATATAGGGCTTACTTTGGCTACGTTAAGAGAGTCGGGAAAAACACCGAGTCTAAAACATTCATTTATTGCATGGACTTACTGTTTTACCACAAGATTTTTTAGACATTTAATTGCCTTAGTAAAAATTCCTTCTAATCCAGTACTAGGATTGATGTCTAGACTATCTATAATGTCGATTACCTTATCAACAGTGCACGGTTTTAGTTCATTTAATGTAATGTCATGTGAGTGATTGTGTTCGTACATTATGATGTTACCTGTATCATTATGATATTTCTGGGCAATTTTATTAGATAGATCTGGGCCGACAGAAAAAAAGGACAAGTTAAACAAACGCACCGTCAGAAACCATTTCGGAATTGGACATATTTTCTGGGGGAGCAGGGCTATCTTTGATTTGTTTGCTGTCAGGGTATTAATAATTTCGCACATTTTTTTGGTTGGTTATGTGTGTCTTGGAGTAATTTATGATAATGTTCCTTCTTATTCGTTTTAATCATGACTCGCACTTTATCTCTTTCTTTCATAAATGACTTCTTTAGTTCTTCATCGTTTTCTTTTCCTTTCATTTCCTTCAACAGATAGTTTATTATATTTATTGCATCGATAATGTTCTTAATGTTATTAATCTAATCTTTCAGTGGAAGATTAAGTGGTTTTTTTTCTGTTCTTTACTATTTTTGATGTTAAGTAATATTTAATTTTCCAGGCTAGAGTAATCATCATTTACCTCATCTATTGCCTCTGATATATTTTTAAATAATACTTGTAAACTAAATATCAAAAAAAATATATCTGCAATCCACCCAACTTGTTCTGCAGGATCTTTTTAATGAGTGAATTCTGACGGTGCTATACACAGTACACGTAAAGCGATCAGGCGATTTTTTACCATAGGGTCATCGGGTTTATACCATGAGTGTACAATATAGGACATCTGTTTTTGATATAATTTAAATGTTTTTGGTCGGAATGCGGTCCATCGCTTGGTGACTCCCGTTTCAGTGTTTGAGTCAGTGCCTATATAGAGAGAAGTATGACCAAGTGTGAATACAAACCTTCAACATTTATTGGCACGTGCATAAACTAATAAAGGGTATTTACATAAAGTATACCTTTAGAGTGTGTTTTCATGTTTGCCTTTAGCAAATGTAGCCTTTTGCTTTATTTTTAACTAGCTTTTGCCAGTGACTTTGGTCTTCGTAGAATTATTACAATTGATTATAAAATGGTTACTTTTAATATAGCCCTTTTACATTTTTTACATTTTGACATGTCCGTGTCATAGATATCAGAAATGCACACAGATATCAGAAATATTTGTCCAGGGTGAAGATCAAACCCACGACCAATGTCACCCAAGATGGGATCACTAACATTTGCACCATTGGGTCCGTCAATCAATCAATCAACATAAACACCGATTGGTTTATATTTCCGTTCTTCTTGTATCATTTTCGACAATAAATCAAACGATTAAATACGGAAGCCACTATCATGGTATTTTGTTTGTGTATAAAACAAAGTTGAGTATAAGACAGCGCAGTGTAGACGCGCAGCGTATGTATGCAAAGTGAAGTACATACATCGCACCTCTAGCTAAAAACTCCAAGCAGTAATTTTTTGTGGACGTTTTATAATTAACGTAATTGATCTCGTTAAAGGAGGCGTGTTGGTTCCAACACAGACATTTGGTAGTGAATGTTAGGTAAGGTAGATGAAGCACGCGAATAGAATAAATGCTGTTGAAATATGATATCATATTGTGTAATAATATAAATAAATTCCACAACATCTCATGATAAGTGTGTCTCAAGACATTAGACAACGAAGGTATCACCAATATGCTACTTTAATACATATATTTAACACCCAGACACAGAACAAACATAAATACAAGAAAAATCATAAATTAAAGTGCGTGTATGAAAGAACTAATGCTAGTAAAGAAAGCGACCGTATCCCCGATGGGACACCGTCGTAATGTATGTATTTCTTTAAGGTACAGTTTTCAGATACCTACTTATTTGGAAAAAAAACTTTTCTGAACTTGTTATTTGTTGAAATCTTCCGGAAGGAATTATCCATGAGACGGGTCGTTTGAATATGCATTAAAATCTTCTTTTAATGAAATGAAGTAAGCAAACAAGCATACGGTCCGCTTGTTTGTAAACTTGACCGCAGCCTATAGACAGACGCTCGTGTCATCACAAAGATATCACTAGCGTGCCGGCAACTCTGTCTACTGAAAATACTACGTTACATTTACCCGGTAATTTTACTATCTATCTCACCCTTCAAACCAGAACACAGCATTACGAACACTGCTATTTGGCGGTAGAAATAGGTGAGATTAGGTATTAATGCAGACGATTTTGAGCTGATGTAATCTTCAGGTCTAATATGTTAAGCGCCTTTTGTACCTATCTGTTTTGTGGCCGTACTTTTATTGAACAGTTCTTACAGTATAACATTATGAAGTCCTCATCATTACAGCCATTGAAAGTCTACTACTAGATATAGGCCTTCGTAGTGCAGCTATCGCGATGAGGATGCTGCTGCCTATCCCCACCCTGAGCATTTAAGCTACACTGTTTCAGATCGACATACCGCTATCTGTCGGTTCTGGTACCTTAGTCACCTCTTACAACACCTGGTACAGGGGGATGTACTATTATTCCTCTCTGCCGGTACCTTATGGCTATGATGTATAAAATATATATAAATAACATTGTAGATTCGCAGAAAATGTTCTAACAATAAACGTAGGCCATTAGCCACACAATAGGCACTTGTTTGATACATTCTCCAAACTCATAACAAACGTTCACATTACAGAATTAGCAAGAAGCGGTCGTTTGCGTCGAACGAACGAGCTGTTATCTGGAAACATTGTTTTGTAAACTTTCAACGATAGAGTGGAGTGGGGTTTTCTTTTCCCATAATGTAATTTGATTTTCGTTTCGTTTTTTTTAATAGTATGATGTCACCAAACAAGCGTACGGTCAGCTTGATGATAAACGTGCCCGCGGCCAATAAGAACTCTTGTCATCACGAAGATATCACTAGCGTGTCGCCAAGCTTGTGTACTAAAGATAGAATATTACATTTACCTAGTTATTTGACTGCCTCTCTCACTTTTATAACCGGAACACACGAACACTACTATTTGGCGGTAGAAATAGTTGAGAGTGAGGTACCATTGCAGACGAACTTTATAAGAGGTCTACGTCTAGTAAATTTGCTATACATTGATCTCAGAGTACCTATACTTTAATTAAGTAGGCCCATTAAAGGTATTTTTGAACCCTTCAAAGTAAACAAATACAAAAACATTTCTAAAATATAAAGTACTAGATTCGTCATAATCACACAATTACACAAAATAACACTCTGAATTAGGATGGGTATCTTAAGAGTTATCGCAAATTAAAAAAATTCGCGAAACAATAAATTCATGCGATCCCGGAATAACGCGACGGTCGATTACCCATGCGCAGCCGAGGGTGGCTTAACTAGAATATCTAATATTAAAATACTCCGTTACGTATTTCCATATATATTTCTGCGATGAATAAAAAAACTATCGAAGGGATTATCTCTTGAATCTCGCCAGCAGACAGATTATTTTGTTAAGAAGTTGTTAGTATATAATTAATTAATGTTGACTAAAAAACAAAGAAGATTGAATATTAAACAAATTGAAAAGAAAATATATTGCATATTAGGAGCTTACCCGAAGAAAAACGAGGGCGATCCACTAGTTACCATTAAGACTTTTGGATTATTATTAGAATAATGCAAAGATAATTAATAAATAGCTGTAACTGCTATTTAGCAGTATAATTAAATAATAATAAAAATATAAATCATTATAATTAAAAAGACTTTTTGACACTTGTTTTGTAGCTACATAAAACGCTGTTAATTAAATTTATATACATAACAATGAAATTAACTATGAGTTGGATATGAATAAAACATTAAATCTTCCATGGTGAGAATAATATGGCATTTAAAAAATACTAAATCAGGGGACACAGTTCGTTTCTATAGTTAATTAACTGCCATCTACATCAGGAACGGAATAACAATTATAAGATACAATAATATTACAAAATAAAACTGCAATCGTAAAATTATCATGTAATCATTATAGAAAATATATATTGCGAAGACGAACTATTTTTTAACGTATTTTCTTCCAAGTACAAAAAAAATATAAACATTAACGCATTATATATAGTTAAGAGAACACTAAGTTACAATATAACACATATAAACACTCAAGTGAACCTTTACTAGTGGGTCCGAGCCCTAAGGTCTTCGACCCCGACAATGGGATGATCGCCGATATCCTGAGGCTTAATGTGGATTGCAATCGCCTTTGTCCTTTGCCACGTCACTTCTGTCTTGTATGAACGAGAAATTTACGAGAAATAAAATAAAAATGGATTCCACGAGTTAACTACAAATTCTAGTCTTGGGATTACAACAAATATATGTTTTACTAGCGGCCCGCCCTGGCTTGGCACGAATGGATGGACGGTTTTATAATAAATATTTGAGTAAAACATATTATATGTATGGAATAGCTAAAACTGATCATAATCTTGAAAATCTTTTACCCAAGATCTAACCTAGATTCGAAAATCTTATAGAAATAAATGTCTTCTGTTCGAAAGTGGTGGTGAGATGATTGCACTAACCTGACGAAGATATAAAAACCACCCTGTGAATTCATCTATTTTGCTGCGTGATAGAATAACTTGAACTACTCTTTACTGTTTCTCCACGCGTTGAATTTTTCGCCGACCATCTCGAATGCCAGTTTCAACCGATACCAAGCGATGATATAGAGCAAATCGAAACGGTAGCGGCACCTCCGCGAGTACTTCGCTGTACCAGCAACGGCATGTGAGGAACCAGTCGCCTTTACGCCCGGACAGGTTGAACGCACACTGCGATGGTTGGCGCCTAGAAAGGCGCCCGATCCAGATGGTATTGGCAACAAACATCTGCCATCGCGTAGCATCGCGTATCGCATACATCGGGACCTTTTCAACAAGCGTGGAAAACTGAATCCCTACTAATATTATAAATGCGAAAGTAACTCTGGACTGTCTGTCTGTTACCCTTTCCCGCTTAAACCTCTCAACCGATTTTGATGAAATTTGACACAGACAATCTTTAGACTTTAGACCCTGAGAAAGGACATAGACTATTTTTTAATTCAAAATAAGGGTTATAAGAGGTCGAAAGAGGGGATGTAAAGTTGTATGGAAGTATCGCTATTTTTAAAACCAGAAGCTTATTTTTCAGGCCATTGATTCGATATAACATTGCATTCAAAGTTTATATTAGTTGAGGTAAAGAGGTATGGTACCCAAAAAAACTATTCCACTCGGACGAAGTCGCAGGCGCAGCTAGTATAAGATTTCAATCTCAAGTTCCACTAGTGCGACGCATGGAGAGTGTGTACTGTAGTGTGAGAAGATGGTGTACTGTACGCGTTCGCAGGCAAACTTGTTGTAAGTATAGAATGTGCGTGAAGTGTTTGTGATTGTAGAGAGTCAGCGAAAGGGCGACTGAGGGAGGCATTTTAAGAAGTTGTGCTATCGGGCGGGGTTTTGAGATAAGACGTTTACTCTACATAGGCATCCTTAAAAGATTTCTAATAGATTCGTCTGTGTGCAAGTAACAATGCCACCTTGCGGTTTATTTTTTAGGTATTTTTAGTTCATAACCTGGGTAATAACTTGGCTAGTGTGGTGAACATAGCAGAATTTAGCATCGCATCGGGCACGCTGCTGCTCATCCCCGCCCTGCTGCATTTGAGCTACTGTTTTAGATATATGTTTCCGTACAGTGGCAGATATTAGTAAAATTTTTACGTACCCAACAAACTAATCTGTGTCATTTCAAGTCAATTCAAAACCTAATCAACGCAAAATACGCGATAACATGGCTTTTGACGTCCAATAATTGCAGTTACGATTGGAGTCGATACCGTATAAAACGACTATTAAATTGCCATTTTACAGCTTCCATTTAAAAATTGCCAATAATACGAGTATTGCAATTTTATTTTTTTACGAAATAAAAAACATTTTTATATTATTTTTATTCCAAAGCCTTTTAAAAGGTTTTATTTTTATTATTATGATGCTAACAAAACAGACAAAGTATACTGCACTATTTAAAAAAAGATCTTACAACGGATATACATTAAGGTTAATAACCTACTAGATGGAGCACAGCACGCACAAATAGAATAGATATAGATATAGTAGTAGGCAAAAATTGCCGCAGGATAGCTGCTGAGTAGGACAGTACCCCCCTTTGTACCAGGTATCGTCAGAGGTGACTAAGGTACAGAAAGCGATAGATGGCTGTATATCCATCCGAAACAGTGCAGATTAAATACTACAGGGTGAAGTTGGGATACGCAGCAGCATTCTCGTCGCGAAGCGGCAATTATGTGCAAACATCCTCCTATTATGGGGAGACCTATGTCCAACAGTGGTCTTTTGAAGGATTATATGACAAGGCAATAAAAAAAAAGCACTTAAGAAATTAAAGAAATAATAAGAAAAACTACACTAAGCTCGTTTGCTAAAATACTTGAATAATAGTACTAATATAATTTAAATTATATATATCATCGTAAAATTTCGTCATCATCGTAAAAAGGAACAGAAAAGCGGAATCTATTTTTTATACTATTTATTAGTGCAAATCATCTCGATTTGCACTCGAATTCTAAATATCAAAATTGCATAGGAATTGGTGGCCCTGGCGGGTGTTCCATTAGTAAAAGTATTTTCATAATGTTGTCTACATTTATTCTGAGTTACACATATTTTTTAAATGAATTAAATCGTACTTCAGTTGTTTAAAAAAAGTTGTTTTTTTTATTTACCCGTATTTTTTAATTTCTTTATAGATTGATATAAAACAGTACTTTTTACTGTTATATAGGCTTATTCTCTTTTTTATCTTAGTACAGATGGTAGCGTTACTTATGCTCGCAGACGCCATGATTATTTCTTTTTCAGTTCCTACAACAATAGTTTTTCTAAAAATAATTAATATAAATATATATATGTTTGGTTGAACAAAAGTCAAAAATATTTATAAATTCATTTCTATTTACACTAGCAACTGACAACAGGTACTTTTTTCAATACAGTTAAATCAATACAGGTAACCAAAGTATAGAGGGACGTAACAGGAAAAAACTGATTAACAAATGTTAGAATTCAAATGATTTACACCATAATAAAGCAGCATGAGGCCATTCTCCATTTCTTGAAATTTCCTGAGTCACTCGACCCAACTCATTCGGACAAAAATGACAGGGCCATTTTCGTACTTTGCGTCTCGGTCGTTCCTTTTGTTTTATCCTTTATTATTATAACTTATTAGTTTATAAATATATATATTATATATGTATATATATATATATATATACATATATATATCATATATGTATATATATATACATATATTTATCCATGAAATTGGATATACAGATAATAAAATTTAGTTGATATGAAAATTAAAATAATTCTAATTTTTTATCTACGGATAGTTTTAAATAAAACCTTTTTAAATAATTATAATCGTTTTAGCATATCATAATCATTATCACAGCAGCACATCCAGGCCTCCCCAAGAGGACAATCCTAGAGCGTAGTTTCATGACGCGAAGATAGCTGCCGATCCTCAGCCCGTAGCATCGGTGTTTTGGGTGGGTATGCCGCCGCCATCTGTCGATCCGGTACCTCAGTCGCCTTTTACCGATACAGGGGAAGGTACTATTCTACTCTGCCGGTACTTCGGGGCTTACCAACACCATCCCAGCTTACCATCTCGTGGACCGTATTCTTATTTTTCAGCAATAAAAAATCTTACGAATAGAGTGGTTAATTCATTATTGTATTTTTGGAAACTGACTGTTTTACCCCAACTGAATCGAGCAACGTTAGATACGACTATCGTATAAATGGAATTCTAGGAACACTACAAATAAACGAACGCACTAAAACAGTTCCGGTCAATCTAGATGCCCTAATTACCCAATTACTTATTGTTATCGCTAATGTCGTTCAGTTACTGGCCGGTTGGCTATAACTAGCGACAAGTTAATTGAACTGAGTTTAATTATAAAATTGTCTATAGGTACAAAATAGTTTATGCCGTGAAGTATCGGCCGAAAAGAATAGTACCTCTCATTGCGCCAGTTGTTGTAAGATGCGACTCAAGTACCATAACCGACAGTTACGGGTATATCCACCTGAAACAGTGCTTAAAGAAGCCTATTAGCAGTGGACTTTCAATTGTGATGATGATGAGAAAATCGTAATTGAGTATTTTTTACTGTACTGTACGAAGTTTTTTATTAGTATTTTGTACTTAATAAATAGAAATACGATCACAATCCTTCATAAAAAAAACATCATTATCAATTATTTTTAGGGTTTTTCTATACCGCAGTAGATTATTACAATAATCCCGATCCATTAATAAATAATGAACCTATATATCCCATTAGAAAACAACACTTTTATATATGTAAAGGTTTTTATCAATATAATGGTAATCCTTATCTAACTAATTAAGTTGGATATTTGCACATAAAATTTATCTTTTAACATGTAATTAACATAATATTTACTCATTACATCCATTAACTCTCAATATTGAAGATTACAGAGAATAAAATGGATCAATGAGTTCTTAAATACATACAGTATATTAGCACATTAAGTGCACCCATGCAAAGCCTGGGCGAATTGCTTGTCAATATTATTTTATGATAAGATATTATCTTAACTGATTTTGTAAGCGAATTAAAATGGTGCGTCTCGAGACATAGGTATCTGCAAAATCTGCATTATTGCTGGAATAAAAATTTAACTTTTATTTAATTTTTTTGGTAATTACCGTACTAATTATATCATGATTTTTAAACATTTGCCAGTCAAAATGAGTGACATTTATCGAGAATTATTGCAGACTGAAGCAATTTATTCATCACGCATAATTGGAATTTAAACCAGTATAAGAAAGTACAAAATTATTACAACGCTTACATAACGGAATACGTTTAAACTCTAGGGTTTGTTCTCAGAAGATTGCTGTGGCGTAACCGCCAGTGCTGAGGGGTACCGGCAGAGGGAGAGGTATTATTCTATAATACCTCTCCCTGTACCTGAAAACTGGCGGTATTTATTTATTATTAATAACTATACGGGTTATCTTAATTACACAATTATGAAGTTGTAACAAAAATTAAATTATTCTACATCGAACTTAATTGTTAATGATTTGACGATGTCAACAAATACGTCTAAATCCGGGTGAGACATAAATATCAATCCATACATCCGAAACAGTGTAGCTCAAATGTACGCTCCGCGATTGTCAATACGCTTGCCCAGCGCGGCAATTATGGGCAAAAGTCCCCCTTTCTTGGCCTGGGGAGGCCTATATACAACAGTGAACTTCCAACGGCTGATATGATGATAATGAATTACCAGTAGTATTACCAAATATAGTATCAATGAACTTGCTTAACCAATGGATTGACACATAAACGTCTACTAAATATTCGTTTAGTTAGCTAACTATTTAAGAAGTCTTTGTCAAATACGCCACGTATTTGCCTTGTCTACTGCAATAATAACGAAATGATGGCCTGCAAGGCAATTATTGTGCTCTCTCTGATGATAAATACATATATGGTACATTGCAATATAAATATGTATTCATCATCGTCATCAGCCGTAGGACGTCCACCGGTGGTCAAATACCTCGCCAAGTGATCGTATATTCTTATTACATATATTACATTTACTTATATGTAAGATGGTAATTTTTATTTTTATGTTGAAGTAACGTATTTAACAAAATGTGTAGAAATTACAAGATATATTACTAATACTTACATAAAATTAAAAAATAAAAGAATTGTACACAAAATATTACGTAAAGAAAAATAAATTTTATAATACAATTGGCGGCTTTATCGCTCAGAGCCATCTCATCCAGATGACCCTTTGGATGGACATAAACGAAGAAAATGGCTGGGACAGTTCGATGTGTACTACTATTTTATAAAAATAAAATAAAGTAAATTAAATACTAATACTTTATATGTCCGTATAATAATAAAATTAATTACCAATAAATATGTTACTGTTGAATAATATGATTAGAAACAAGAATAATTTGATATTGACTTAGTAGACATTTACTTTCGTTAATGATACTGGTATCTGTGGCGCGCATCTCGCGACGCCACAGCGGTTCAGTAACATATAGCTCTGTTAGCATCAAACTCAAGGTCATTAATAACGTCACGAGTTCCATAATTGCCGTCATCCGTCATCTTCGACATTGTTTCTTGCGTCATGCGTCATAAGCATATCCAGTCGTTGCCAGACTACCAATACCAGGTCGAGATTTCTTTGTAATGAAGCTTGAAATCTAAGTGAATTTATTTTGTTTGTAATTAATTACAGGCTTTATCGCGAACGTGTTCCGCTTTACAGACATTAAGAAACTAGCTACTAATAAAAAATCATTGTAAAGCAATAACTATTTCATTTGCAATTTAAATGAAAC
This sequence comes from Heortia vitessoides, assembly GCA_020976665.1. Taxonomy (NCBI): domain Eukaryota; kingdom Metazoa; phylum Arthropoda; class Insecta; order Lepidoptera; family Crambidae; genus Heortia; species Heortia vitessoides. The sequence goes on along the minus strand of JACJUM010002279.1, from coordinate 8,612,846 downwards.
TATAGATATACTCCACCCCGCGCACACCCTCCCCCGTCCTGTAACTAACTGCACGTCGCTGAAAAGTTTCTCCATTGTATAAAAAACGTGACGGCTTCGAAGATATTCGGTGTAAATCATTTGACAATAGCCAGAAGAATAGACACAAGAGAGAACTTCTTTTCAGTGCGAATGTTCTAAAACCTAAACGCGTGAGGTTATCGTCCTAAGTTGACTAAGCACTTTCACAACGATTTAAAGGTAAAGGTCAGGTAAATTCACACATCTTATACATCGACCTAACTCCGTGGTAAGTCGTACAAATGAAGACTAACTTTGTACGATCCATTGAATTTATTCCCATCCAAAACATAACAGAGCCCCCACCATAAGGTGTGATTTCTTCAAAACAAGCCTCTGCAAAGCGTTCTCCTCGTCTTCGTAGCACTCGCCGACGTCGATTTTCACCGAACAGAGATATCCTGGCTTCATCGGAGAACAATACCCTATTCCATTCTTCTTGAGTCAATGACTCACAATTCCGAGCAAACCTAAGCCTGGCAACTCTGTGCTCACGGAGTAACTTAGGGCCGCGGGCCGGGCGATGACTGCGTATATTAGCCGCTAGAAGCCTCCTCCTGACCGTCCATAGACTAATATGCACATTTCTTAATACTTCGAGGTTGTTCTTAAGGTCCACAAACGAAGATTTGCGCTATCTAAATGCGCGACTCACAATAAAACGATCATCCCGTGGTTGGGTACATGGTTTTCTTCCGGAATCAGGCCTTCTCTTGACGGAACCGATGTCTTGATACCGCTGCCAGGTCCTTTGAATCGTCGAGCGACTCACACTTAGCATCTGAGTCACGAAGCATTGGCTGAAACCCTCTTCGAGCAGCGCAATAATTTTGGTAGCCTATTGAGACAGCTAAACAGCAATAAATGAAGCTTTGACAATTAAGAATATGAAATAAATTCATAAAAATTTACTAAAAGCTACAGAAACCGATTTTATCTTTTAGAACTTAGGATCAAAAATGTAGGATAAAAAGTGGTTTTCTCGAAAACGAGCATCAAACGAAAATTTTAATTTAGAACGTACTGTTTTAAACACCACGGCATTTTGAAAATCGGCCAGTAACATGTACACCGTATTTTTTTAAAGCAGAATTAAAATCAAAACTGCCCGTTTTATTTGCAAATGAGTGTATATGTCACTGTAATAGCCCAAATTACAGTGAATCCTAAAATTTACCGGTACAGTTTAAGATTTACCACCATATATTTGTAAATGTAAGAGATCCTCAAAGAAACACGCTTCGAGAAGGAATCGGCGCATCACGTAGTTTTATATACAAAGAGCGTGATTCAGAGCCGTGTAGGCACGGACGTGTGTGACGATCGGGCACGCGTGGGATCGCCGGAGCGCCCGCGCTGCGGGACTCCGGAAAATCAAAACTAACTTTTTTTGTTTCTCTTTTATTTTGTAAGCGCTTTGTTATGTCCCTTGGGTGGAGGACGCTGACAGCTGTATCACAGTTAATACTACCGCAGCTGTAAACGTGTATACCTCGATTTTAGTTGAACATTTTTACTCATATCTTGTGATTTTGGAAATAAGAGGATAATTGTAATCTTGATTTCAAATAAATATATTATTATTATATACCGTAAATTTACAGTATCACTAAATCACTATATAGTAAAAAGCATTGTCGCCCGATTGCAAAAGGATCAAAGAACAACAAAATTTAATGTGGTTTTAAATATTGAGTAATTTAAGAAGGTTTATATATAATACATGCATAATATAGTAGAGAAACACTGATAATTTTAGAGGTTTCCAATGTGATGTCGTAAATAAACACATTTTTAGCGTTTACATTGCAAACGCTGGTTAAACCCGACGAGATAGATCAAAATAATGTATTATAGTATTGTACACTTTAAGAATGTCTTCAAAAATATCCGGGATGGTATGTGTCTATCTCTTAGGGATAACCAACAAAAACTTTTTATCCTCATTGCGCCCGTGTCGATGTTAAGCCGCCCGTTAATCCGAGGCGGGTCGCTAGTTTGTAATACATGCAAAATTGTCCTTTTTTTTCCTACTTATTTTATGTTAGTACAAGCTGTTGGCTAGTATTGAAGAGAGTGACATAATTACCTAAATTATAAGTTGCACTATAAAGTGCAACTTATTGCCGCGTTGAGTGTCGATTACCTAAAAAAAAAGAGAAAATTAGGATGTAGTAAATATTCAATTACATATATACATGAATACAAAGAAATGATCACATTCTAATTTATTAATTGCTTGTCACATTACATGTACAATAAAATATAAAAAGTGTAAATGAAAGTAAACTTTTACTTGAATTTTCTTCTTTGACGCAAAGAAATGGCAATAAACAAGAACAAACTACTAGTTATATAATTTAAATAATACAAGTAGCTTAACTAACAATATTTTTCTAAAATTATTACAACAAATTAACATTAAATATCATGTCATAACTAATACCTTTTGCTAAATCTATAATATAATATATATCTATAATATCTATAAAATAATTTGGCATAAGTTGTTAAAGCGACGAACGTTCGAAACTATTCCGGGTAAAGGTGTCGTGTCGTATCTTTGAATTAAATGTTATTGGAATGTTATTTCTTTTTGGTTAATAATTTTTTTCTAGCGATTAATCCAGGAAAAGCTTTCACGGGATCCGTTGGAAGTTAATCTCCATGCGGACGGAACTGCGGTCGGTGACAATTAACCATCATCACCAAAGTTAACATTTGTAACATCAAAGGTAATGATAATCTTCCTTTTTGTATTTCAATATATATTTTACGACAAAAAGCCGACAAGACTTCCTCAAAGCGTATAAACGAGAGAGACCTTTGCATTTTTTATATTCACAAGAATATATCCGCCTCTTTGCTCGAAAAAACATCTATCCCCTGGACGTTTCGTTTATAATATTACTGTCTATTGCGAATCAGTTCGCAGACTTCACTTTCGCAAGTATTTTTACTTCCCAGAGGATATGATATGACAACAGAATTAGCCGTATGTCTTTTCCTAGAGTTCAAAATATTCACATGACAAATTGTATTACTATCGGTTCACCAGTTAAACAGTGAAAGCGTAACAAACAAAGACACCAACTAGAACACATTAAGAATATTCGTATGTGAGTAATAAACTCAAATAACAGCTCGTATATTGACCTGGCTCCTAGATGAGTCGCGTAAGCACTTGTTTTCAGATATCAGACAACAGAGGAATCACAGATATATTACTTAATTACATATAACACCCAAACAGAATAAACACAAATATTTGTGAGCTCGATTCCCAGGACAGATAATTATCATACAAATATTTGTTCTGAGCACGGATTGAACCCATAACCCTTGGTGTGCAGGATAGGAACGCTACCGAATGCGCCATCGGGCCCGTCCCTATATTTTGCTGCAGCGATCATGTTACGGACAATACTCAGCTGTTACAAGTTCGTTTCTTATCGAACAGCGTTCTTATTTAATACTTGTCAGGAATATGCATAATATAACACGTTGTTTGCAATAGCAAAAAATCTTGTGTCACGAGATTTTGCAACGAGCGTAAGTTGAAAAGCAATTACGTCAGAGGGACTGTTGCATTTTGTTGTTCTGCTGTGACCAAAACGGGAGTGGGAGATTACTTCATGTTGAATTCATTTTGTAGCAAGACTTCGTTTAATCCTGGTATACAAAAATTCGAGGTCAGTTTTTGGCTTCATGGTATGGGTTACTTAAATTCTTTCTTGGGAAAGAAAAAAATCGTTCGCTTTCAGAGTTATATAGGAATTGTTTTCCTAGTTGTTTTTGTGTTCCAATGCAAAAATTGTTTTTAAATTGACGAAATTCCACTGAGAATGTCAAAACATGCGTATTTTTTTTCAGATTAACTCAGTTTGTATCTTTTTTCACAGCTAAAAGTGGCTGTATATTTAAGTATCTGTTGTAAATGGTTCTAACTTCAACTAGATACCTCTACACATTTTTGAGACAAATAGTCTTTGTCAAACAAATGATTCAATAAGACGTCTGGTCTTTTCCTTTTGTAACTCCAAAAAAATAAATAATATTAAATGCCAAAAATTGGATTACTGCAGGGAAACAACACAACACGTATGTATCTAATGACAAAACTTATGTCTACTAATAATATTTTGCGGTACAGAATATCGTCATTATTGTCATATCAGCCATTGGAAGTCCACTGATTAATAAAGGGGAATTGTGCCCATAGCTGCAGTGCTCTTTTAACGGCTTTTAAACGCGGTTTATTGAACTTTTTTTGAACTTGTTTGACGTTTCGGTTACCTTGCGGCAACTGTTTTTTACTGATAAAGAGCCTAAAAAGATACGACTAAATAATTAGGTGAAGTATGAAGTGAGGTGAATATAACACTGGATGTGACATAAGATTGTCAAATCACCAATGCCGAGATTAGTGTTATCCTTACGATGACACGAGCTTGCATTGTATAGGCTACTGTGACGCTCGCGCTTATCTTTAAAAGATTTTAATGAAATCTTACAATGATATAGCCCATATATAATCTTATAATACATATATCTACGCTTTTAAATCACAAATCAAAGGTATTTCACATCATCATACCAGCCATCAGAAGTCCACTGCTGGACATAGGCCTCCGCAAAAAGGGGGAATTTTGCCCGTAATTGCCGCGCTGGGCAAGCGTTTTGACAATCGCAGAGCGCAGCTTTTGCAGCAGAGATGCTGCCGCCCATCCCCGTCCTGTGCATTTGTGCTGCACAGCTACGGATGGATATTCGGCTATCTGTCGGTTCTGGTATCTAAGTCGCCTCTTACGACACCTGGTACAGGTGAAGGTACTATACTGCTCTGCTGGTACCTCACAGCTAAATATTACACACTATCACAATTATTTGTTGGTTTCATGCAATTGAAAGTTACTGAATTTTATATGTAAAGAAATTAGTTTACTTTATCACAATTAGTAAACTTTTTTATAATCTACCCTATAGCCATATTTTAAAAACGTCATTAAGTTGGCACTGTCAGTCGCGCCCTCTATTCATAGATAGGCCCATAGATAATAATTAAAGAACTAATTTCTTTACATATATTCATGAAAATATTTACTAGAACAAACTGGTTTCCGGTTTTAAGGGTGGTTGAACCTTGATCTTTCCCTCTCTGACGGACTGCATTAATGTTATACGTCTTATGGAAAGATGTAGGTTTAGTTTCCGCTTGATACCAGTGACAAGTTTTTCTTCCAGTAAATATATTTTTTTTAATTATTATTAATAAATAATGCAAAGCTTTGATTTTGCTCAGTATTCTGCTTGTTATAATAAAAAGAATTTATATTATTGAAAGAGCGTTTTTGTAAAATATGTTTTAATTCATTATTGAGGCTTGTAATTTTTTTTATTACATCAGATCGATACAACCACGCAGTCTGCGCGTTAGTAAGCGTCATTGCAGGTTATTTAGACGTTTATATTATCACATATTGTGACCTGAAGATATTATGTCACATTACCCAGTAATTTATATGTATGAATTGAAGTGTGTTGTAATTTATGCGTAAACAATCAGATTTTAATATGACTTAAATACATAAAAAGTATACATAATTCCAATCGGTATTTTAATAGTCGTAACCTTAAAAATGACCTTTGATACTTAATTACGTAAACGTTCATTCAACTTTTAAACTACATAATTATTTAAATACAAACATTAAAATGTTAACAAACAATATAAGATTAATTGAACAGTCGTTGTCTGAGCTATAGCATGCCGGTCGATCGTTCAAGTTAAGCAACGTTCGTAACGGTTGGTATTTGGATGGGTGACCTAAAATTGATTATTTGTCCGGAAAGCGCGGTTGCAGTTTTAAAACCCACGAATCCGCATTGGGCTCGCGCGGTGGGTGACCGCGGATGATCCATGATCCTTAATCCGCGATAAGAAAAGCTAGTACCCTTGCATATGACGATGATGTCAAGATCAATTTGAATAACGTATAATTATGTTTAATTTATTACTGTTGTGTCAGAAGTTAAATAAAAAAGATTTTGATAAATTAATTTACTGGTTGAAAATTCCATTGGTTATAGCGTATTTTCCCATATTCATAATGTATTTGAATAATAACAACTTTGTTCTTCCTCATGAACTTCGACAGGCCGGATTTGTGTTTCTATATTACGTCCCAAGGGTCGTAGGTTCGACGCCCATTCAGGAGAAAACATTTATGTAGTTTACATTTGTGGTTGATCTGTGTCTAGGTGTTACGTCACATACATGTGTTGTAATTAGTCTGTAGTCTTATATCCGTAAGGCAACTGCTTTGAACTACTTATCTCGGAGTCAGGTCCACGTATAAAAGTAATGTGAATTTATTTATGAAGAAAATGTTTTAGATCTAATTAGAAACTATATGTCCGGTGGACGAGATGCGGCCATAGTTTATAGAAATTTGGGTTGAACTTTATTCCATTTACTATGAGAAGAAAGATAGTATGGTCACTGGATCATATAGGCAATTGATGGTTCCCTCATTGTGTGTTGTGTCATGTGTCCATCAAACGTTGGTGTGTCATAATTATTTTAGCTAATATATATGTACATTAAATTGCTTGGTAATATTAAAACATATATGTTATGATTTGGATTAATTAATTTAACTCTACATAAGTATAATATATAAGTACCTACCTATATAACTACTACTATGCTAATATAAAGCAGGAAGGGGTTTTTTCTGATACAGGTATTACAAACTTTAAAGAAAAGACCTACACTATGTAAAATTAATAATATATAACAATACATTATATATTGAATTTTTATTTGTTAATCTTTAAAAAATAAATTAATGTTGTAAACGGGAAAATTTATTTTCCTATCTATCTACCTGTTCCGTATACTTTCAAAGTTTACTAGCTGAATCTATTTTTAAAACATTTTGTAGCTAGCTACAAATAAACGTCGGCTTCTTTCAGCCTGAAGTTGAAGTGAACGCTGATAGAATTCGTTAATCTCAACTTCTGAACCAGTATTTTCAACAATGGATGGAGGGTTTTGACCGATTTTAGCTTAACCGAAGCATACATTAAGTCTATATTGGATGACGGGCCCAATGGCGCAGATGGTAGCGATCCTAGGTTGTGCGCCAAAGTCCGAGGGTTCGATCCTCATCCAGGAAAAATATTTATATGTTGAATATCTGTATTTGTTCTATCTTTAGGTGTTATTTATATGAATTTTACTAAAATATTGGTAACTTTTCTGTTATGTGATATCCGTAAGGCAAGTGCTTTAAGCGACTTATCTCGGAGTCAAGTCAGAAGTGTGCGAGGAATTATATCTAACTTTATTTCAATTTTCAAGCTCAAATATGGTAACCATAATTGAATAACAAATGCGCTGGCGGATCTCGTGCCTTTTCTTATTCTCTTCGCTTTATTTGTCCAACAATATAATATCTAGGTATTACCGACACCCACTATTGATATAGAATACCATAACAGCATCATAACAAACAAAGGCGACCTTTTAAGTAGATTGTGCGCAATGGTACCCACAATAAGCGCACGCGCAGCGTACATAGGTTCATGGTGTGTTATACAAAGTATCGATATATAATTGTATCGATACTTTTGAACTATTATTATTTTACATTCTTTTATTTTACTTGCGATATAAGCATGTATGTATGTATGTTCGAGGGAAATCTTATATTTCATTTTAAAAGCAGATATTTTCAGACTTATTGATCTGAAATCTATAAATATAAAAGGAAATGCCGATGGAATGCCTGACTGACTCAACGCATAGCCTAAACTAAACTAAAAAAAACTAAAGGGTAGAAACTTGAAAGTGGTAAAACGGGGGTGTAAAGATAGTATGAAACATGGCTGTTTTTGAAGTTATTATATCCCTACTAATATTATAAATGAAAAAGTAACTCTGTCTGTCTGTTACGCTTTCCCGCTTATACCTCTAAACCGCTTTTGATGAAACTTGGCACAGGCAATTTTTAGACCCTGAAAAAGGACATAGGCTATTTTTTAATTCTAAAAAAGGGTTGTGAGGGGTCGAAAGAGGGGATCAAAAGTTGTATGGAAGTATCGTTTTTTTAGAGCTAGAAACTTTGAACTAATTTTTCAAGCCATTGATTCGATATAAATAAACATGACATTCAAAGTTTATATAAGTTTAGGTAAAGAGGTACCAAAAAAATCTATTTCACGCGGACGAAGTCGCGGGCACTGCTAGTATTATATAAATTTAATTTAGTATAAATGTTGTTCATAGAAAGTTATGTGTAAAATATTTGTCCAAAAATTGTCCCTGGATAAGGAAAAAGGGAGAGTGCAAAGTTAGTATGACAGTTTTATAACTTAACGTAATGGAAACGCTGGGGCGCTAAAAGTTTTGTATACTTACACGTTCAGTTTGGATGACAATACGCATCATTTCAACTGTATGAGGTCAATATAAATATTGTTTTTATTAGCGCATTTAAATAAAAGGCTTGTTTTGAGAGTAAGTTTTTTACTTTTAATTTTTTCTTTTACTTTATTTCTTCTTTACTTTACAATTATTTGCGGGTTTGAACGAAACGATACGATTTTCACAAATAATACCTATATAATGATTATTATATCAGCCGTAATACGTCTACTGTTGGACATAGGCTTCCGCCGAAAATAGGGTATTTATTGCCGATCGTGACGTTCACAGAGAGGGATCGGGGGGGGGGGCTGTTGCCTATATCTATCCTCTTTACATTTAAATTTTAGATGGATATATTGCCATCTATTGATTAACTTTGACGGGCCTGAAAGCACACACAGATGATAATAATCTTATCTTGATCACCAAGGGTCGTGGATTCAAACCCCACCCAGGACCAAAATCTATATGATGAATATATTTGTTTGTTCTGTGTCTGTCTGTTAAATGTAGTACTTAAGAATTTTTTGTGATTTCTCTGTTGCCTGATGTCCGTAACACTAGTAATTTTAACGACATATATCGGAGTCAGGTCAATGAATGAATTGTTGAGATAATTTATCTTTGTTATTAATTTTTAGCCGCTTCCCCACGAATATCACATAGAAAGATATTACATTAACATTACTAGTATCTAAAAGTAAAGTACTCGATACTTAAAATTATCGATACATTGTCCCTGTCCCTAAGAATGCACCGTCACGATAGCACGACTGCACCACTAAGCTATTAGTTCCCATTAAATGGATTCCGAGTTCAACTAACAATCACATTTTTCTTTTGAACCTTCGCATTGGAACATGTGTAATTGATGTGTCAGTACACCGGTGACGGGCTAGTGAACTCGCCAACAGAACTTTATAGAAATAATTTATTTATTTACTATTTTAATCACTATTTTAATATAAAACAAATTCACTTTCCGTTGTTTGTATCCTATTATGATTTATCATTATCTTCATCATACCAACCATTGGAAGTCCACTGCTGGACATACATAGGCCTCTCCAAGAAAGGAGGATATTTGCCCATATTTGCCGCGCTGAGCAAGCTTTCCCGGCAGGGATGCTGCTGCTTATCCGTGCCCTGTACTTTGAGCTGCACTGTTTCGGATGAATATACCGCCATCTGTCGGTTCTGGTACCTTAATCGACTCTTACGACACCCGGTGCAGTGGGAGATACTATTCTACTCTGCCGGTACCTCACGGCAATAGGTATGCTTAGGTTTTTAAAACTACGTAACGAATTTTGATGCAGCATTAGATGAAGTGATTCAAGAGGAAGTTTTATGTTGTATATGTATAATATATGCATATAAAGTATTTTTTGGAGTTTCAATAGAATACAACCATAAATCTTATAGGTTAATTATATAGTCCAAGATAAATAATTTATCTCAAAAATGTGTAGGGTTATCGAGTTGAAGTTAAAATCATATACAAGAGATACTATAATCTACAGCCAAAAGAGGCTGTGAAAAAAAACAATATTTTAAGTTAACAACTGACCATCTGCTTAGGAGGATTTAGGCAGAAATACACACGTACACATATAAAGATGAGAGTACACAAAATATTGACTATACACGCAAACCTTTATAATATTAACGATATTTATTTTAGTGTATCCAGACTATACATATGTACAGTTTCTTATCAGATATTTTTTTTATCTTGAAACATATTAATAGAACGAACGCGTAATTACTCTATTTTTAATTACATGAACTTAACTTATCAATTAACAGTCATGTTTACCTATTTATCATTTAGAATCCTCCAGAATAACCCGATGACACCATACAATATAAACGATAATTAATATTAAATCATCTAATTATTTTCCAAGATCCTTGAACTTTATGACATTAGTTTAACAAAGACAACCTTTACGTTGTATGCACGAATATATATGCAACTGCAAGTGTACTGTAGTGATATTTGCACCAAGGTGTCTAACAACCAACTAAGTACCAAGTGCATTACAACCATAAACTGAGATCTCTGCATTATCGGAAAGTATAGGGCAAAAGTTAATTTATTAAACACGATTGTGAAACATATTATTATAAATATAACATATATAAATAACAATTAGCTGTGGTGGCGGCTTCGTACGCTTGGAATATTGACTTGGGGCAGCATATCTTCTTTTAAACGACAAACTCCAATTACCGCCCGTTCTTACCACATTTAGTGCTGCCCTCCTATTAGTCGTAGCCTGAGTTACTCCTTATTGTATCGGTTATCAGCTCGTGAAGGCTCATCAAAATAGGTCCAGCCGTTTCAAATATTAGATCAAACAGACAGACAGATAAAAAAACATGTAATTTTGTTATATGTACCGTGTCAACAGCCATATGCATTAAGTAAAAAGCAGTTATTTTAATAAATACAAACAGACACACCAATTATTTTTATACGTATTGATGTATCGCGTTGTAATAAAGCATGATTTGTTATAATATTTATTTGGATCCGTTAACGTAATTTTGTAAAATAACGTCAGCTTTTAAGCTTACGGGTTGGTTTGTCGAAGAGAATATTTACGAGTATTATACTACTAGGTTCTTATCTGCGTCGAAAAGTCAAGGTCAAGTTCAGGTCATAAAGGTCACGTTAACAATATAGTATTAAAGCTTTACCAGTGTTCCGGCGGTGACTGTATGAGAAGCCCCCATATTTTTTGGCCCTGGGAACTACCCGCAGCAAGCTCTTGGCAGCAAGTGTTAATTCTGTTTTTTTGATGAACCAAATGATAAACCACTTAGACATCCGTGTAAGCCTCATCAAGTAAAAAGGCAGATATATAATTATCATTAGCAATGAGTTCACAAACAGAAAATATATTTTAAGAAAAATTTTAAAAATATTTTTAATGTCTCTCAGTCTTTTTTCTTTGCATTGTCATGTCTTGCTTGGTTTGTTTTCCTGTTAAGGCCAAATATAGCAATAATTTTTCTTGTATACATATTTTTATGTATGTTTTTTTAATGGTATAGAAATAATATATCTGCATATATTTTTGATTATCTATAGAAAATATCATACCGCGTTTATACGGGGCTTTCACTGGCAGCTAGTTGAAGCTATAATAAGTACTTTCAGACAAAAAATTATATACATATCAATAAAATTGTCTCTTTGTAATTCAAAATTTACAGCTTTTTACTAAATGTTTGTAATCTAACTCTGAAACAGTTGGACCAAATTCAACAAGAACTTAACAGGCAGATAGCTAATGTTCATGTGTAACTTACGCTTCTTTTATTATTTATTATTCTCATGGCAACGAGAACCACGCGGGTGATACCGCGGGACGCTGATAGTTGAAAATAAAGTCTATTTTTCATAGGGCAGCATCAATAATACTGACCTTTTCTGTAAAGCGCTAAGCAAGCTAGGATTAGGTTATAATAGTTCAAAACAAAGACGACCTTTAATCATGTACGAGTATGTGCGCAACCGTACCATCTGCGCTCGCGCATGACACACAACAATGCGGCGCGACGGTTCTAATGATACTTATTTAAGTTTACCATCAACATTTGCAGTTAACTAATAAGGTATAATAACTTTTATTACTTCTATATGCCATAATTGTGTGGGTTAGGCAGTATAGTACTGTACTAGAGACGACAGATGTCGGTATATATTCACCCGACAGTGCTTAAATAGAATGGGAACGGGTGGCAGCATCCCCGTCGCGAATCTACGCTCTACGACCATGTCAGCCCTGCACGGTAATGAGGCTGTAGACAAAAATCCTTTTGTTCTTAGGGGGACCTTCTATTTTTGTCAGAGCAAATTTTTGGGCTGATATGATGACTTTTATATAAACATAGACATAGACTAGACAGTATAAATATTAAATAAATTCCCTCAACATCATACATTGACATGATTTCGTGATAACTGAAAGCACTTATGTTACGGATATTAAACAACAGAGGTATTACAAATATACTAATTAAATACATATTTTTAACACTCAGACACAAAACAAACATAAATATTATCATAAAAATATTTATTCTGGGTGGGGATCGAACCCACGACCGTTGGCGCAAAAGATAGGATCACTACCATCTGCGCACTCGAGCCCGTCTTATAATCATATCAATACTTAACAACGATTTACTCTGCATCTATTGCAGGTTATCATAACAGAACGTTGCAAACAGACAGATGCATTTTCGCATTTATTAATACTATCCAGCCCCGACTTCGTCAGCGCGGAAAATGCTTTATATTGCGTCCTGAGGGAACTTTCATGGGATCATAAGTAGTTTATATCCTTGTTAAATATCGTTTTGGTTGCAGCAGCAACTAACACTTTTGATATTTTATATATGCAAAATGTGTCTGTCATTGTCTATAAACTATACCAATGTGTAGTTATAAGAATAATCGTTTGAGATATGTATCTTAAACGTTTATTTTAAAAACAGTAGTAAGTATTTGATAAAAGTAGATAATATGATATACACATTATCATTATGTTTCTGAGACTTTTCCATAAAGACCTGCTCATAATTCATGCCATGGAATACAATTGTTTATTTTTTGTCCGTGCTGTACTTGACCTTACCGTTTTTTAGCGTAATTAAGTGTGGTGTAACGATTTATAATGGAGACCTCATTTTTACTATTGCGTAGTCTAATATTTTAATTCTGTTTTTTGTTTAACGTACAAATACAGAAATACCTATTTTGTTATGGTCTAATAGTTGACTGGTTGATAAGAGGCATTGTTATATATATATAAAGTATTATTTATGTAAAAAAGTAAAATAGACGCAACATTTATTTAGCTGCTAATTGGACTATTTTAAATATATTCTAAATTGTAAATGTATGTGTACAATAAAGAATATTATTATTATAATTTATATTTTTATATTATTCATATTGAATTCCTATTAATTACAGATATTATTTATAACGGTTCCTTCTGTCCTAAAGACCATTTCATCTTAATATAACTAAAGAAAACTAAATAGTAATGGGGTTTTATATTTTACACTAGCTGTGCCATTTTGTGGTAAATCTGCCGTATTTTTTTCTTGGCCATTAATAATTAGGCAGTCAACTGTGAGGTACCGGCGGAGTAGAATAGTACGACACCTGGTACAGGGGGAGGACCCTGTACCAGGTGTCGTAAGAGGCGAGTAAGGTACCGATATCAACAGATGGCGGTATATCTATCCAAAACAGCACAGCTTTACTACTACAAGTTGAGAATGGGCAAAAGCACCGCCGTCACGAAGTTGCGCTCTGAGATCGCCACCACACCTGCCCAGTGCAGCAATTCTAGACAAAAATCCTATTATTCAACAGTGAACGTCGGAGTATCCAACAGGCGGTTGGTATATCTATGGCTGATAAATTATCCACGAATATTCCTTTAGAAATATTATATTCTATCTTCAGCTAAAGTCGCAGGTATCTTAATAAATTATTGCTTAGGTGTAGTTATCGAACGACGAAGCGTTTTCGCAAACTTTCGTGCGCGCACTACTTGATTCGCGTAGTAGGGTTCATTCACCCATTGTAAGTCCACTTCTGGGCATAGACCTCCCCATTAAAGGGGGAATTGCCCATAATAACCGAGCTGGGCAAGCGTGTTGGCAATCGCATAGCGTAGCTTTTGTGACGGGGACACTGCTGCACATTCCCGCACTTTGCAGTTGAGCTACACTGGATGGATGGATGGATATACCCCCATCTGTCGGTTCTGGTACTTTAGTCGCGTTTTCGCGACACCTGGTTCAGGGGAGGTACTATTCTACTCTGCCGGGAACCCACTGTAAGTCATAAAATTACTTAATTATCGGTTTTAAAATCCGGTTTATTTATTGAATTTCTTTGTTTGCGGCGATGGTTTTAAACGCGTTATTAAATTTATTTTAAATACTATGAATAAACGCGTAAACTTCTTGAATATACATATAGAATATTTTTAATAAGGCCTTTTACAAAATATCAGTTAACCTTCATAATTTCCAATACTAATTCTGCTAGGTTCCTCACCTCATTGCCACCTTGAGATGTATTCCAATATTGACTTAAATCTTGGCCAACATTGGTCGACATATCGGACAAATCTCAAACGTTTGTCTAGCCTAGAGGAAGTGCTATGACCTTGCACTCTTACGCAACACGTTCCACCAGCCGCGGGCCAGTCAGCTGTTTGAGGCAAGGCCGCCATTTGCAATTTCTGTAAAGCGATATTTACGACGAATGCAAGATGTTACCATGATTATATTTCATAATATTCTGTTTTTTTGGTGTTTCGCATTTACGCAAATGTAAATTTTACTTTTATGTTACAAGTAGACATATATAACTATATTTTTATACAAATATTCAATAACAATGGTTGTAGTATTCAATAATTAATTCACGCATACAACCGGTCCTATAGGATATATGTCCAGCAATGGACATCTGACGGTTGATATAATAATGTTATATCCGATTTTTTTACTTTATGCAAGATTATACAAGAGAACCATAAAGACGAACCAACGTATTAATCCATACTATTATTATAAATAGGAACGTTAATGTGAGGCTGTTAGTTTCTCCACCTTTCACGGCAAAACGGCGAGCGACGAGCGACGAATTAAAGTAATTTTTGGAGTGGAGATAGTTGAAGTGATGGAGAGTGACATAAGCATTCCGCAATTGTCAAGGTAAAAAGTTAAAAATTAATATGCGGACTTTTAATAAAAAAAAGGAATCGTGCGTAATTTTGTCTCAGGCCACTTAAAAGGGGATGTAATTTTATTTTTCTTTGTTACCAACGATTGCTTTCTTGTTTACCGGCCTTATTATTTTTGAAAATCTTCTTCCAGCCCCTATAATAAGGGATAGAAATTCATTGACCGTATTACCCGAATTTAACGCGAACGAAGCCGCGGGGAAAAGCTATTGTTATATACATTTTGTTTTAAAACAATAACTAAATATTAATGGTAATATGTCATCACACAACAATCGGTCGGTTTGTTCTTGTAAAAATGTAACTGGTAATCCGTTATGCAAGGTCTGAAGAAAAACCAAAGACCCCGGAGATTCACACAATAACTAGCAGTCTGGGATACAGTTATATCCTATACTTGCTGTTGCCCGCGACGTTTCTCACGAAAAAGTTTAATAAATGTTTATAGTTTCATGGAAGTTCATTAAATCTTTCTAAAAATAATAATTTGAGTAATTTCTTTTATCTGTCAAAAATAGGTGCAGCAGAAGTTTGGCCCAAAATAAATTATATGTATATTATATACCTTGATATTTATTTGGTATTATGACATTACCCTGTTATTTTTACATTTTATTTATTTCACATTACCCTGTTTGTTTTTCAATTTGATTTAGTATTTTTAACCTTTTTAATAAGTCCTTCCCTTTGTATAGATAAAATCAACCAGCCATAAGTTATTAATAGAGTTGAATGGTACCTTCCCCTGTACCAGGATTTGTAAGATGGGACTGAGGTATCTACCAGGCAGATGTAGGTACTCCTAAATTCTCCTGTAATAGAAAATCAAGTGCAAAAGGGCAGCAGCATTCCTGTCACGACGCTACGCTTTGCGATCACCGCCACGCCTGCCCATCAAAATGTTTATGCGTAATGTAGCCCCTGTTTCAGGGAAGCCTGTTTATTCTGTCACTGGGCTTTTTACGGCTGCTATTATGGTGATGACGAAAGACTATATGCATTATGTTTTAAAATTTGACAGCTTTTGCATTGCGGCATAGAACTGCAGTGTAAGTATAGCTAGCAACTGATTATAATCGTCGCTGTCGAAAACGATTTATGAAGTTAGTCACTTGTAGATTTTAATCAGAGATAGATACAAGAGGATGAGAGGAGGTTATATATGTATATTCAAGAGGCGAGGCAAAAGAAAACTATCAATTGCAACCGGCAGAATAGAATAGTACGTCCCCCTCCGAAACATTACACAAATGCACAGGGCATGGGCAGCAGGATCCCCGTCATGAAAGCTGCGCTCTGCGATTGATGCATGGTGATAATGATAATTATAACTCATAAAAGAATTATATTATCGAGTTAATTTGATTTCGGTTAATTACTGAATTAATTAAAGGCCGTAAGAAAGAAATAAATAAATTTGCTAAAAACATAGGCATACATTATTTGTTCTAATAGGTTCTGTAACTGGTAGGTACTAACTTGAAATATAGTTGGGAATTAGAAAGTAAACTAGACTTTGGTGCGCACGTAACAGAGTTGCTCTGATTTTGCAATATTTATGCAATTTATTCATCTTTAACACCTACGAAATTGTTGTTAACCTGTTTGGTTCAGGGTTAATTTTGAGTGCTGTATTGATTTATCCGTTAAAAATCAATTAAGAGGCACAAAGGAGATAAAAAACTTTTGCAATAGTGCGTGGCATCGTAGTGTAGTTCTTAAAGTTCTATATGCAATTTAACCATGGCAATATAACATTCATGGAGGTTTATCGCTATTGTGTGGATATGACCATAAACATAAATGAAATAGTGTTGGCAGATAATTTACGATGATTTTAATTATGTTAAATATAAAATATGTCTGCTTTGTTCGAATACAATCGTATGAAAATGGCAGTAACATGAAGTGAGAAAGGTTAGGAAGAAAGCTTGGTTATGGAAGTTTAGTGGCTCCCTAGGGTTCTGCCTGGGGATTAAAAGGGAAAACACTACTTCAGTAATATCTACTTGGGGCTGACATGGTGCGTAAAGCATTATTTGGCGCAAAATTGTGATGAAAAAGTCAAGCAACCAGTTTAAAAATATTATATTACATCGGTTATCTATTATTATATTATACCTTTGTTTCGTGCATATACGTGCTCCAGGTGTCGTAAGAGGCGACTGAGGTATCGGGGCCGACGGAAGGCGGTATATCCAATCCAAAGCAGAGTAGCTCAAATGCAACAGGGCGGGGAAGGGCTGCAGCATTTCTCTTACAAAGCAATTATAGGCAATTCCCCTTGTCTTAGGGAGGCCTATTTCAGCAGTGGAAATCTAATGGTTGATATAAAGATGATATTGCCACTTTCAGGAAACCTCGTTTTCCCGGGACCATATCATTTCCTTTGTCCAGCCGAAATGCCAGAACATGTTTAATCTGACAGAACAGACAGACAGCTATTATCTTTATAAATTAAAGCCTGCGCGGTGTTACGATGTATAAACAATATTACTGTCGAGTTTAATTGACGTTTGGATGGGCTCGATGGCGCAGATGGTAGTGATACTATCCTGTGCGCTAAAATTCATGGGTTCGATCCCCACCCAGGCAAATATATATATGATGATATTTATATTTTTCTTGTGTCTGGGTGTTCAATATATGTATAAGTATTATATTTGTATTTCCTCTGTTGTCTGACGTCCGTAACACAAGTGCTTCAAATAGAGTCACTTAATTTAAGCCACTAGTTTTCACCTGCATAGTTCCCAGCCTGTGAGAAAAGGAATATATTATACCGTGGTGTATATTAATTGCAGATCATGTAATTAAATGATAAAGTGACCTTTTAAAATATGTCCTGTGGATTTTGAGTTTATTTGCTACAAATGTACAAAATTATATAATTATATCTATTGTTTTATTTAAAGTAGAGATATTTTTAACGGGGCCTATAGTACCGATGGTTATACCTATCTTATTAGACTACCTACTTACCTAGGACAAATATTCATATGATATATTATTGTGTTTACTTGTGACTTGGTGTCAAATATATGTATTTAAGGTGTTGAATACATGTATTATATTTATGATTCCTCTGTTATTAGATCACCCTAACATGAGTGTTTAAGCGGGTTATCTTGGAGTCAGGTTACACAGGTTGTGTGAATATTATATATTTTTTAAAATTTACACAACTGAACAAACAAACAAAATTTCAAATAATTCCTATTTATAATATTAGTTCAGATTTTAAGGTGCAGATTAGGTTCGAAAAGAAACTTGTCAATGCTTGAGTAATACTGACTACATTGGTATATTATTTCTTAATAAATTCCGAACACAAGTTTACTTAAATGGGCTACATGTGTATCAATATAGGGCATGTATAAGATTATTAGAACATATAAGATTCTCAAATATTTTCATGTTTATATTGTTTCTAGGAAAGGTAGCTTACTCAGTGGTGCTGATCTATAGTATTGTGCGTAATAAACGATCAGCGATAAGAATATAATAGGCAAAAATCAAGTACCTACCTCGCGGCGGTATCGTGCCTAATTAATGATCAGGAAAAGATTGGCACCAAAAACCCGAGCAACTTGTTTATGAGTATTAAATAACAACGCCCTGTATCGCATTAAGCAATATGATAGTGAAAGGGAAAACTCGAACGATATCTTTGTGCCCGAAATACAGCGAACTGTACAGAGCACGTGGTAACATTAACGCGCTGCTGGTGTTGTAATAGTTTTGATATTAACAATTATTTTATTAATAAAACTACTTTTAACGGCTTTAAAACGCAGTTTGTGTAAGTTTGCGACGTGGCGGCATGTAACCGTTCTGACGTTAACCGAAATGTCAAATAAAAAGTTAAATAATAAGAAATAAATAATTAAATTCACACAACATTGAAACATTGGTTTGTTTACATGATAAGTAGCATATAGCACTAAGTGTTATAGTGTGCAAGTAGCTTACGAGTGTCAGATAACAGTGGAATGAAAAATATATTTTACAGCCAGACGCAGAACAAACGTAAATATCAATATATATATATATGTATATATGTCCTGGGTGGGGTTTGAAACAACGACCTTTGGGCACACAAAATAGGATCGCTACCATCGGCGCCATCGGGCCCGTCAAAGTCGTTAAAAGAGTAGTTTTATCATAAGTCTATACTTATTGGGTAAATGTTAAAAAGTTATTACTTATAATAGTTTAATCATCATAGCCATTGGAAATGCACTGGACAATAGGCCTCTCCAAGAAAGGATGTTTTTGCCCATAATTGCCGCGCTGGGCACGCAATCGCAGAACGCAGGTTTTGCGACGGGGATGCATTTCAGCTGCACTGTTTTGGTTGGATACGCCTCTTACGATACCTGGTGCAGTGAGAAGTACTATTCTCTTCCGACGACGTCTTTCCATCAACTACTCGTATACTTGGCAGCTCGAAAGTTCTACCACATTCTGCTTCAAGTAATTATTCTAAAAGACTCAATATTATAACAATTTTATTTAGAAACCGATTTAAACAAAACAAACATTTATTTAGTTTTAAGTGAAACAAACCACAAGAAATCAATGAAAACCATTCAGCCGTTTAAACGTTTATTGAAACGGTAAAAGGCGGATAGAAAATCGGACACTCTCGTATCTTATTAATTTATTTATTTATTTAGTATACACTTAAAGATTACTATCATATATACTAATATTCATAATAAATAATAATAATAACTAGACGGTAAACTAAGAGATGTGCACTCGACATGTTCTACGTATACATATATATGTTTTTTAGTGTATTTTTTATCTACTAAGACATAAATAATGTTAAAGAATACAAACAAAAAAAAATAATATGATGAATTATTTTTTGCTCTTTAGCCGATTATAATATTTTATGTAGAGGTTGAAAATGACTCGGCCGCCAGAATAAATAATATTTCTATTAATCTTGTTATATAATAATTTATACTTATATTATTTATTAACGAGAAAATTTATATAAATAGATGGTGTGGATGTTTGTTACACTTTCATGTCGGAACGGATGAAAACGGAACAGATTTGAATCAAATTTGGCACAAAAAATATTGTGATAGTGTTCATTTAAAAATCTTTTTCGTAAATTATATGATAAAAGCCATGAAAATATATCCGATCTGAAATCCGGCTTATTTATTGCTGTCAGAGAGTGAAATAAATTCCAAATTAAATAGAAGTAAACTTCGCGGGCAAAGTAGCGGGGGAAAGGTGGTTTATAATATTAATATAGACATGTTTTTTCAATTAATTTGCTATATTATTGTAAAGTTCCATACGAATAAATTTTGTAGTTTTTATTATACTAAATACTACAATTAGGTCATTTTTTCTATTACATGGTTCTTTGCATCCATCAAGATAAACCTACAAGGATACCTGAATGAGGAGTCGAAGCATCCATATGAATAATTGCGGGGAACATTAAATATCAACAAAGCTAGGACCGGAGTGTTGGGCAACGATAGTGAAGGGACACGTCGAAACTGATCTGTGGTTGTGGTGTGAATTACGAGAGATGGCGTTGTTGGATCTCAGCGGAACACGAGGAGTATTTTAAATGAAAATACCTCCATACTACCACTTATTTGTTTTACTAATAGCTCTATATGTTTCCAAGATAAAGCTTAATAAATAACAGTGTCATATTGGATCCACCCAGTTACAAGCTGTACGTAAATGGATAACAATGTAGCCTGTATACATGTATGTATATATATCATATATATATATATTTATTAAATAATAATAGTTTATTGTAATTTTTTGTATGTTACAAGTTTTATTTTTTTTCTTAACATCAGGCATACTTAATCGTTACATGCGGTCACGTTTATCATCAAGCAGAGCGTATGCTTGTTTGCTGACATCAAAAAAAAAATACACAGTTCAAAACTTTAATATTAAGTTCCTCTCATTTCGACTCGCTAAAGCCTTCAAACTGGACCGACCGCGCCAGCATTGCAACACTCTGAAGCGATTCGTGGGTTCTCATTACTACCAGCTAATGAAGAAAAACAATGCTCCAGTTAATTTTTTTGTCGTATTGCGACCTGACATTGCAAATTGCACACAATAGAATACGATGCTTGAGAAAAATCAAGCGGTTCTATACAAAGCGTATGGTGTGAATGTGAAGAAATGTAATGGCTGCTCAATCTAGCACTCTAATGGAATATTGGCGTTTTGATACAATAGAGGTTCACATTTACTGTATTTTTCTATTAGACTAAGTCAACAGACAAGCAGACGGATCGTGTTGTCTTAAGTATATTACTAGCGCTTCGACAAATTTGGGACTTGAAGATATCATGTCACATTTCTTAGTATACTGCCTCTTTCAACCCTTCTAATTGGAACACAGCAATGCGAACACTTCTCACTTCTGGGGGTAGAAAGTAGAAAGTAATAAAATAAAGAAATAGTATTTTTGCGCCGTTAAGCTGCTAGGGAGCGACAAAGAGATCCTCAGATATATATATATATACACACACACACACACACACACACACATATTACATACATATTATGTACATGTAGCACTAGCCATATTAATTGTCACCATATACAAAGTTATGAATATAAAAACAAAATATCAGAAAAAACAAGTTTATCATGTACATTTGAGTACAACATTGAAGTATACTACAGTACAGCCTGTAGACTAGAAATCGTTTTTAAAGTGATCGGACATTTTAGTCTGTTCGTATTTAAGCTCAGTCTTTAATATATTTTGAATTTTAAGTTTAATTATTGCTGAGGTAATATCAGAGGCAATATTAAAGCGCGTAAGAGGCTCGGACGGGGTGAGAGTAATAAGAATAGTGCGCACCGAATGATAAGTCAAAATATTTCTCCAGAGTTTAACATACATGTCATGTTTTGTTTTGCTAGAACATGAACACCGTTGGTCGTTGTAGCCGATGAAAATTGGCAAAGATTGATCGCCATAAGCGATATGTCTTTTTATCCGATGTTGGTATACGTGGTATTTTTATTTAATAGTATGTATGTATGGGGAACTTGCCACGCGTTTGTCGTTTACCAATGTCATTCCATCCTGTCTTGACGGCATATACACATTAAACATGATGGAAGATGGAGGTAGCTGTAACACAGTTTATTTCTAGCACAGCTGCCGACGATCACTTCTTGCTTAATTGCCGCGCTGGGCAAGCGTGTTGGCAATCACAGAGCGCAGCTTTTGCGACGGGGATGCTGCTGTCCAACCCGATCCGCCGTCTGTTGGTTCTGGTACCTTAGTCGTTTGTAACCTTAATAGTTGTTTGTAACCTTAATAAATATTATTATTCAGTCTTCTACTCCAGTGAGTAGGACCAGTTGTCGAGACGCTATCAACACAATATATTGTAATCTTGACTCGACTTGTAGAATCAAAATTTAAATGAATGTTGTAATCAAATCTTGTAAAATATTTCCTTGCCTATCTTACCTTATTTTATTTTGTGTAAAAATGTCAGAAAATGATTTTATTCAAATTAGATTTTAAATATATTTATAAAAACTAACATACCCTTTTTGGCATTTTAATACAATTATAGATGATTTTTTAATAGTATTTGTCTAGATTAATAATAGTAGTTGTCTAGATTAACAAATTAGATTAAATAGCAAAATTCTCTCAAATGTCTCACAAACAAACGCCTTACGACCACAAGCGCGGCGCAGTCTACTCTAGTAGTATTTAAAAAAAAATAACTATAATCATAGAAGCATATGCTAAGATTAAGACACTAGCTTTGACCGCAACTTTGTCTGCGTGGAATTGTGGCTTTGGGCAGCATATTTTCCTTCGAACTATAAACTTCCACGTAACGAACATAAATTTTTCGCCTGTTTTTCTACACATTTTGAATCAATGCTTCGCTCCTTTTGGAGATAGCGTGATAAAATATAACCTAAGTTACTACTTATTACGTAAACTATCTGCTAATAAAAGTTCCGTACAAATCGGTCCAGCCGTTCCAGAGATTAGCCGGAACAGATAAAAATTGTAGAAAAATATATTTTGATATGTGTACCGTATTACAAAGAGACATTCTAATTTTATTTATATGCATAGATTAGTAAGAATGATAATGATTAACTAATACATGTATAAATCAATTAAAGTCTCATCTTCTTAATTACACTAACCGCTCATGGCTTTTCCAACTGTCTGATTATACAGGCCGAATGAAAAATACTGGCTACGGTATTCTTGATTCCCATTATCATCATCATTAAAGCATCCGTAGAACATCAACTGTTAGACATAGGATTTCCAAAAAAGCGGAATTTTCCCCAAAATCACAGCACTGGGCAGGCCTAGTGGAATCGCAAACATAGTGGCAATCGTAGAGCAAAACATGGTGACGAGAATACTACTGCTGATCCGTGGGAATGTTGCAATTAATCTTCGCAGTTTCGAATGGATATACCGCCAGCTATCAGTTCTGGAACCTCAGTCGTCTCTTACGACACCTGGTACAGGGGAGTTGATATACTATTTACAATAGGGAGAGTGTTCGGGATGTCGCAAGATATCATTAGCGCGTCATCTGGCTTGCGGCCTTCAGAATACAGTACAGTTTGTCGCTAAATCATTATAATGTGTCTGTCACCATTCAATTCGGAACACAGCAATTCAAAGTCTGCGGTTTGGCGGCAAAAGTATAGAGCCAGCGCCGATTAAATTTACGTTTCTAAAGTTCTTGGTATGCAAGAACGCCATGACAGTTACACCACGCAGACAACCAAAATTACTGCTGTGTTTTTAGTATCACAAAGAACATCCGAAACGTAAATCCAAAATGCGGTGCAGATAATGACGGGCCCTGATGGTGCAGATGGTAGTGATCCTATTTTACACGCGGTAAAGGTCGTAGATCGGTCCCCACCCAGGACCAATATTTCCATTATGATATTTGTAATTACTCTGTCTGGGTAAATATATATGTATTTAAGTATTATATTTGTGATTATCCGTATATTGTCCGTAACGCAAGTGCTTTAAGAGATTTATCACGGAGTCAGGAAAATTTATTAGATGTTGCGTGAATTTGTTATTATTTACAAAGTTTTTTGTCTACCGCGATAGCACAGCAGTAATGGTGTTTACATTGCTTAAAAATTTTAAGGTCTTGTTGCGTAATGTTAATTTATTTTATTTATTACTGTTATTATCCGTATCAATTTATTTACAACACTTAGTTGCATTTAATTAGTATTTGCAATAAACTAATTCATTGTGGAATCAATTGTTAATTACTTTTGAATTTGTTTTAACGGTTTGCTTTACAGAAGTTATTATATCCATTTATTTATACGTAACTAACAGAATTTGCAATAATAACTTTCAATAAAGATAATTTGGTACATCAGCCATTGCAACTAAACTGCATGACATTGGATGGACTTAGTTGAAATCAAAACTTCATGGCTTGCGCAATTTCTTCTCGACAATGCATGAAATTATGGTAATTAATTTTCAAGGTAAGGTTTGCGATTTAACACCTATCTAGCGTAGCCTTCCGGCACTTGAGGTAAATATAAAACGGGTTGTAAATTTATTACATAGATAATTTTTTGTTTGTTTGGCTAGATGTGACCGAGTGATAACACACCCCAGCGCAATGTCTGATCGAAATACCTTACTCGTTTTATGGCAAGGTTATCGATACAACACATAATAAATCTAACTTTAGGCATAGAATCTATAGAACCTATACAGAATCTATAATTACTTATTTTTGAATCTTCTGAGACTTTGGAGGTATGTGGGTTCAATCAGCGAGCAATCAGCGTTCAATCACGTTACATTGATTTGATATTCCTATAAATAAATACATGTACCGTTTAAAATAATATGTGCCGTGAGGTACCGGCTGAATAGAATAGTACCTTCCCATGTAGCAGGTGTAGAGACAGGCGACAAAGGTACCAGAAGTTACAGGTGGGGTTATATCCATCCGAAACAGTGTAGCTCAAATGTACGAGGCGGGGATAGGCAGCAGCTTCCCGCGCTCTATGATTTCCAACACGCTTGCCCGGAAATGGACTTCGAATAGCTAATTTGATGATGAAAATTACATATGCGACAAAATTTCCTAATAAATAACACAATTTATTTTACAAACGCGACGGTTTATACACACGCAGTCGTGTGTAAGTAATGACGCGTTTGTGGTAAATACCCAGTTAGTTGCTGAACATTTTGTAAGGAACAAACATTATTGAATGACGTAAAAATACAAAAACGAGAACCAAAAAAGGTATTTATTATAAAACGAGAAACATTAAAAATTTTTTAAACGCTTAATCGATATTTTATTTAAAAATACAATACACCGGCTAACAATAGATGATAGCAATTAGAAATCACAATTAGACATACCGGATGATCCAGAAAACTACATTTGTTTCGCATGTCTGTCTTAACATTAAAAAAATACCGAAACGATTCTTATTTGGTTCTCATCAACTAATATGATTGCTGTGAGCTCCCGAAAGTGTAGATAGAATAGTACCTCCTTTTGCACCAGGTGTCGTAAGAGGCGGTATATACATACGAAACAGGGTAGCTCAATACAGGGCTGAGATGCTACGCTCTGCGATCGCCACTAGGCTTGCCTAGCGCGGTAATTACGGGCAAAGTTCCCCTTTATTGAGGCAGTCTATGTCCGATAGCGGACTTTGTTTGGCTGATATGATAATCGTATAAGCCTTCGCGCGTCAGTCAGGACACCAGTCGGCTAGTCGTCCTACGGCTAGGACGAATATTTTGATAGCTCGTAACACTATTTTAGAACTGGGTCTAGGTTAAACCCAAAAATATTATTTTAGATCCAATCGTCGCGAACGACTATTTCCTAAGATAGGTCATTACAAACAAAGTATTTTTATTTATTTACCTATATGCACATATATAAATTGATGTACATATTGCTGACTAAATTTTTACTAAAACATCTACCAGTCAACAATCGGGCAAAGCAGAAAAGAGACTAAAGCGGTGCAAAACAAAAAAATAAATTATTAGTAAATTCCCACAATATCTCATACATTGACCTGACTCCGTGGTAAGTCGATTCAGTCGATAACAGAGGAACCACAAAATATTGTACTTAAATACATATATTTCATACCCAGACACGGAACGAACACAAAAATCATCATATTAATATTTGCTCTGGGTGGGAATCGAACCCACGACTCTCGGCGCACAAGATGAATAAAGAATCTACTAATAAAAATAAATATATTAACAAAACTTATATACAAAACAAACATTATGTGATATGGGTGAGTGAGAAAAGAGGGGACATAAGGACTAAAGAGAATTCATAAGGCTTGGCTCTTTAATAAAGATTCTCTTGATGTTTTTTTTTTTATATTTAGGGGTTTATAAGTGCGTTTGTATTGTTAGTAAAGACAATTATTGAATGAGCAAGATATAAGAATCTATGGCAATGACTTGTTTCTATTATTTGTCTAGAAGTGACTCGTGAGTGAACTTCAATGGGCGATTTCCTCATTTGACACGAGGAAGACACGGCTATGTCGCGTAAGTCACGCTCGTACTTGACGACGATTAACGAGAAAATTTTAATAAATCACGCACACATTTTATCTGCGTGTTATCACGTATAGACAATATCGTAAATACTTTAAGTTCTCAAAATCGATTAAATCAGTCTCAATTCTTACAAATAAATAAATAATTTACACACAATATCTCATACGTTAACCTGACTATGATTTTTTTGTGGATGTTGCGTAGATGCATTCACGCAATTTGATTGTGTCAGAGACACATATTTTTTCATCTTTTTTCTTTCTGACTTGCCTTTAATGCAAAAGATCCTGGATCGACCCAGGCTAGAATAAATAATATTTCGCGTCTTGGAGTGTCGACAGACTGATCCAGTCAATCAATGAAAACGTAATAGAAGGGTTTATCTATTAACAATGATTTATATATGGACACAAAGATTAAGTCTCCATTCACCGTTTGAATAAACGACAATGTATTATTTGCAGACTGGAATAATTAATTACGACTGCAAAATCACGCAGCTGTTTAGAATATTTATACTAATAATAAAGTTATAAACACAGCATATTTTAGTGTGTGGACTATGTAATAACTCATGCAAATTCCTCAGAAAGAGAAGAGAATTCTCAAAACAGAATAGGACGATTTTTTTATATTAACGGGAGGCGCAATCCAAAGTCATAGTTATTTTTCATAAAAACGATGTTGTAAAAATTGATGCAAAAACATAATAACCTAAAAAAATACGATACATTTACACTATTAAACTTACCTGCTTAAATTTAAAAGCCAACCTTAATAATCACTCTTATAATATCATAATTCTGATGAACATTTAAAAAACAAATGTTAAAAAAATCACTTAAACATAAATAAATAAATGTTTAACAAACACTCTCGCTTGACTTGCTTCATATTATTATCACATTCCAAATTTACTACTTTTTCAAATATAAACGCATTTTATTATGTTAACAGCCCGTCGTGTCGAAAGGCTGGCTCGTGACTAAACAATACGAACATCTCTTGCACAATGTTAATTATGAAATAGACCGTGCCTTTTGGCGAGACATTGGAAAATAATGTTTTAGGCAGACGATCGTGAACATGAGATAAAAGTTGACAGATCGTGTTTGTGCGAAACGTTCCTTTGAAACACAATGTTAAATTCAATTTGGTTTAATTTAAAAATGATTCGGTATGTATATTTTTTCGGTAGTCTCCCAGTCTTAAGCGCTAGGGGTCGTGGGTTCGACCTCACTTAATTGTCTGGCGTTAATAATTATATTTGTAATTCGTCTATTGTCAGATATCTTGAAAACAAGTGCTTAGAGCTACTTGAGATGTTGTGTGAAGAGAAGTATAGGAAGTGGCTGGGCGAACTTTGAATAGACTCTCTAACTGGTAGTTAGCCAGCTTGATGAGTAACGTAGACTTCTTAAATTTTAGAAAATTAATTTTAGTATAGCGCAAATAAAATGTAACTATGCACATACGAGTATCATTTCCATCATTATCCATTGGAATACCACAGCTGTACATAGGCTACCCAAAGAAATCGGGAATGTTACCCAGAATTGCCGCGCTGGGCAAGAGTGTCGGAAATCACAGCTTTCGCGACGGGAATGCTTTTCCCCACCCCACCCTGTGTATTGGAACTACACTGTCTCGGATGGATATACCTCCATCTGTTGGTTCTGGTCCTTCGCCTCTTACGGCTCTTGGTATAGAGGAAGGTACTATTCTACTCTGCTGGTACCTCACGGCTGTACGAGCACATACGATTATACGTAAAAAATCAATAAACATTCGCCAACTCAGAAATTTGAGTCGAATAAGAATCTTAATTACCGTCACAGAGGCCTACTTTGCAGACCTCTAAAAAATGTTTAGACGGGTCAAAAAAGTTGGGGTATTGCAGGGTCTAATGTATTGAGCTAAAAGGAAACTATGTTGAAAAATGCAACTAAATGCGTATTTTTTTTTTAATTATCGTTATTCTTTTGCAGGCCAAGTGCTTATCGGACGGCCGTAGTAAATCGAACTCAGCATTAGCTGTAAGGTTTGCGCGGAGCAGAATTTTACGTCCTCAGTTCCAGGTGTCGTAAGAGCCGGGTGAGGTCATAGCGATGGTCAAAACAAGGCGATATATCCATCCGAAACAGTGTAGCTTAAATGGGCGGGAATAGGCACCAACATCGAGAATCTATACTTTGCGATAGCCACCACGTTTATTCAGCGCGGCAATTATGATGAGAAACATTCTCCGTTTCTTGGGAAGACCATTGTCCATCTGTGGGTGTCCAATGGCTGAAATGATGGGACAATCAATTTAAATAATTTCTTTTAAAGTTCACTACGGTAAGTATGATTTCGAAATTGGATATTTTAAGGAATATCTTGACAGCTTCTTCAAATTGTGACATAAATCTGGTTAACACAAGTATAATAGGATTTATAAACATCAATATTTTACAAGATTGATCAAATAACTATTTCACTTTGATTACTGATTTGGTAACTTTGGCTCATTACTGTTTAGAAATATTTGCGGATGCAATCATCTTGTAAGACGAGCTGCAGCAAATCAAACAGACCGATAAATAATGATAATCACCGGGACACCTTGACTTATTCGAATAATTTAGGTATTAAAATCGATTAATTGCTGGCGAAACATCTCAGATCTCATTATCTGGCTTGTGCAAAAAAAAAAACGAGCGATTAGTAAATTAATTAAATCATAATACTAAAGAATCTATTTATCGGTTTGATTTTGCAAATTTTATTCTGTTACGATTATAACTGACTGAGTACATTAAAAATATATATAATATTTTAACTAATTATGTACATTTGAGATCAATTTTATATCAAAGTTATGTAAGATGAATAAATATTTTGTTTGTATTACAAATATATTGTAGAGTTCGTCATATCAACCATTGAAGTCCACTGCTGTACATAGGCCTCCCCAGGAAAGGCGGAATAATGCATATAATTGCCACGCAGGGCAAGCGTGGTAACAGGCGCAGAGCTTAGCTTTGCGACAATAATACTGCTGCCCATTCCCGCCCTGTTACATTTGAGCTAAGCTGTTTCGGTTGGATATAACGCCATCTCGGTTCCAGTACCTGACTCGCCTCTTACGAGTACTTACCTGGTACGGGGGAGGTACGATTTCACTCAGCCGATACCTCACGAGTTCGATGCATAATAGTATGTGCATAGTTTTAGATCATAACTGCCGCAGTGAGCAAACGTGTTGACCATCGCAAAGCACAGTTTTCGCGAAGGGGGCTGCCCTGTGCATTTGATGCTCAAAAACTGTTTCGAATGGATATACCGCCATCAGTCGGTTCTGGTAACTTAGTCACTTTTTATACGTATAGCTAGGTACAAAGTACAAATCATTCTGCTCTGCCGATACCCAAACTAAATAACTAGACAAATTATGAAAATAAAGGCCTCTATTTTGTTTGGTAATTAAATAGATAGTTAGATGTTAAGTAAATAATACACAATGAACAAAAATAACTCAATACTTTTTACACAAGATCTTATGTAGAAAAATAACTGCGTTAAGAGATGCGATTCTTTTTTTACACTTGTTTTTTACGGCATTAGTTTATGTTACGTTCACTGGAGCGGAGCGGCGCCACCGTCTATTGAGAACAGAATGAAACTTTGATAGATCGAGATTTAATTCAGTTTTAACTGCCATACAACTCACACGGCATGACGCTGTTAGTTAATTTTCATGTAAGTTTTAACTAAAATGTGAGTTGCCAATTTTGTCGAAAAGTTTTAAACTAATAAGGAGTTGCCAACTAGTTGGACGATAGCTTGATTTTCTTGAAATTAATACCGATTAGCCCAATGAAACCGATCCACTTTTTGCGAAAATTATCGCGCGAAGTCGGCCGTGAAATTTGGCCGATTTTAATATGAGTTTACGTTCAATATAATCAGTACAAAATCAGTAGATTATCAATGATTTTAAGCAAATTGAATTGAAATAAAGTCTTCAGTTATATACGTAACAAGTTCTTGTAATATATTCAATGATAAAGAGTGATTCTTTTATAAATAACTTCCCACAACATCTCATACATTGATTTGAATCGGAAATAATTAGCTAAAACACCTGTACTACGAATATACTTCATATATATATATATATATATATATAACACCCAGACACAGAACAAATTTTTATTACTTAAATGTTTACTTAATTACCTACTAAATTATTAGCGTACTTGCGTAAACTAATTTCATCGACTTAATGATTACTTAGGTCTTAGCCGTAGATCGATCACTGCTGGACTAAGCCTCTTCATGTGATTTCACTTATAATAATAATAATAATTTATCCACTTAAAAAATTACAAGAACTTATTATATATAAACAAACAACATAAAAGATTATACACACACTGACAGGCTTAAACGAAAAATTCATTGATTGTTTGATGACAGGTTCTACAAGTCAAACTCTATCGGTCCGCCTCGTGCGCGTTCTCCTCTTGTGTGATCTCCATTTAAAAAGATTACAGAACTACCGTCAGTATTGCGTGCTATCTGCCCATATAAGACTTTATTTTTTAGCGGATCTAGTAATTTCAACTCACTATAGTACTTGTCTGTCTTATTTTAGTGTGATTTTAATTATGAAGTCGCGGATGAAAAGTAGTTATCATTTGTTGAATAAAATTTTATATCATCCTTATTCCAGACCTGGGGTCTACATAGAGATAAAGGAATACTTTCCTGGAAAGCTGGAATCTCTTCTTCTTCCTTCTCACACAGCGCTTGTTTAGCCACAAACTTTAAATACGAGCATGTAGCCTATTTTATCGCTATGACTTATGCTAAAAGCAATGTTTTTATTTATCCACCATAAATTTTTCATTATATTACTAGCCCGCCCCGGATTCGCACGAGTTTTTAACAAAATCCCGTGCGTGCTCTCTTACCATCTACCACCAAATAGCAGTGTGCGTATTGCCATGTTCCGATTTGAACTGCGAAAAGGTATTCAAAATACTGTGTAATGTGACATAATATCTTCAAATCACAAGGTTGACGACGCGCTAGTGTTTTAATTGTGATATTACGAGTAACATAATCGATCTATAATACCAATCGATAATAATAGATTTACCTAATCGATTAAGCAAATTCGTAAGCTGATATTACCCGTATGGTAAAATACTATTATAAACATTACGCACTGCATTCTCGCTCAAAATGAGGTTCTAAATCTAGGTCTAGAGTTCAGGGCCGCAAAAGGGCCAAGCAAGTTAAATGTGGGTTGCCTTGGATTCGATGTACTATTATATAAACATTTGGTGACCAATTTAAAATTCGGTGGTAGATTGTAGATTTCAAGGGTTCCTTATGATGTGAAACGTCATATGTATCATAAAATTTCTTTAAATACAAAGCTTTGCGGCCTTGGCCTGTTAACGTAGTTTCTCCTCCTTCGCCCACGGGGACTTTCTCAGACTTAGCTTATGTCTTTCCTTAGCCCTTCATAAAACATAACGATACAGGACAGGCAGACACTTTCGCGTTTATAACATTAGCATGGAAACAATACATTTTATTGTAGACTTTAGATTATGTTTTATCGGACATGAGTCAGAATTGTTACGTTCTAAATTAAAGTTGACAAGTAATCTACTTATATAGTTTAATTGCTCGGCAGCGGTACCACCCCCCACCAGTCCATCTCACAGTGTTGCTTCGCGACAGAGATCCTGTTACTAATCTCCGCCCTAATGCATCTGGCCTATGCTGTTTTGGATGGTTAAGTACCTCTTTGGTACATAAGTACAATTCGAAACAGAAAAAAATCTCCAAGATAAGTCGCTTAAAGCACTTGTGTTACGGACGTCAGACAATAGAGGAATCACAAATATTATACTTAAATACATATTTAACACTCAGACATAGAACAAACACAAATATTCTTCATCGAAAATGTTTGTTCTCCGTGGAGATCGAACCATCGACCTTTGGTCCATTAGATCGCGCCGTTAAATACGTGAATAATTAAAATGTTAAGTACGAGTATACTTGATGAGTTTATCAAGTAAGCATGCCCAGCATTTAAGTTTAAAATGACGTCCTGCAGGCCGGTATTGGGCACAGCTTAGCAAGAGAGTTCAGGGTCGGATGGTTGACAGGTTAAAAGTGGATTGCCTTGGATTCGTTGCGTCATTGTTTTAATACGCTTTTAGTTCAATGAGAGGATGCATATCCATTTTAATTCACCAGTAAATCAATAAAGTGTTATACTATTTGTCCGTTAACGCAGCAGCATAGGAGAAAGTTCTACGTTGTTAACTCGAAAGACTCCCGATTAGAACCTTATCCTTTTATTTTTCTTTTAGAAAAACGCTGACTACTCAGACGTCAATTCAAATGCTACTAGAGGAGGGAGGGAGATCGGTCATTAATAAAGACCTACTCCTGTTCTTACCTGCGTACCGTGAGCCGGGATCGATGGCGATCACCCGAGTGCGCCTTCGAGGCTGGACTTAGGCTCGAGTGACTATCGTTGGAGACAGATGTTTTTAAAAAGAAGAATGAGCGAGCCCGGCCGCACTGTTGCGGTCGGCTTTTGCTCGATGAGGCAGGGACTGCAGGCATTCGCCGAACTACTTTACGAAAATAATGTGTTGTAAGTGTTTGTGACTGTGCCAATAAGAGGACGACAAAGGGAGGCATTAATTGAAGTTTTGCTATCGGACGGAAGAACCGAAATCTATTAAAGAATTACCATAATTACCATACAAAGAAAAAACATACATACGCGTTCAGTTGTATAACAATCCTAGTGCCTATAGCCATTCTCGATAATTAGACTATCCAACACTAAAATAATTTTTCAAATCGGACAAGCAGTTCTTGATATTAGTGCGTTTAAACAAACAAACTCTTCTCTTCACTTTAATTCTTCATATTAGTATAGATTTGAACAATTTTAAATCGTCAATAAAATAATAATAAAATAAGTAAATTTAATAATAACATTAACATTTACAATAAGGAAGTATTTTATGAATATTTATGTACCTATAGGTAATACAGACGATCCTAGATGACTTGATCCCTTGGGTCATCCCCAAGGGATCAAGTCATCTAAAACATAGTTAGGCCCACCTTAGATTACGGGCACCAAAAGGGTTTAAAACTTAGCTTACTGCAGTTTCATTACGTGACTCACCAGAAAGGGACTTGTAAGAATAACTAGTGGTGATAGAGGTTATACCAACACCACCTATGTAGTAGTGCTAATAAAACCTCTACCGGTGTCGGCTCTAACAAACTATTGTCTTCAAGCTAGTGGTTGAAGCAGTTCAATTCCAAGAAGTTTTATCGTTGACATAATCTTTAACGCAATAATAAGCTTTGTTGTCAAGCTTATTTTGAAAATATTTGTTGAATTTATTCCAAGGCAAGGCTGTTATCCTTTTGGGATTATATTGTAAAATCCTAAAATAAAAAGTCCTAAAGTAAAAATAAAAAAAAATTGTAAACACAACGGCAAATCACCATCAAGATAACTGTACGATTATTTGTCTTCCAATATAAAAAAAAACACTATTTTAAAGGCTTTAAAACGCGGTTTATTTAATTTTTAATTTTTTTTACGGTTACCTTGTGACAACCGTTCTCTAGATTATGTTTCCTATGAAAGTTTTAAAGTCGTCAAAAGGGTAGTTTTATTATGAGTAGTGAACGCGTATATGTTAGAAAATATTATGTTTGGCTTACAAAACAGTCTTGTCTTTTTGTCTGTCTGTGAGTGTATATCCAATACTAAAACAATTAGTAGTAATAACAGGCAGAGTCACGTGCATGTGGCGAGTATCTAATTTGGTTATGATGTAATCATTGCCAGTAAAAAAATCTACTGTGGTCGCTTGGGTGGTTTTCATAATGATTGCTACACTTCGTCTAAGTATACAAGGTTTTATTATAGTACTAGCTGTGCCCGCGACTTCATCCGCGTGGAATAGTTATTTTTATTACCTCTTTATTTATCTCTTTATTATTTTAATACCTATTTACCTTAAATTATAAAAACTTTGAATGTCATGTTTATTTATATCGAGTCAATGGCTTGAAAAATTAGTTTCAAGTTTCTAGCTCTAAAAATAGCTATACTTCCATACAACTTTTCATCCCCCCTGTCGATCCCTTACAACCCTTTTTTCGAATTAAATAATAGTCCTTTGCTCAGGGTCTAAAGATGTCTTTGCCAAATTTCATCAAAATCGGTTTAGAGGTTTAAGCGGGAAAGCGTAACAGACAGACAGACAGACAGACAGACAGACAGAGTTACTTTCGCATTTATAATATTAGTAGGGATTGCTAACTACTGGCGTTCCATGGTTTCGCTCGCGTAGTTTGCGATCCCGCGGGTATAATAATTAAAAAAAAGTAGCGTACGTTACTCCATAGCCGTGAGGCACCGGCAGAGTAGAATATTACCTCCTCCTGTACCAGGTGTCGTATGAGGCGGCAAAGGTACAAGAACCGACAGATTATATATACAGAATTAGTCGTCTCTTACGACACCTGGTACAGAGGAAGGTACTATTGTACTCTGCCAGGACCTCACGGCAAATGCATGTAAATGTCCAGTATTGTATTCATTTTCATAATCTTAAGTTTTTTGTATATATATTCGAGGAAAATGTCTTATTTTATTATTAGTTTATGCCATTTGTAGTCCTTTATTATGTTTAAACCAATTAGCGAATGAATGGAAT
Source organism: Heortia vitessoides (assembly GCA_020976665.1). Classification (NCBI taxonomy): domain Eukaryota; kingdom Metazoa; phylum Arthropoda; class Insecta; order Lepidoptera; family Crambidae; genus Heortia; species Heortia vitessoides. The sequence goes on along the minus strand of JACJUM010002279.1, from coordinate 8,577,173 downwards.
AATCTATTCAAAAATGAACCCTCATTGCCTTTGGTAACGGCATCACGGCTGGTGGCATCGTGTTCGCCGAATCTTTTGTTGTTTTGTTTGTTATTATCAAGTATTTTTATTTTGAAATCTAAGAGTTTTGGGGATAAAAGTGGAATATAATGTACCCTAAAACCTTTTCTTAGGTCACCATATGGCAATTGACATAGACATAGAAATATTAAAAATAGACAAAGCATTTTCTATAAAAAAATTGTGAAAAATCTTATAAAATATTATATGTTCAATTTCAAGGTTATAATGATCATATATAAATGAATATTTGCAAATCAAACAAAATGCTTTTAATTAAGACGTACGTGCTAATGGATAATTGTTAAAACATGTTCGTGGAATGCAAACGGAGTTAACACACGGAACAAGTCGTAACGGGTGACGTAATCACGTGAACTCATTCAAGCTGACCGTGAAATGGAGTCTTATGATCAGTGCCAGTTCATGCACTGTGACGTACAATGGCGGGTCCACCTGCTTGCGAGAACGAGTCATCCTGTTCGCTTGTATCTAAATAATATTGAATACTTACGTAACTTTAAACACCATGACAATTTAACACCTATGTGGTGTAGCCTTGATTTAAATAATAAATACATCTGTTACCCACTGAGTGCGTTGACGCACTTGACTTGCCTTGCATAGTTCTGTGCAAGCGCACCATGTACACGTTTCGCGCATTCATACCTCTTACTTAGCTCGCTTGCCGTGTTTTATAGTTGCTGCTTATTGCGATATGATCTCTTTATATTTGCCTAGAGATTTATTTATTATTAATACTGTTATTATTTTTCTATATATTATATTATTCGCCTAGTTTTGGTTTATTCAGGAAAAACATGTCGTTAACCTAATTCTGGTTTTAATAACTATGTTTTAGTTGTTTGTAAATACGCAGTTGGTTTTTTGAAATATTGCAATAAAAGTAATAGTAAAAAATACTATTTTATAGGCTTGAAGCATTGAAAAATGCTAGATTTTATATTGAAGATAATATTGTTTCACCATGTCGTGTGGTACCGGTAGAGTGGAATTGTACCTCCCACTGTACCAAGTGACGAACCAAGAGATGACTAAGCTACTAGACCCGACAGATGGCGGTATAACAATCCGATGCAGTGTGGTAAAAATGCTAGTGCGGGAATTGGCAGCAGCATTCCCGTCGAGAAGTTACGCTCTGCGATTGCCAACATGCTTGTCTGGCGCGGCATATATGGACAAACTCCCCTTTTTTTGCAGAAACCTATGTCCAGCATTGGACGTTTTACGGTTTAAAGTAATCGTTAAACTAAAATGGTCACTTAAAAAACTCTAAAAGTAAGATATACGAGTGTTTGTTTTTAACGTAATTAATTACGACATAGAGAGATGGCGATGACTTCTCAGTGCAAGTATCTATTAAGGTCTTGGAAACATTGCAGTCTCCCGGCAAGGGAAAGGTGCAGGTTCGAGTTCTGACAGAAGCTTGAGACAGGCTATTTTTTGTTATTAACATTTGTATATTTAAGGCTAGCGGGTCCCCGCTCACTCCCCCGCCAAGGTACCGATTCCTTATGGATATAGAGATAAAATATAGCTTATGTTACTAGCTGATAATGTAACTTTCAATTAAGAAGGAAGTTTTCAATTAGTCAAGTAGTTTTGAGTTTACTTGTTACAAATAAAAATCTGATTATCATAATTCTATTTTCGATAGGAATCAATTTTGAATTACAATAAAGACTATGTTACTTTGTAAAGATGTAGCTTTGTAATGGTGAATGAATGTTTTAAATCAGTCTTTTAGTTTTCGAGTTAAATCGTAACAATCTAACAACCAAATTTTCCCTTTATAATATTTTGATTTAATTAAAATTTTGCTCTAACTTGTGAGATAAGATAGTTAGAAACAATGTCAATTTAAAGTTATATATTAGTATACATTTATTGGAAATTATTTGTTTATTATATGACAAAGGGTTGTAATTATCTGCCAGATTCATAAGTTAAAAAATGGCGGTGTAAGGTAATTGAATAAGAATGCAATGCTAGTATCATAATAAACTCACGGTAATTAAATCGACGGGATACAATTTTAGTATGTACCTGCACAAAGTCGGGTTATTAATGTTAATAAAATAAATTGCAATAGTGAATTTGAATGCTAATTAAAAAAAATCAATAGTTTGTCTATTTCGTACAAAATAACGGACACACATAGTCAACTAGTGACATCTATTTGACCTTGCTCACATTTCACTGTTTTCCCGCCCATCCGTTTCGGTGAAAGGAGGCGTCCTTGACTCGGTAACATGATCTAGTATTACGTATATTGTCTTTGTGGCAAGTTTGTATTATCTGTGGTACTTACAATAATAATATTGTGACAGCTGTTACTGCGTTATGTTCTTTTACTTGTACTAGCCGACCCGACATACGTTGTCCTATCTTAACTATATACTTTTGTACATCGTAAAAAATATTGCCTATATATTGACTATAAATTGAGATATTAGCTATCCTATCTCTCAAGTTGGATCAAACTGTACACAGCAAGCAAAAAAATATTATTATCAGTTTAGTAGTTTAGAAATTAATTCCAGACAAACACTAATTAGTTTATATGTATAGTTATTTTGGTCTATATCGTTGGGTTCGGCCAGCGTTTACAATGTAATAAAAAAGAATGTTTATTTACGACATCACATTGGCAACCTCTAAAATTGTCAGTGTTACTCTACTAAATTATGCATGTATTATAAATACAAACCTTCTACTCGAATCACACCATATAATTAAAACCGCATTAAAATGCGTTGTGTAGTTTTAAAGATCTCAACATAGGTACATATTAACAGCCAGACCGGAAAGCGACTCCGTCTATTCTATTTTTTGTTCTTAATAAAGTTTTTAAATTCCCACAGCATCTCATACATTGACTTGACTCTATGGTAAGTCTCTTAAAGCACTTGTGTTACGGACGGCAGACAACAAAGAATCACAAATATACTACTTAAATACATACATACCAATATTTGCTCTGTGTGTGAATCGAACCCACCTTTACCGTTAACATCGCGCCATCGCACCCGTCTAAATTAAACGGGTTAAGTAAATTATTTAATTATAAAATAAACTATTTTCTGTCATTTCAAATGTTAAAGGTTGCTCTAATCAACCTTTACCTTAAAGAAGATACTAAAAGTTTAAGTTATAAAATTACGATAAAAATCATAACAATTTTGTAATAAAAGGACTATGTTGTTTCCTTTATTTGCCCCTTGTGAAAAGTTCGAGTTTATGACTCATATTATTTTACCTTAACACCACAGAAGTGCAATCCTAATAGACGGAAAATAAGACGTGGTTGTTGCAATAACCTGTTAAGCACATTACTATGGTATGGTCAATTATGAGTAGGGATGGCGAACTACGCGTTTGAAAACGCGGAGCGCTCCCAGCCAATACTATTTATATGGAATAATAGCTAATAACAATATGATTAACAATGTCCTTTAATGAGGTAGACCTCATACAAAGGTCGTCTGCATTGGTACCTTACTCTCACCTATCACTACCGCCAAATAGCAATTTTCTGGTTTGTAGGGTGTGAGAGGCAGTGAAATTACTGGGTAAATGTGACAGTATCTTTATTACAGAGTTGGCTGCACGCTAGTGATATCTTTGGGATGGCACTAGCGTGTATAGGCGGCGGTTGTTAACCATCAAGCGGACCTTGCGCTTGCTTGCTGATACCATAAAATAAAAAAAATCCTCCATAACGACAGCGTTCTTTGTACATACGGGATAAACTCAGAAGCCACATTACTTCGGCATATTTTTTTGATTATTATAATTCCGGGCTTCTGTTCACTTTTGCATCCCTTTTATGACTTCTTTGCCTCACACATCCTTATTGAAGATGCGGATAAACGAGTAATTCAAAAATTAATTCTGGAATCACACGCATCAAGACGTGTTCAGAGGTAAAGTTCAAGATAATCTTGAGTTAACAAATTGCATGGCATTCACGAAGTATACATTCTTGCGTCAACCGCATCTTGGTATTTTAAGAAGAAGGTACTCGTTATAAGATAGATATATACGCGATTGGATGATATGTCTAACGGTACCGAAGTTTTATAAAATGTTTAAGGAGAAGGGGAATGCATAGGTCAAGAAGCAGTGAAATTATTGGCTAAATGTGATATTTTATATTCAGTTTACAAGGATGGCGACACTAGTGATTTTTTTGTGACGATACGAGTGTCTATTGGCTACGGTCACGTTTAAGCGGGCCGGTATGCTTGTTTGCTGACTTCATAACTTAAAAACAATGTCATGTTGTCATGTCAGCTATCTGCCAGTGACTTTAACCAGGTGATTTTCTTTAGATTTAAAGGTACAAAATAAATATCAAAATTCAATTTAAGTTTTTTCTATATTAAAATCAAAAAATAAATAAATAAAAGAAAAACCATAAAAATGACGGGCCCGATGGCGCAGATGGTGGTGATTCTACTCCACCCGAGCAAATACTTATATGAAGATATTTGTGTTTGTTCTGTGTCTGGGTGTTAAATATATGCATTTAAGTAGTATATTTGTGATTACTCTATTTTCTGGTGTACGTAATACAAGAGCTTTAAGCGACTTACCACGGAGTCAGGTTAATGTATGAGATGTTGTGGGAATCTCTGTAAATTAACATAAATTATTTTGAAATGTTTCTTAACTATTTATTCTCGGTAATAACGGTTGCCTCAAGGTAATCGAACCGTCGAAAATAAAATATAACAGTTAATTGAATCGCGTTACAATGTCGGTTTAATTCAATTTCTTTCGTTTAATTATGTACTGTAAACGTGTAAATAATACAAATAAAAATAACTACGAATTACATTCCAAAAATGACATTACGAATTGTTTATACAAACCAAACGACATTGCAGCAAAAAAAAATAATTCCAACATTTATCCTAAGAATAAATTACCACAAAGACCTTCACGGAAACGGAAAAAGCAAGCTCTCGACTTGTTACTTGATGAGTGTGGGTGACTGTCACATTTTATAAGGACTCGAGACCAGAGAAATTTTTGGTCTCAAGTCTCAAGTATATGAGGTAATGTTGGCTGTTTGTTCATCCATACTAATATTATAAATGAAATAAAAACATAGCTCTAGCTTGAACTCTAAGGATCATAGGCTTCTTTTGTTTCTGAAATCCGAGGGACGCGATTAAATGTAAACTGCGCGCAGCAAGCTATATTATAATATATATATATATATATATATATATATATATATATATATATATATATATATGTAAATATATCTCCTTATGTGCAGATATTTATACACAAATCTTAGCCATTTATCCATAGTTTTTTTAAAATAAATTACAATAAATAACCCTAATATAATAACAGGCTTTTTTCCTGCCCAATTAAATGTAATTATATTTTAGAGGAAAACCCGAAACAGCTATATAAATACATGATACAAGACATGAACTTTGTACGGAAGCGATTGCACGAAGCCTATTTGCATATTATGTACAATTACACGATCGATCCGTCAAATCAATATTGATGACGTAAATCTATAATCTAACATTGAACAGTTCCGTTTCGCAATTTGGCTTTGGTTTTTATTATATTTAAGAAAATAAACCTACTCTATAGTTGTCTTGATTTTGTAACTCGTAAGGTAATTATTACACCAGTTTAAAATTAAGTATTCATCGCGTTACACGTATTTAAATATACTTGCAGCTTGAGTAACATCAGTGCAAAATTTGTTCGTATTTTTTTTATTGTAGATAAAGTGCGTTGTTAAAAAACACAATTTGCACGATTGCAAAATTTACTAACGTACCTAAAAAAAATGCATCAAGATTATTAAAAAAGCTTTTAAATGAATGTATTATTATGGTATAAACAGTATATTAATTGTAGAGTAACTTAATAAGGCAGTGTACGAAGTGTGCAATCTATTTCTGGAAGTCTTTTAGATAGATCAAGGAAAGCATAAAAAAATAAGCGTAACTTTAGAGTTGAGAACGTATATAAAAACGCCTAACTGTAAGTTCTTTACTATATAGCTCATATTATAAATTCTGAATTTAATTATTATAAACATAATTTTTTTGGAGTAATACATGAATACTTACAGAAAGATCCACACCTCAAAACTGTAAATATTTACATTAATTCAATTTATAATAAAAACAACATAGTTAAGAATCAGAAAATACATAGATGAGAAAGATATACGGCGCAACATACTAGAATGTCCTATCTAGACCATGAAAATTGGACATCACGTATCTTGCGAATGTAGATGCGTTCGGAATCGGCAAACACGCTTATTATGCGGGCAACCTTATTACGCATACCATCCTCTCGAAATGCCAAGTTTACAGCGACGCAAGCTCTTACAAGGACTGAGAAGTATCGACTGGTTCTAGATAGATATTATTAACATCAAAAATGGTGGATCATTTTAAACTCCAGACGCAAAAACGGCGGTGTGTTATTAGTTCGACGTCTCAGTGCGTGTGCGTACGTTTGTGGCAACGTAATTCTGAACAAAAGGTACCTAATTTTTTTTTATCTGGTACCTATATATTTTATTTTCTTATGTATTTTTTTTATTTTATGCTATTAAATGGTTAAGTTCTGAATGTTTCAAGATGCAGCCAAGACCAACGGTGTTAAGGAGCTCGGGTTAATCAATTTTTGGTCACCTATCCCAAAATTTATTATAAACATGTGAGTAAGTTTTACTGGAGGTACACCTGTTTCAAAAGTCGTTTGCATTGGTACCTCACTTGAAGAGTGAGAGAGGCCGTAAAATTACTTGGTGACATTGTATCATCAGTTCGCAAAGTTGGCGACATGCTAGTGATATCTTTGTGATGACACGAGTATCTATAAGGTCACGTTTATCATCAAGCGGACCGTATGCTTGTTTGCTGAATTCATAATTTAAAAAAAAAACCGGCATCAAGCTATATTTAAAGGAGTCTATAGTCGTTTTCACTGCAACTCTACAAAGCGTTTAAAATAATGACTGTACACTGTTTTGGCTTTTCAATAACTTAATATTCGAGTCACAGTCAATGGCGTCGTCACGTTTTGTCGGTCCGTTCGTTCGGGATCGTGTAGTAGGCTTTAAAATAGTTGTGGACTCAGGCTAAGCTTATACTGCCTTCAGAATCCTCCCTTCCTTTATAATATGTCTCTCTCTCTTCCTTATAATATTTCTTTAGATTTATTATACATTCTTTTAATTGAGCTTATGTATTTCACAGCCGGATGAAGATAATTATGTAACATATGGCTATAAATCCTTATAAATTATCTTGAAATTCGGAGGTAAACTTTCTATAAATTTACTACCTGATAGCTTATTTATCGTGGGGGAGGGATTCTCATTTGCTAGTGTCGGATACATTCTCTTGTATCCGACTCTAGCAAACTCGCACGCTTCGCTCGCTCAGCTCGCGCGTCACCGATCGCAGCTTTAATTTAACCTAACCGCCATTTCGTTTCAGTTGATCCCACACATATTATTCTGTAATATATAATGTGTTGGCATTTTAATTATTTATTTATTTCTCAAATAGTTCAATAGATTTTTTACATGTTTTCATATATATATTACAAATAAAATTTTATTCTATAGACGAATTCATTAATTGTCATTTATCAATTGAGGACATAAATAATGGTTGGATAGTATAAATAATATACAGATTTCTTCCTTTAGCTGTAACATATTCATTATATATATATATATATATATATGTAATGTAATCTCTTGGATCTTGTCATCACAGGAAGATTTCACCAGGTTATTTTAGTGTGGATGAACTTATAGTAGTCTGTGTTCGTGGATGGCATTACCACTTGGTACCAAGAATTGGAGGACGGTAATAAGGTGTTACGTAACTGGCTACCACCGCAATTACATCGTTGATTCTTTCTGGAGGAACTCAACAAACAATAACTGGTTTTAACTGAAAAATACGGGTTGCAGGCGGATCCTATGCCAAATTTGAACATGCAATGCCCTGTTTAAACAACTCTTTTTTTTTGTATGACAAGTCGACAAACGATTATAATGCGGTCCCAGTGATAGTAAACGTCGCCGCAGTCTATAGATGCTCGTATCAAAGACTAGCGTGTTGCCAACCTTGTGACTCGAAGTTTATATGTCACAATACCCAGTAATGTTTTTAATATTAGAGTAAAATATAAATACAATAAAATACGAGGTAGCATAAATAAGGCTTAACGATAGATACATTTAAAAATGATATTAAGAGTAAATTTTTAAGGCATATTATAATGATAAATTTGCTGAAAATTAAATGATTTAACTACTAGGTTTGAGACAAAGGTTTGTTGTGCAGATGGTAGTGATCCTGTATAAATATTTTGTCTGATGTCCGTAACACAAATGCTTTAAGCGACTTACCTCGGAGTCAGGTATGTGATGTAAGAATATTATGTTTTTGTTATTAATTATTTTTTAACGACCCGAAAGTAGTAGTGTAATGGGCCTACATTGATAAAATATATTTTGGGGTATTAAGTTTGAAATTCAAACAACACATCATATCTACAATGGAATGAATAACAGTACTTAAAAGCTTAAAACACTAAATAATAATAATAAATTCCCACAACATATCACACATTGACCTGACTCCGTGGTAAGTCGCCTAAAGCACTTGTGTTACGGACGCCAGACAACAGAGGAATCACAAATATACTACTTAAATTATGCAATGACTTCTCATATTAAGTACCTAAGTAGTTAATAATTATATTCAATAAGAATTTTACGATTTCTTTCCAACACTTCACTAGTATTTGTATGCTTTATCCAAGCAAACTGACAAATACTGGTGAAGTTAGTATAATTATTTATTAAAACGGTTATTACAAATAACTACAATGTTATTAATTTTAAAATTATAATTTTTAATGATAGGCAAGTACTATCAGGGTATATTTATTTGTAAATTCGCTTTTGTAGTCGAGTAATTATATCTTTTTTAAAATCTAGACAGTAAATGTATTGCATTACGACATTCTTTGTAGAACCGGATTTGTGAATCTTTAACAATTGGGTCAAGGGAAATAATTTGAAACAGTTCTGTTTTTTGTTTCTATTTATCATTGTATCAGAAGTCCAGCTCCATCTACATTCTACGCTTGGCCTTCATTCCAGAATCTTACGATTCTATGGGCCGTTTCTGAGTACTGAATGCCCAGCCTCCTGATCTTCTCATTCCCGATTTGATCGCGCAAAGAGACTTCGAGCACTGCCGTCGCAATAACCTATGCTAATAACATAATGAATATGATAGTAGAACAGTCCAAGTTAGACATTTGAGCATTTGTAGGAAATTATCAACAACATTGAATAGACAGCACTGATTTATCAGCACAAAAACCACTAGAAAAAAATCGACGTTACGACTACTAAGTCTTGGTAGCACGGTAGTGAAGTTATAGAAAGGAAAGATGCGGGTCCAAGTCCCGTCTGAAGACTCAGACAAGTTAATTTTATTCACAAGATCTACGCCGGTGAAACCGCGGGACGCTAGTAGTCAACAAACTTGCAATATATTTAACAACATACAATAATAAACATCAACTTATATATACAATTAGCATTTTATATATAGTGTTTTCAATTGTTTTACATTACTACAGCATTAGCAGTTGTTGCGGAACATCTTCACGTTTAACATTCATACCATAAATTAAATGCGAGAGGCTCAGATTGTGTAGTAAGTATACAATGTAGGATTCATTCGGAGCAATTCATATGCAAATTTATTGTAATATCTCAGTTGTTTTTCACACAAACCCATTTAGTTGAATTCTGCTTCGTCCATTTTAGTATATGTATACGTTACGTGTACTGGTTACTGCTCACGCGATGGAGGCATATTCTATCGTGTTTAATATAGACACGTGGTAAAGTCAAGCCAAGTTTAAGCTACAGAACTGGCGAGCAGCACCGTGTATTAATATTACACGAATAATATGAAGCCACTTTCACATAAACATGTGAAATTTGCTCTAAGCTATGAATATGAAAACTAGACAAAAATCGTAGACTTCAAAATATTAAGGATAATGAATTGATAAATTATGTTAAGTTGTTATAAAATATTTTATGTAGTTAAAAATAAATTTTAGGACTGACGCTGAACTTGGCACCGATTTCGATCCCACTTTTTTTTAGGGTTGTAGTCAAGAACAAACCATAATATTAAACTTGGCTCTCATTCACACTTATGTTTTTGATGGAATTAATTCAAGATTTTATTATGAAATCCCAAGTAGAAATGCCATCAAATAAATTCAAGAATTGCGTAATAGATAAACTTAATGCTAAGGCTTATTAATGCTTGAAAGATTATATTAATAATAAAACTGCTTGGTATTAAAATAAATTGCTTAAACATATTAAAATAACGGTTTGTTAGCGCTGACGCTAGTATGGGTTCATAAAATACCTACCATTAGGATTATTGGAATTCCTGTCACCATCAGATTTTCTTGTAGGTTCTTTTCTGATGGCTCTCTCTCTGATAGTAAATTATATATATCAACTGAATTATAAGACCCGTCTGGTGCCGGCAGACTAGTATTAAAGTAGGATACCCAATGACCTATTTTTCAATGACTCTCATAACACTGGTTGTGAGGGTCATCGGTCTTTTGTGTATATTTTTGACGTGACAACGTCTTATAAATTGGTTTGCCGGGTGACACTTCAAGAAACTGCGTTACGCTCCGCTCACGTTATGCGTTCACAATGAGAGCGAGTGAGAGGCACGCGTCCCTCTCACTCGCTCTCATTGTGACGTGTGTTACGCAAATGTATTGCAAGTTATTGTATGTATATTTGTATATAAATACGTATGTATGTGTAAAGGTAAAGATAAAATTTTGTTAATATGAGCGAGCGAGATTCTTTGTATAAATTAATGTTTTAAATACAATTCTTTGTATAAATAAATGTTTTAAATTGTTACTATTATTTCATCCTTATTCCTACTATACGAATAAATATTCACATTAAAATTATTTTACTACTCAAAGTCGTTGTCACGTAAAACTTTCGCCCGTATACCGACTTTACAGGCAACCAATTTTTTTGTTGTTGTTAGGATTTAAAAAATGCCTATTAAAGGCCTATTCAAATAAAAATATCTATGACTTGGATTTTTACATTTACCAGATTATCGTGGAATACATTATGTATTACCACATTACCTGCCGTAGGACAACAACTGTTAGAAAGGACCGGTTGTGCGAGGCATATATCCAACGCGATCCTGCGATCTAGTCAGTTCGACTGTCCTTTTGTGGATGGACGTAATACGCTGCGTGTTCAGGTGAAGTAATTATATATTTTAGACATACCCAATGTGCCAATATACACGTATATTATATATTATTGATATATAACCATCTGGTACCGGCTGAGTAAAGTATCATCCCTGTGCCAGGAGTCGTAAGAGGCGACTGATGTACCGGAACTGACCGAAGGCGGTATATACATCCGTAACAGTGTAACTCAAATGCAAAATCTAAGGATAGGGACGGCAATTATGGGAGAAATCTCCCTTTCTTGTGGGAGTTCTATATCCAGCAGTGGACTTGGTACACAGGGGGTACTTTTCTACTCTCTAGGTAACTCATGGCAAGTAGAGCGAATGTATGCTCTACGATTTCTCTCTTTCTTGGGAAAAAGGGGGAGAAGTCAGCAATGGATATCCAAAGACGGATATGACGATAATAGTTCACGCATTTTATTTTTTTTACATGATAGGTAACTAGCTGTGCCCGTGACTTCGTCCGCGTGGAATAGTTTTTTATAGTTTGGGTACCATACCTCTTTACCTTAACTTATATAAACTCTTAATGTCATGTTTATTTATATCGAATGAATGGCCTGAAAAATAAGTTTCAAGTTTCTAGCTCTAAAAATAGCAATACTTGCATACAACTTTTCATCCCCCTTTTCGACCCCTTACAACCATTAGTTTGAATTTAAAAATAGCCTATGTCCTATCTCAGGGTCTAAAGATTGTCTCTGCCAAATTTCATCAAAATCGGATGAGAGTTTCAGCGGGAAAGCGTAACAGACAGACAGACAGACAGACAGTTACTTTGACATTTATAATATTAGTAAGCATACATAAAATTTGTCTTGAGCAATGAGGTTACAATGAGGTAAGTTAAAAAACGAGGACAATGGAAAAATGGGTCAAAGACTTCAAAATCTTGCATATAGAGATCCGTCAAATTGCAGTGCGACTATCAAATTTCGTGCGGATCGTCTTTTCTGCGGCTCCGCCAGCCATAACAGTCGGCAATTGACCTATTGTGCTGTCCGAACGTTAAATTGGTGTTTCCCGTCTGTCACACACGATTAGGGCTGCCAGAAACCAATGTAGCAGTTACAAAATTGGTAAAAATATTATTTTTTTATATTTTCTAGGAAAAAAATCAAATAACCTTAGACAATTTAATTTTTATATTCAATATTATCTATACATTATAATTAATATTATCAATATATATATAATATTATAAATTTGGAATATCAGTTTGAAATATTAAAATAACTGCATTTTACTAAATGCGTATGGATGTATACACAATACATGTAACAAAACATTTTTTTATATCTATATGTCTGTTTATGGTTAGTAATTTCTGAAACGACTAAAACGATTTTGATGGGACTCTGGCAATACAACAACACGCTGCGACTAATAGAAGCTGAGCAACAACCAAAAATATGTTGCCCAAAGTCACTATTGGAATAGTGACTCGGTTGAAATAAACTTATGTATATGCGTGTTAACGAAAAAATTTGTGTCATATTATCGTATCGTTAAATACATTCCCTTAAATTATTGAGCTTCTAAAAAATATCTCTTCATTTTCATTTTATTCAACTTAAAAATTAAAGATAGTAGGAGGTGTCCGTCCGGTTATAAATTTCTCCTGCAGTGCCTAAATCGAGCGTCTAAGTTTTACAAGCATATAGAGATTGTGTTACTTAAAATATTAAAATATCTTTAGATAATATATGTGATCAATTATTTAGTTAAAAAGCTTTGAATCGAAGTCGATAGGGCGCACCTCGGAGAATCACGTGATTCAATGGTGAGTTGACGTTTAAATTCATTTGTATAATTTGACATTTAAAAATCTTCAAATAAAGAATTTAATGAAAGAGGCGATATAAGTGAACTTTAAAGGTCGTTTATTTGTATTGTCTTCATAACATTATTGTGTATTTGATATATTTAAATAACATTCATTGCATACAAGATATAAACTATCCTCTGTCGAGTTGGATCAAACTGTACAAAGTAGGAAAAAAATTGAGTCACTTTTAAAACCTCCTTTTTTAAAACAGGTTAAAAAATGATGAAACTCGGCGCAACTTAGAAGCTCATCCTAAACAAACACATTGACACATTTTTTAAATAATAGGATGTTATAATAGATTTTATTCAATCTTTAAGATGTTATTCCAATCTCGTTCAGAGAGCAAGACCCCCAAAGTACCCACTTTAAATAGGAATTATCCCAAGTGTACTAATTCATATTTAAGATCGTATTTATTAGAATAAAAATCAACTGTAGTAGAGTCAGGTGGGACTCGAACTTACATCTTTATATACCGAGTGACTGCACTACTGTTGTGCTACCGAGACCGTATGGCATGTCCGGCATGCCAATGTTTTCATGTTCTTATTGTGCTGTGAAGTTATTTCTTCAATGTTGTAGGTAATGGTCAATTATACCTACAAACATTCAAATGTCAAAAAGTTAGAAGCATTTGATAAAGAATAAATAGTTATTTCAATACTTTGAGAGGTTTTATGCATAGAAAAAGTCTTGATTTCGTTATGCTCATATGATCCGAAAATTGGATTTTCATTTCCACAGCAGCAAATAGTTTAGGTTAAATAGATGTCCTATGCCACTAAGAGTCCTTGAACACTGCTAGTTCGTTCCGACACACTAATTGAAAACGATTATAGAAATTATATTTACGGGCTCGATGGGGGAGATGGTCGTTATTACAAATATTTATACGATGATTTTAGTGTTTGTTCTGTGTCTGGGTGTTCAAAATATGAAAATGATATTATTGTTTTATATATAACTTTCTCTCTAATATTTTCTCACATTAACTCGTTTACTACTCATAATAAAATTAGTTTTTTAATGGCTTTAAATCGCATATCTATCTTTTTTAAATATTTGGTTCGACTTTTTGGTTACCTTGCGGCAATTGTTTCAACATTGACAACAGATGTTGGCTAATTATAACTTTTAAATCCTGTTAAAGTTATAATAACAACCTGTACAATGTTTTATTTATTTGAGATTTTTTAATTTAGTATGTTCGCGTTCCAATCCACGCAGTAGATGCTGACATTATTTTGTAATCTGGCAGTGCTGTGATGCTGGCCTTGGTTCTTGATCAAATGTGTGATCTTCTCTTACTAGGAAATCCGTGCCCAGAGAAATGTGAGATGTGACTTAGTTTTCCGCGTTGTTATAGTTAACGGGTGCATTGAGAACATTTGTAGATTTTTTTTCAAACAAAAGCAAATGCTGGTGAAGCCAGCGGTTTTCACCGTGTAGTTCTCATTCCCGTGAGAATATTAAATGATGTAAGTAGGCTCCTCATAACATCAGCTATCACAAAAAACACACAGATAGACGTTTTGAATAGAAATGCTTTTATTTTTCGCATAGTACCTAAACGGTTGTAAATTTGGAATTACAAACAATCACATTTCATTTTTATTATATTACATAGATGTAGAATTCATAAGTCGACCTCATAAACGTCCTAACATATAAATTATTTTTAGTATTTTTTTGTTCTTATGGCAAAGATTAAGCGGTACGACTTATAATTTTCTGCTTATTTTCCTAATTACGAAGGAATAGACCGCGTCACGTCTTAGACGACCCGCACGACTAAATCACCGCGAAAATCCTTCCCCGCCCTCTCACTGGCACAACTCGATCACTAACACTGCACATAGATTCTTATAATAGAGCAGTACACCGCGTTCGCCGACGAACACGTGCAGTCCCTGCCCCAAAGAGCGATAACCGGCAGCCCTAGAGCGACCGGGCTCACTCCGTCCGTCCTCTTTTCCTGAATTTCATGGCCAACGATGGCTGCCCGAGCCTAGGTCGAGCCTATAGATCGCCGTCGATCCCGCGAGCCTTGCGGGCGCGACTGTACGCAGGATAATTACGGGCATCGGACCTCTTGTTTATGAGAGGCTGCGCCCACTTTTTTCAGTGGCGTTGGAATTGACGTCTGAGTAGTCCAGCATTAGGTTCGACCGAAAAAAAAGAAAAAATATAGATATAATATTAACAAGTCACAGCCCTATACAGATTGTATTATTAGTTGTTGATCTTTAACCTGTTTTGTGCACTGATCTATTGAATGAATACGAACTGACCGACAAACCAACCCTGTCAATCTAGTTATAAAGCATGTTCACAATAATTAAATTGAGTTTACAGTTAATTATAATTTACACACAAAACATCTTTTACTTTGCAACTAGCTCTGAGATAAGTCGCTTAAAGCCCATAATATGTAACATTAGGCTCATAAATATTTTGACGGGCCCGATGTCGCAGATTGTAGTGATCCTATCTTGTGCGTCATGGTTCCTGGGTTTGATTCCCCCCCACAGCAAATATTTATATGATAATATTTGTGTTTGTTCTGTGTCTGGGTGTTAAATTTATGTATTTAAGTAGTATATTTGTGATTCCTCTGTTGTCTGGCGTCCGTAACACAAGTGCATTAAGCGACTTGCCACGGTGTCAGGCCAATGTATAAGTGCTGTGGGAATTTATAATTCATTATTAATATTATTATACTTAAATACATACTTAACACCCAGACACAATACGCCAACGAGCCTGTCACCGTGACGGCTTGATAGACATTATTATAAACTGTTTATATTTATTATCTATTATTGTACTATATATAGCACATTCGGCAGTTCCTATCATGTGCGCGTAAGGCCGTGAGCCACCACCCAGTACAAATATTTTTATGATTAATTCTTGTATTTGTTCTGTGTCTGGGTGTAAATTATGTATTTAAGTTTTATATTTGTGATTACTCTGTTGACTGATGACAAAGTGCTTTAAGCGTCTTATCTTGGTATCAGATCAATGTATCCGATGTTGTGTGAGTTTATTATTGTTATTATTTGAGGTTTAGTTGCAAGTAATCAACGATAAAAATATTTGAAACGTGTCAGTTTTTCTAGGGCGTCAATTGTTCTTTCTAGATAACAGAAAAAAATAATTCATCTTTATTCCTTTTGTGTTTGTTTAAATCCCGCTTTCACGTGACCAATCGGCCAATACCTTTTGTAATTACGTGATCCGACCGTCGCAAAGATCACGTTTTTAACAAATGACAATCAGTTATACAAACAATACAAAAACAAAACAAGATCTTGTCTCGGGTTATGAAATCGAATGTGCGTCTACAGCATGGTTTATTGTTAATAGTAGGTTACCGGTAATGGTGGTTGGTAAAATAAGCCTAATTACAACGCCATAAAGTCTATTTAAATGTATTGAAATCGTTTAGCGTTAATTATGTTCTATGTAGAAAGGACAAATCGAATGGTAATGGCGACCTCGACTTACGACATTTTGTAGATTATCCTTCGGAAATTAGAAGTTGTCCTGTACTAAACTTCGTCTAAGTATTGCTTCTTGTTTTATATATATATATATAAAAGGAGAAGCTGTACTAACTGACTGACATATCACCGCAAGGCCTAAACTATAAGGGTTAGAAACTTGAAATTTGGCATAGGGGTTCCTTTTACAAAGTAAGGGAGCAAGAAAGGGATAAAACGGGGGTGCAAAGTTAGTATGAATTTTACTCTTTTAAAAATTATTCAAATGAATTTCACTATAAAGGTTCTTCATAGAAAGTCATGAAATACCAGTAAAAAAATTTTGAAAATAATCCCTCAAGGAAAAGAAGAGAGCAAAGTTAGTATGAAAGTTAATTAGTTATTTAATGCGGGTGAAACCGCAGGGCGCTGCTAGCAAATATATAGATTTAACACCCAGTCATAGAACGAACACAAATATTTATCATATAAATATTGTCCTGGGTGATCAATATTGTCCTGGGCGATCAATACAAAAACAGAAAAATTGCGCTGGATACAAGTCGCCTACAAACGGAAATATTGGAAATATCTTGTGGAGGGCAGCCCAGCAGTGGACGTCTTACGGCTAATATAAGTAAGTTCAATCATTAAAAAGAGAGATTAAAAAAGCTCAGATGTTCCGCTTAATACAAATGTACACGTATAAAAGGGAGAATGTCTTACATTATTCATACAAGATAGAAACTACGGTCACTCTTCTATTAGTTACCAAAAGTGCCATTGTCTTTAGTAATGGTAACACGCGTATTCATCAAATTATCAATACACATAAATAAATTGAAGTGTCTGTTTATAATATTAAAATAACTGTTTTTTTACTAAATGCATATGAATGTTATACACGGCACATATACTCGTATATCATTTTTTAAATCTTTCTGTCTTTTTCTCTTTGTTTGAGGTAATCTCTGAAACGGCTGGGCCGACTTTGATTATACTTTAACTTGAAGATAGCTGATTTAAGAAGTAACTTAGACTATATAACACCACTCTACGACTAATAGGAGCTAAGCATCAATCAATAATGTGGCAAAAACGGGCAAAAATATACGTTTTGAAGAGAATATGCCACCCAAAGTCACTATTCCACGTGGACGAAGTCGCGGGCACAGCTAGTTAATAAATAAAAACAATACGATAACAGATACATGTAAATAAGTGTACATTATCACCTCGCTTATTTAAAACCTGATAATTACAAGAACAAGTCAGACCGCATATTCTCTCCGCATATTCCTTGTGCTTAGTTCAACTAATTATCTGATTAAGAAACGAGCTAAGAAACTGAAACTGAGAACAGTGTCTATAAAAAGAAAATATTTGTACTTTTATTTGTTATTTCACTAATAGAAATCTTATTTCTTCAGAAGTAACATGGTTTTTATCTTATTTAATAAACTTTCAGAAACTTTCATCCAACATCCCTATATTCCAACGGGAAAGGGAACAATACCTTAACAGCATAGCCGTCCTATGCGCCATATTTTCGTGTAAGTTACTGATCGCTAAAACTATGTTTCATTTACAGGTGGATCCTATCTTTGCGCCAAAGGTAGTGGATTCGATTCCCACCCAGTACAATCAGCATATTTATATGATGAATATATGTATTTCTTCTGTGCCTGGATGTTAAATACATATTTAAATATTGTATTTACCATTCCTTTGTTGTCTGATGACCATAACACAAATGCTTTAAGCGACTTCTTTCGAAGTCAGGTCAATGATGTGGTGTGAATTTATATAAAAAAAAGTATCTACTAAACATGTTTGCATGGTTCGGATCTTAGACTATATGAGGGTGTAATGATTTACTTTGCGTGCATACAGTGAGGCATCTACATATAACAATCTTTGCAGTGTTGTATTGCTCCATCGGCCGCCGGAAGAACTTTTTTTTTTATTTTTCGTCGCGCTCCAAATGGACTGATTATTTTTATAGCAGACAAATGTTTTTTTTAGACTTCACCATACCAACTATTTACGGTTACAGTTTTACGGTTTATTGATATTTTCTTGTGTAATGTTACTTACAGCTTTGACTGAGCGCGTGTCGTTTGGTACCGGCAGAGTAGAATAGTACCACCCCTGTACGAGGTATCGTAAGAGGCGACTAAGGTATCAGAACGAACAGACGGTTTTTTTTTATTTTTTATGGACGAACCTAGTGCTGGACTACTCAGACGTCAATTCCAGCGCCACCGAAAAAGAGGGCGGGGCCTCTCATAGATGAGAGGACCGATGCCCGTAATAATCCTGCGTGCCCCGCGGCCGCGACCGCGCGTTTAGCGCGGCCGCGCCCGCAATGGCTCGCGAGATTTGAGCAGGACCGACGGCGTGACCGAGGGCGCCTCTAGAGGCTCGACCTAGGCTCGGTCGCCGTCGTTGGGGTTGAATTTACTATGAATGAATTAAATTAAAACAAAAGAGGACGAACAGATTGAGCCCGACAGCCCTAGGGCTGTCGGTTATCGCTCGTAGGGGCAGGGACTTCACGCGTTCGCCGGCGAACGCGGTGTACTGCTCTGTTGTACGAGTGCATGTGGAGTGTTAGTGGTTGAGTTGTGCCAGTGAGAGGGCGAGAAATGGCTGCGAGTTTCGCGGTTATTTTGTCGGGAGGGTCGTCTAAGACGTGAAGCGGTCTACGAGATCGGACGTGAACAGACGGTGTATCAGTAGCTTAAATGTACAGGGCGAGGATGAGCAGCAGCATCTCCTTCGTGAAGCTACGATAAGCCCTGCGATTGCCAACACGCTTGCCCAGGGCGGTAATTATGGGCATAATTGCCTCTTTCTTAAGGAAGCGTTTGTCCAGCAGTGGACTTATAAATGCTGATATGATCATGAATAGCGTGAAAACGAAATTTGAAATAATCTATATAACCTAATTTATTCCATGAAATATACTCAAAAGCTGTCTAGAGATTATGTTACTAGTCCTTTTTAAATCGTATCGTATACAACGATGGTCATGCCTAAATAATAAAATTAAATTATGGGCAAAATTCCCCCTTTCTTGGGAAGGCTTATGTCTAGCAATATACTTCCAATGACTGATATCATGCTGAAATGCGTGAAAACGAAATTTAAAAAATCTACATTACCTAATATATTCCTTAGCCTAAATTTTATTAGCTTCATTAGTTTCTGTTATCAGTCTTGTCAAGATTGTATTGTATCTACAACAGTCATTCTTGAATATCGTCACCGCGAGTATCCAACACGCGTTGGGGGGATATAAGTACTGCAAATACAAATCAATTAAATTCATTTACTTCAAAACAATATACATTGCGTGGAAAACATAATATTACAATTGATAAGCACAAAATATTTAAAAAATGCAATTAATTTTACACGGATATACCAAAAATAAAATTGTTTGTTATCGCAAAGAGAGCCCGGTCGCACAAGTGCGGTCGGTACTCGCTAGAGAGGCAGGGACTGCACGTGTTCGCAAAGAGGAGGAGTGAGTGAGCCCGGTCGCACTAGTGCGGCCGGTATTCGCTAGGAAGGCAGGGACTGCTCGTGTTCGCAAAGAGGAGGAGTGAGTGAGCCCGGTCGCACTAGTGCGGTCGGTATTCGCTAGAGAGGCAGGGACTGCACGTGTTCGCAAAGAGGAGAAGTGAGTGAGCCCGGTCGCACTAGTGCGGTCGGTATTCGCTAGAGAGGCAGGGACTGCACGTGTTCGCAAAGAGGAGGAGTGAGTGAGCCCGGTCGCACTAGTGCGGTCGGTATTCGCTAG
>JACJUM010002279.1:8427576-8551599 GCA_020976665.1 Heortia vitessoides | reverse complement strand
TGTAAACACATGCATTTAAAACCAATATATACACACGTACAATGATAACGAGCTGTACCGGTTCAAGATAATATATTAGGATCATTATATATGTATAATATGTATATATAAAGTGTTTACGCCAAAAGCATTTGTATGATAACCACCTACTTCGGCCGTGTTTTCTGTTCTATTATGGTCGAAACGTGACTGTAGCGACTATAGATCGCAACATTCATTGACAAAACTATTACATAATTGCGAAAAAATGCTTTCATGCTGACAGCTATCTCGAGTAATTTAACTTAATATAAAGAAAATTTTGTGTAGGTGATTTGTGTGAATGATTCGGTTTGTGCTACTAGCTTATGACCTGGTTATAGTTATATATATATATATATTTTTTGTTGGCTGTTGGCTATAGCGTGGTAGTAGGTACATATATCATGCCCTATAACATTCCTCCATGAATGAACTATCAATTCTAACACTATTTTTTTAATCCAACCAGCAATTCCTTGGATTAGCGCGTTCAATGTTATTGACGCGAATTTTCTACAGAGATATTCAATTAGCAAAACTGGTGGTAATATGTGGGTATGTAGTTATATATAAAACTGAAATTGAATACACCATTGGATAGCTAATAGATACGAAGAAAGATCTAAGAATCTTCCAAGAAATTATTAGCAGTCCCGAAGAAAATACTGGTATGATGTGACAATATTCTCAAGTCGCAAGGTTGGCAACACTCTTGTGGTATATCTTTGATGAAACGAGCGTATATAGGCTACGATGACGCTTACTATCTACTAACTGCTTGTTAGTCGACTAGGTCAAAATTAAGTATGAATTTAAGGTAATTGCGATTAACTTATGTTATTTGGTAGCCGTCTCTGCTTGCATTATGAGCAGAATATCAAACGATCCGCTAGTTTCACTCAAGGTCCATAAAAGGTTGCGATACAAAAGTTTAAACAAGGAAGGTTTTGCAAGGGTACCTGTTGGCGAGGTCGACTCACGGCCGCGGATTCGGTCATTATTGAGCAAGATTCGGATGCGGTTTGGTTACAATCTGTGTACGTTAGTCTGAGATTTTATCATTCGTATCGACGATTTTAATATAACATCAAAAGTCTATGTAAATATATTGGTAAGCTAAGTAATCTGTCATTATTAACTTATGTTTCAAGAAATTTTATTCAAGTGAAATTGTCAAAAGTTACAGAGCAATTATATCTAAATGTGTAATATAGTAGGTATCAAGGGTAATAACTATAAGAAAAAAACCTTTGTAAAGTTAAAAAAAAATTTTAAAAAAAGCATTCTATAATATTTTGAAAATGTTATTAACATAATTATACGCAATATGTGATGCCATTAAATCGTTTAATGCTAATAATATTTTTCCAATATATGAATTAGCTTGTTCCTAATTTAGTAGAAAGAGATTTATACAACATAAGGAAGAAACAGTTTAGTATAAGGATATGAGCCACATTTCGACCATATTATGGTACAAAAGGTAGATGGTATACAAAGTATTTACCTATTAGTGCCTGGTAATATTCTTATTGCTTTCTCTTGCAGACGATAAGAAAAGGCAATAACAAACTACATAATAGCTATTTAATTGCAAAAAAGCTTGCTATTTTGGCACCTTTTGATTAAACTATGCGGTTTTTAGAAAAATAAGTACCTAATTACTTTAATTTTATGGGAGAATAAGAAATATAACAAAAACACCTGTGTGAACATTACTTGCTTACCTATCAACATTCCTATTGCAATAAATATAGCAACACGTGTAAATCATGCAATTAAAGTAGATTATAATTTTTATAAGTGATTCTATGTTTATTTACATTAATATTTAAATAACTTTGTAGTAGACGTCCTTCGTGTGCGTTATGTGACTACAAAAAAACTGTCTAATATAATCATAACCATCATGTCATTAATTCCAATAATAGTTTGTGTGATTCCAATAAGACCGAACTCATAATTACAATAAACTGCGTAAATAAGACAATAAACAGAATCCAGAACCAATATTTTTTTGCTCATTCTCAATGCCAACAAGTTTCATTTCTTATTCGTTACTTTTGTCGTACTAAAAATATTAACAATATATGCCTTTGACTTACTTACCTGTGGTTAATTCCCATCAAAGTACAAAAAACAACAAATTTCTGGGCACGTTGAGGATACCAATGATAACATCCTCTCATAAATGAAACATCGATAACACACAAACAATAGGTCACTAAGTGAATACCGCGAAATCACTTCAAAATAAACTCTTCTTACGAATTATCAAAAAGTTTTAAATACACAGTAAACAAATCTGTATTAACTTTCTTTAATCACTCCAAAAGCTGTTTCGTGTATATTATCATTGAAAACTACGTTGACTTTTACGTTTTTTAATACGACAAGCGATATTTTTAGATTACCTGCGTCGACCCTACCACACGCGCTTCAAGTGAACGACTAAAATTATTTTGATCTTGGTAAACCGGTTGAACTTAGATTGCGAACGAATTGAAGGCACGGAGCGGACCTATCAACGCTTAACTCTATAAAACTGACTATAGAGAGCGCTTTATACGACTTTATAATAAACACCATCTAGTAATCATATTTTAAAGTACTGTGTACGAAAAGTACTATTTCCTAGCTATCCCTGTATTATCTATGCTTAAAGTTACACAGCGCCATCTAGCGTCAATAGTGAAAATTATAATATGCTTTAGGGTGCTTCATTCGTAAAGAGTGAGTGTATAATCAGAAATGTCAACGATTTCACACTAGATGTCTTACTTCAGATAAAAAAACCTAATTTATTTCTTCGAATGCTGTATCTATGTGTGTAAATGTAGCTGGTACCTAAATAGGACATACAATTCCTCAATAAAACAATATTTTGTTGCTAAAACACTATATATTTGTAATTTAATCGGAAATCTAGAACGTGAGGCTAAAGTAAATTGTGACTTTATTGTAATTATACCAAACCTGATCTTCCACGGCTACTGATCGGCGTACCACTGCCAGTGGCTGCGTTTCCTCCAACTATCCTGTACCCGAGTTCACGGCCGTCATTTAAATAAAATGGATTTGAAGCCACAAATGATGGATACGATGATCCTTCCGAGTACAAATATCCTGGATGACCGGTTTGACTTGGTCCAGTAGTACCATAAGTTGCAAAGTTTGACTGACTCGCTTTATTAAGACTACCAAACATATCACTCAAGTCCAACTTCTTTAAATTATTAAATAAGTTTTCGAATAATCCACGTTGTTTAAAAAACAGTGTTGGGTCGGTTTCAGATGTATAATTTCTCATTTCAGATATATTTGACAAATTAGTTTTTTGTAAGGGTATCACTGCTCCGAGAGTGTTAGGTAAGTTCACAGACGATAGTAAGACAGCTTCAAAATATGACAAGTTAGGAGGTATATTCAAATTGGACGCAGTAGTATCTAGGACGGTCGTGATCGGCCTTAGTCTCAGATTGTCCACATCTATGATATTTCCGTTAGAATCTATAAGAAAACCTTCTTCAGTTATATACAGTTGGTTTTCTATTAGTGTCCGTTCTATGAGTTTCTTCAACGACGATACATCTATGTCGCTCTGCAGCATTTGGTCATTCTGCAGGATCAGTTGCATTTGCTGTTCAAACCACTCATGGAAGGTTTTATACGAACTGTTTATTTGATAACTGTGTTTTAAAGCCGGTAGATATTGTTTCATGTATCTGTTAGGAAAGTTTAAATATGTTTTTATCAGTTTTATTGTTGCTTCGTTTCTTATGCCGCCTGGTTTTAGCTGATGTTGACCTGCGTCCATCATGTTCACGTATTGGTTAGTATCAAATTTTTGAACAATAGGCTTGTTAGTCGGGCCCTCTGGAGCTTGTGGAAGATTTGGTTTAATTTCTTTTACAGTAATCGAGCTGTAATCACTTGTTTGGTTCGGTTGGACAACAATTGTAGATACGGGAACGGATGTTGGTTGTTTACTTTTGCTATTTGTAGCAATTTGTAAGTCAATGAAATAAGGATTTAAATTGAGACTCTCATACAAAGCCGGTGATTTAGGCGCTCTTATTTCGTCGACGATATTAACAGTCGGGTCTGGAAATTTAATTTGGATATTTTTCTTAGGCGTAAACAGTTGCATGACACCGGTTTGAGGGTTCCTGTACAGGTATAACACAAGTCTTTCCAGGTTTGATCCGTCTGTGGTCAACACTGTTGATAACTTTGGAAAGTTTCCTTGAAGGCAAATACAATTTTCTTTGGAATTAGCCGGTTGTTTTTGTACATCCTCATCATAAACGAGACTGTAGCTGAAATTTAACAATGTTTAGCTTTTATATTAGAATTAAACAGGTGAACGTTCAGTTAAAACAACGGTTATAATATGATGATAGATAGTGATGTTGGTGTATGTAGGAACAAATATATCTTAATGTTCTTTAATAAAGCTCCACACAGACTGCACTGACTTCATAAGAACGACATAGGCCCTCTCGCATAGAAACGCAGACTCGGCGTCATGGCGGAATTTGTTGCCTAAACATTTTCTGTACATTATGTTACTCGAAAACCAAGCTTATAAATACCAATATATATATTATTATTGCACTGCTGATCCTTTAGCAGACATGTCGAATTTTTCTTTTTATGCTGCGGATACTGAGCCATTTCTTTATGTTATAAGTAATTGTTACATGGTACAATTAGTATATTACAAAAAGCCGTAAGGTACCGGCCCAGTAGAATAGTACCTCCCCCTGTACCAGGTGTCGTAAACGGCAAATAAGGTAGATAGCGGTATATCCAATTGAAATAGTGTAGCTCAAATGCACAGGGTGGGGAGGTGGGGATGGGCAGCAGTATCCCCGTCGCGATAGCTGCACTCGTATGGGCAAGCGTCGTAAGTGCAGCGGGGGATGATAAGATGATGATCATATGATATATATGATCATTGTTTCCACATTATATATATAATGTGGAAACAATTCTTTTAGTTAAATAGGTGATGAAATCGGTTCAGTAGCGGTAGAGTTTAAAGATTGGAAACAAACAAATTTGTTATCTTTATAATAGTAAGTAAAAATATAATTCTATTTACCAATCGACGAAGGTCACAAAACACGCGATACCGAAAACTAAAATCTGAAACATATTAACAATCGTTAACTTTCTTTTGTTAGTAACTTACTCGGATATCAAATTCACAAAACCAGGCCGCTAATTACTGAGGCATCGATTCGAGTAATTGCCACAATCACGTTTGCTCACTTTATTGGGTAAGTCGTTCGACGTTCTATAACTGATGATGATTATAGTGACTGGTTTTGTTTACTTCTCGCACTAGTTAATGTCGAGGACCGTCGTTAGCTGCCAGTACTTGAGGAATATATCGTGTAAAAATTAATGACACTCAATTAATTGGAGCAATGTTAAAGTAGTGTTCATCTAAAGTATTTAGATTAAAATATAAATAAGCCAATTTATAAGGTGAAAGTATATAAAACATGGTAGCAGACTGAAGAGGAGAAGCAGCAAGAAATAACCTGTTATAGGACCAAAGAAAGTGGGAATCAATGTGACCTAGATACTTGTTTTCAGTTTGGTCTAAAAATGCATATATACAATTTAAAAGTCTTTTAATTGTGTATAACTAATTTAGTTGTATATCCAATTGAAAAAAGGTTAAGAATTGTTTATAGATTTGAGAGTATGGATCGACCTATAATCGATTATACTATCTGATACATATTTATCCACACACCTTTTTTTCCAAGACTGCGTATTGTTAAACATAAAACAGCATAAATAATTTTCTGTCATATTATATTATTTTAAATAAAGATATATGGAGAGAACGAGTTCAATTGTATTTAATAATAGCATCTTCTGCAACATCTTCAGCAATAGTGTCTGTCACAACTCAAAATTGAATGAAGTGTTAATATCTACATATATATTATATACAACGAAATAACAAAAATTAATCCATTATAACTTATTTGAATGTTAAGTATGAATTTGGGAGTTATTGCGAACACGAATTTTATAGGTACCTCTAGGTGCAAATTAATAATTTGATATTTAATCCTGAACAATGTAAAATCAACTTACCTTCACTCCCATCTTGAGAGTTTCCTCCGTGGACATATAGTAAATTGTTTTCAATATTAGTTCGTTTTTATAAAGGTACGAAGGAAAATAATTAACGCAATTAGTGCGAATATTTTTTAATTAACAGAACTTACCGATTTTCTATAACAAATAACTGTAGCTAAGCATGTTAATTAACTAAATTTAGTTAAACTAATTGTGTTTTGGGTACCTCTAAGGAAAGGATTATTTCTTGTGTAATTTTTATTACATTTCGTTAAGAAACAGCTAAATTATATATTTGTTTGCTTTGAAATAGCGGCCACCTGCCTTCGCGAAATATCGTCTCTTTTCACACACTTAGAGACGTCAGAGCTTCGCGGTATAGATTATTGGATTATTGCTATAAAAGTAAGGAAGAAAATCTATTACGCTAAATGAATTAGTTGACTTTTATTGACCAATTGTATCGATTTCAGTACCGGCATTGTAGTTACAAGTTTTGGACATCAATGATCCAAAATAGCTCTGCTGCGATCACTGGCCATTTGTTGGCTTTTAATGTTTCAAAGTTAGCCTATTTGTGGATTACTTAATAGTACATAGACATCTTCGCTGATTGATACGTCCTGCAAAAGAGTTTAATTCATTGAGTATTTTATATTTTCAATATAATTCTTGTTTATGATTTAATGTTTTCCATTTGATTGTCACTCACTGTCACTTAGGGAAAAATTACTGTATGCAATCCAGTTATTCAAATCGTTCAAGTTCATGTAAAATTTGATTGTTCTTTATCAAAAATCAAAATATTCTCTATATTAGTGCAATATAACATAATGCAGGCAGTCAGGGCATTGAAGATCCGTGGACAGTTCCTCACATCCCTCAAGAGCCGTCTATTTGATGCTTCTACACCTAACGTGAGGTACATGTATCAATCGAAAGCATACAACAGGGGCTTTTTCCCTTATCAAATTGGCAGTGCCATATACAACGAGCGGCACAAAAAATATGCCTTATTATTAACCAAAGGTAAAATTGTGCAATATGTATCCCACGTGTTCGTAAAGATACAAGTACCCTTCTTGTTTAATCGGGTTTTCGCGAAGTTCCAAGTGGAGAAGGGAACGCCGGTTCCGGAGTCAGCTAGAAGATGTGATCTGGCCTCTAATACAGACGAGGATATTTACCACAGTGCGACTCAGTCTAAATTAGAGCAAATTAAAAAGAAATTGAAGGAGAAGATCCAGGAAAGGGATACAACACCGGAACCTAAAAGGACCGAGCCCTAAACCTTCAGCAAAGTAAACTGTGGTTTAACGATTTATATATACAAATCTATTAAATTTTCGCAAATGATATTAATTTTTAATGGCGAGACATTGAGTTCAAAATTAACAGTGCACATTTTGCTAGATTTGTGTATATGCCGTGGGATATGCCACTTTGAACATATGTATTGTAGTTAATCCTGTTCAACACAACAATATGTTATAATATAAGGGATATTTTTATATCATAACATTGGCGAGCAGCATTTTGTGATTTGTCTGCTAAAATGCGCTAACTTACGTTTGGTAATTTATAAACGTTTGGTATATTGAAAAATTTCGTTTATCTGTCTATGATACATATCATCCAACGTACACATTAAAAAGAAGTTCACTGTATCTATTGATGATTCAATTTGAGCTTATAATTCAACTCTTAGCGAAGACAACAGTGCAATCAACTTTGTACTGTTACAAATTACTACTTATTGGAACAAATATAATTATTATTAACAAATCTTTTGGCAGTCTCTTTAGGAGGGGTCTCAAACTTAACACAATGTATAATTATACTGGTTCTGGGAAAGAGAACAATATCTGAATTTCAAGATGTTTAGCAACATTAGCAAAATCTTTTTTTAATTTATTATCATGAATATATTTTAAATGTACAAACTGAAGAGGTTTTTTTTATTAAAAGCTAACAACCAATAATAAAAAAAATCTCATATTATATGAATTTATTATCATAATTATATTTTAAATGTACGAAATAAAAAGGATTTTCTTATTAAACGTCACGAACCAATAAAAACAATTATCTCATATTATAATTTTGAAATCGAAGTCCGAATCATTTGTATTTATTTGGAGATTAAATATTTATTTTTCTTTACTTGTTTATTTGTAAAATATCTTATTCCATGAAAACAAGAAGTTGACTCTTTTGAATACTTTAAATTCAGATTTCGAATATATCATTTGCAAAATGTCCTTTCATGATTCAACGTAATTTAGACGTTCATAATGTAAATTCTTTTTAAAGTTTATTTAATTTTACTTTCGAGTGTCCGATTACCTTGTACTAACGGTACTCTATAAAACTCTAATTCTCAAAAAATAAATATGCATTATTTACAAATTTGTACTTAATGACTTGCAATTAAAGTGAAACGTTGATTGCAAAATTTGACAGGCAGCTCCCAGAGGATTGGCGTTTCTGCATCGAATCGACATTATTCTTAGGATTATATATTTGTACCCGCATTTCCCGCGGGGTTTCGAAGAAATAGTTCCCACGAGATGACGATCTGATATATCCGCTAGCAGGCGACCACTGGAAGTTGATTCATCACCAAAATTACTGGCGAACAATAAAATACGCAAGCAATCAGTCGAGTACGGGTCAGTGTAGCCAGTTCAAATGAAGGTAAGTGTTCGTAATTAAAAAACGACGTTGATGATTTATTTTTCGACATTCCTGAGTGGGTCGGATTGGCCCCTGATGGCTGAACCCACCTCGCCACTGTCACTGCTCGTCTTAGGTACCGTCAGCAAACTTATATTATTAGTTACTGTTAAATAAACCACTTAGTTTATTATTTCAAGTTAAAAACAGTACATTTGTGGACTTGCTCTCAGTGCTAGTAAACCGCCAAAATGTAAAATAAGTTAATGCAGATAAAATAAATAAAATAAAAAAATTATTCAAATAATATTATTACATAAAACTTTGAAATAAGTTGAACATTTAAATTTAAAAAGTTTAAAAGTTTCAGTTAACCTTAGGATTAAAGAAAATATTTGTTAGAAAAATATTAATTTGTCTCATGTATTAGATAGGACTTGAACCTACATCTTTCCCTTTTCGGGGTACTGTCGTTGTACTAACAAGGCCTTAGTAGACACGCGACACAATTGTGGTGTGTTCTTTTTATGTAGACATATTAGCGCCATCTGTTCAGTGTTGCAAATAAATAAAAACAAATAAAAAAGGCTTTATTGTTGTAATGTACATGTTTTTCTTAACAATTAATTTACATTTAACTTCTTTTTATTATCGGTATTTCCTGTACAGCTTGTCAGCAGTGTCGCAAACAATTACCTTTCAACCCTCATTATAGTTTACAAGTTAGAAGCAATAGATTAAGCAGACATAGTTACAAAATCATTTTATTAGTTTTATGCATTGAAAAATAATATCATATAATATAAAATAATACATTACGTAACATTGTATGTGTTACAAAACCTACACGTATGTTGGGTATCAGATGATACCTAATGCTCGTAGATGGCGGTATATAAATCGGAAAAAGCGTAGGGTATAGGCGTTGGTAGAAATTGGCAACAACAACAAGTCATTTCAAAGACGTATACGTATACACACATGAGATGAGTAATAAATCTGTTTTATGCTATCGGTACTTGCGTCCGCGCATCAGGACGGGAGCTTCACGCATGGCGAGCGCAGCATGGGGCCAATCTCTGTTTGTGGAGATAATCTACTGTCTGGCACGGCCTGTAATTACCACTGTACCACGGTAACACACCTCCGGGATGTTACGTGCGTGTTACTTGAAATGGCAAGCTTATGATTCATTGGTATTAGTTTATCTTCAGTTGTTCATATATGGTCTTTAAACTATTGACGGGAAAATAAATGACGAAAATAGGTGGAAACTAAATCCTCATTTTTGGACTAACCTAATGCTGGCTGACTCTGACGTTCCAGCATCACCGGGAAGATTGAATCCGTTTTTATGTTAAATCATAAACAGAAATAAAAAGTAACAGAACAAAAAATATATAGAATGATGTATGTTAATGTGTACACATGTTGTACGTACTAAACAGAATTTCTAGCAGTTATCTGAAACAAATTAGGCTCTGCTCTGAGGCATTATTTTATTCAAATCAGACGATGGTGAAAAGAAAATTCCTTAATCGTACAAATTTTACGTATCTTTTTCGTGTTAAAAATATACGTTCATTTTTTAAAGTAGTTATAGTATAAATGATAAAAGATATCCAAACTCATTTCAAAACACGATTTATCGATTCCTCTTTGAATATTGTCATCTCGTAGTTGAAGAGCTGAAGTAGTTAAGAGCAGATACTTGATTCTGTGTCCATTCTCATATTTTTTTCTTCGTATTTACATAAAATACACAAGTACGGAATAAGGAATACAAGTGGAGCAGTGACTTATTTATAAAAATCCAAAAAGGCTTCTTCGCTAGATGGAACATGTTGTTTTTGAATATTTACATGATGTAAATTTCTTTTAAAGGTCGTCTGCATTGGTACATCACCCTTACTTTTTTCCACAGCCAAATAGCAGTGTTCGCATTTCTGTGTTCCGATTTGAAGGGTAAAAGAGGCACTGAAATTATGGGGGTAAATGTTACATTGTATCTTTATTTCATAAGGCTGGTGACACGTTAGTGATATCCTTGTAATGATACGAGCGGTTATAAGCTGTTACCATCAAGCGGACCGTATGTAAAAAACATATGTTGTGAACACCGTTAGCTGTGAGGTACCGACAGGCAGAGTAAATTAGTTCCTCCCACTGCACCAGGTATCGTAAGAGGTCCCTGGTATCCCTGGCAAGAAAGCTGCGCTCTGCGATTGCTAACACACTTGCCCAACGCGGCAATTATGGGCAAAAAACCATTCTTAAATAGGCCTATGTCGAGCAGTAGACTTTCAATAACTGGTGTGATGAAGCTGTGGACACAGAGACATACACTCACGTCTATTTATAGTGTAGACACCAATATATCTCTCAAAAATTTCATAGAAGAAATACTAATATATCTTCTTCATTCTTTATGAAGATATTTTAGTATTTCTTTGTGGTGTTACAGTAGGTATACAAAAATCCTTAGAATTTTATTTATAAAAAAGGTATTATTACAATTACTTCTCACCAAAGTAAATAGAATCAATCATCACATACTTTCATTGGTTCCTCCAGATTCATTAATCTTTTTTTGTGGCAGTTGAATATAGTCCGATTTTTTAAACTATGACAGTGTCTCAATTTAATTTCCATACTTAGAAAATTATGTGTAAAAAAATGTATATAATTTACGTTAACATATTCTTTTTTTATATTAATAACAATCACACTATTACAATTTATTTTAATTTCAGAGACTTCTTAACATAAATTACAAAAATTACTGTAATGTAAACTTTTTTCTTTTTTTAAATGATATTTGATACATAAATAAGATAGATATTTCAGATTATATGGAATTATTAGGAACGCATGATTCTAGAACAGAATATTTCACAGCTTCAAAACTATTTTTTGTTTAAATACAATTCGCTTTCGAAATACTTTAATAACTTGAAGAGCAAGACTACATTAGGTCTAGCCTCATTAAATAAATAGGTTTTAAAACTATACTTATAACAATATGATCACGGTATTATAAATTGTAAAATTACTTCCAAACACGGAACAAACACAAATAAGATAATGTAAATATTTGTCATGGATGACGACTTCGGCGAAAAGGATAATCAAAATCACTACCATCTGCGATATTAAAATAATAAAAACACATTGAGGTATATTAATAACTTAGTGTAATATATGTAAAGTTGAAGTTCTGGAATAGAGACGACGCACCGGCACACGCAGTATGCGGTCACCTGGGACAGTCGATCTCCCTAAAATCGCAGTATTACGCTGGACGCAGGCCGCACAGAACGGGTTCTTTTGCAAATATCTTGCCCAGCAGATGACGTCCTACTGTTGTCGTCATCATATCAGATGATAATGAATAAATAAACTATTCGGCTGTTAAGCCATTTTATATTAATGCATATGATATCTATATAGGTATATCAGGTGACGTAGGCGTTTGAGGTCCAGGAACCGACAGAGCAGTGTAGCTAAAATGCAACAGGTCGGTAATGGGTAGCAGCGTTCTCATCGCAAAGTCGCTCTGCGATTGCCACCACGCGGGCCCAGCGCGTCAATTATGAACAAATCCCCTGTTTTGGGGGAATCTGTCCATATCCTCAGTCCTATGTGCAGCTGTGGACGTTTTACGGCTGATGTGATGACGATGATGCTACTAATAACATTATAATATTTAATTAAGGTAAAGATTAATTGTCAACAGGCACAAGCGATTAAAATAGAACCCTTTTTATGAATTATGATTAAACTTCGACCACCAGGCGACCACAGCTAGTGTTCGAAATATGAATTTACAAATAAACAGGAAAACGATAGCGTCTTGCACGGAGTCTCAATGACTGCTTGATTGACCACCATTATATGCGGCACCATATTGTTTTCCACACATGTTACACGTTAAAAGTTACATTTGACAGCGAAGCGTGGTCGACGGAATAAAGATGGCCGCGCACTTCACACAGGCCGCGCCTTTGTGAGTCCGCTTTGAGCTACCGAGCAACGCCGAACTGTAGGGGTGCCACTTTGGTTTATTATTAAAAAGGAAGCGATAGGAAACTAACTTCACCGAAATTAAATACTTAAATATCATCATGCAAATGGGAAAGAGAACGGCGTGCGATTAGGTGAGGCGAGTACGTAGGCGGCGAGACCAGTAGAGTAGAATAGTATCTCCCCCTGTACCAGGTGTCGAAAGAGGCGACTAAATTACTAGAACCGACAGATGGCGGTACATCCATGAAAAAAAGTCAGTTTGAATGTAGAGGGCGGGGATGGGCAGCCGCTTCCCCGTCGCGAAAGCTGCGCTCTGCGATTGCCAACACGCTTGCCCAACGCGGCAATTATGGGCAAAATACCCCCTTTCTTAGGGAGGCCTATGTCCAACAGTGAACTTTTAATGGCTGGTATGATGATGATGATAATGAAATGCGAAAGGAATCTCACGTCTTTACGATACCATTCCAAGTTTGCAACTTATTAAGCCGTAACGGCAAAGTAGAATAGAACCGATAGATACGGATGTACACCTTTCCAAATCAGCATAATATTTTAAACGTAACAGGGCGGACATGTGCAGCAGCATTCACGCTCTGCGATGCCGACGAGGCTGCACAGCGCGTCAATTATGGACAAATTCTTTCTTTCATGAAAGGTCCATGTCCAGCGGTAGACGTTCCATGGCTGCTATGATGATTATAATTAGTTATTTTTTGATACCTTGGCTAACTCTATTTAGAGTACAACTGCAATTGAAAAATATTCCTTGTCATCAGTAAAAATTTATTAAATTTAGTAATTCATTTAAGAGTTCATTCATTTAAAATTAGGCACATTATAATTTTTTTAACAAATAATTAAATATATTATATAAAATATCGCGTAAAGAAACACATTTCTTATATAAGATTCCCATTTACAAACTTCTTTATAATTGTTGTGTTTTTATAAAAATCGGATGCAGCCCTACAAGAGCAGACACGCAGCATTCATTACAGATATTCAATTGATAATTAAGCTCACATTACGCTATGCTTTCCTTTCACAAAGGCATTCTTGTAAAAACTACACTGAATCATTGGTTTTTATAGCGTCGTCATTTTCAACTCTTTTGTCAGAATTCCCAAATTGCATTTCGATTGGCCAATTTCTATTCAGTACAGCGAGAGCTGAACTAAAAACTATTTTGGAGTAATGTATCATAGTTTTTTGTTAGAATTTATTGGTATAATTATAGTGTGTGTTTGTTATCCTTATTTGATTTACTATGATGTGATGTATTGAAGTCAATTATCTAGGTTTAAACACAATATAATATCATAGAGACTGAATAGGTTTTTTGAACGTTTTCTTCTGACTGCTCTAACGTATATTTAGTGCCACTAAAAAAATAATAACAAAAAATCCCATACATTGACCTGACTCCGAGATAGCCTTGCCTATATTTTGGATATCAGACTACAGGGGAATCACCAGTTTATTTTTAAATATAATTAATACCCAAACACAGCACTAATAGATGTTCTTTACATAAATGTTTGTCCTGGGTCTGGATCGAACCTACAACCCTTGGCGCAGATGATAGGGAATGAGCCAGGACACTACCGAATATGCCATTGAGGCAGCCTGGAAGAAGGAAGATACTAGAAACTACCTCAATTTGTCATGCTAAAGTCTTCTTTCATTACATAGACTACCAGAGATGAAGTTAGATCACCATTTAGAGATAACGGCTTAATGCACTTGTGGACATACTTAGATAATATAATAA
The DNA here is from genome assembly GCA_020976665.1 of Heortia vitessoides. Lineage (NCBI taxonomy): Eukaryota > Metazoa > Arthropoda > Insecta > Lepidoptera > Crambidae > Heortia > Heortia vitessoides. The sequence continues at coordinate 8,536,997 of JACJUM010002279.1, read as the reverse complement.
ACATACTTTAGAAGTTTTATGCATTGGAAAATGCAAAATTTTGTATTAGATATGTTAAATTCTATTTATTGGTCTCTTTGTACTGAAATTTTAGCGCTATATTTCTTTGTAGTAGGTAATGACAACGGCGAATGATTTTTTCGACGTGTCAACTAAGGTCTAACACAACAGTGGTGCAGTCCCCCGCTAAGAGAAAGATGCAGGTTTGAGTGCTGCCTGAATCTTGAGACTTGTAGTTACAGAAAAGTTAAACTTTTTCTAGTAAATATTATCTTAATATGACAGTTTTTACCCGACTTCTGACTTGACAGACTGTACCCGAATTCTGTGATTACTTTTTAAAGATTACATAATTATTGATTTTTATATATAGACTACCAACATATTAATAAAAATACAAAATCTGAAACAATTTCATATTAAAATTACAACTACAATCACACGACTGAATTTTGTTTATTGATTTAAAATATTGTAAAAGTAGTTGGTATCAAAACAGTAATTTAAAAAACCAATGCATTATTTATTATCCTCGTTACTAACTGATGGAGGCTTGGGCCCCTCTTTCTCCATTTTCTTCCTCATCTCCTCCAGCTGCTGTCTCTGCTTGTAAAAGAAGTATTCTTCTTCGTGAGCAGCTGCTAAACGTCCTAAGCTGCCCCCAGACTCCCTGACAGCGCCCCCGCTGCCCCCACCTTTGCCGGCCCCAGAGCCAGCTGGGGTCGTATACTCTCTAACAATTTTGGGACCACATACATTTGTATACCAAATTGGTGCAGAATTCTCGATGTTTCTTACTTTGAGTATTGGTTTACTAATACGCAATATAAAGTTGACTTTTGTCGCGTCCATTTAAATTATTTATTAGACTTTAAAGTATTTTGGATCAGCCATTATGATGAAAACTAGAGGGGTCCAGCCAAAATATGTCAAGACGTGTCATATTATTTTATTTCGCATATTGTCACGTCACTAAAGAGGTGGAACTATATTATACGTTTCTTGTATTGAAAAATAAAAGATAATATTTGTTAGGAAAGAAAAATAACTTAAGAATTTAATTTTGACACATTTCTTAGTTATCTATACGTAGAAATTGCTTATTGTTGAAAGGGATATTTTTTGCTTTTTTTATTCAAGAAAATGTTAAGTTAAACTACACAATAGGCTAGTTCGTAGTTCTGCAGGTCTTTCAATTTAAAATAAATGCGCTCTGCCAACACGCTTGCCCAGTGCGGCAATAATGGGCATAATTCCCCCTTTCTTGAGAAATCTTGTGTCTAACAGTATACTTCCAATGGCTGACATGATGATGATGAATGTAACATTAAATTAGTCGTGTTCTATATCATTGTAAGTAACCTTTTTTACGTTATAATGAGAAATTAATATTTTTTTACCATAATCAATTTTACCAAAGTCAATATGTATTTAGACTAATTAATAATACGTGCTAACGAAGCTGTTATTGTGCAAATGTGTTAGCTATAGCAATTTGTTACAGAAAATCAGTAAATTATGTTAATTGAAACAAAAACTAATTACCTTAATAATTTTTGTTAGCACAGGTATATAAAAATCGACCAATATTAGAAACCCCGTAATGGCTATAAGAAGGAAGAATCGACGCAACTCCCAAACATGTGGTTGAAGGTGAGATACAATCATAAAGAAAATATAGATCGATTGGAATGAAGTTAAGATGGGTTACATAGATCGTATTTCATATTTAATGTTGCTATTTTTTATTAAATCAATTTTAATTTTATTGAAAATTTACGTTTAGTGTTTTTTGTTTTTGCTTTTCTGTTTATTTATTTTTATTAATCTTATTTTTCTAATGTCATTTTCTTTGAAGTTTACATATGTAATTTTTTTTGTATATATATATATTAAGATGGCGCAAAAATGCTTGTTTTGTATCTTAACCGATGAAACGTTTGATGGTTTTTAAGGTGCTTCAGTAAATCACACTATTATAATCTCATAACAAACTTAACAATAACTATTACTTTTCAGGTACTGATATTTAGTTTGGTGTATACTGTTACTGCCGTCCGAGGGTAAATATCAAGCTTCCCCTTTTTTTAAATTTACACAACATCTCATACATTAACCAACCGATACGGACATCACACAATAGAGGAATCACAAATATTATACTTTAAACACACAGACAATTAACAAACACAAATATTTATCATACATTTGTCCTGAAACCCCTCTACATTTGAAACATTAACATCATAATACCAGTATTATTACACGAAAGTAGCCCTCTCTACGAAATTTTCGTAATTGTTTGGGAGATATTTGTCCCATAATTTCAAAGTATGCATGGTGACAATCGAAAAGCGTATCTTTGATATGGGGGTTTTACTGCACATTCTGCTACCTCGAGGTAAGCACCTCGGTTGAATGACAACACTTGATACACAAGCCGGTACTATTCTGCTCTACCGGAACTTCACTGCATTAATCACACATACGAGTATATCTTTGTATATAGACAGCATAGCGTCGAAATGGCCGCTATTCTATGTAAAAAATAATTAATCGTCGAAAGGTATGTACGCAGATAACTATAGAACAACTGCATTAAATGGGATAAACATTATATTACGTTCACACAACATCTTCGTTGACCTGACTCCGTAGTCCTAAAGCACTTGTGTTACGGATATCATACAACAGAGGAATCACAAATATAATACTTTAATACATATATCCAAGACCCCGACCAAACACAAATATCATTATATACATGTCTGTCCTGGGTGGGGATCGAACCCACGACCCCTGGCGCATAAGATACGATCACTACTATCTGCGCCACCGGGTCCATCAAGGCCCTTTTTTAGGTAAAAAATTGTCAAGACCAAAAAATTGGTTTATAATTAAGAGATGAAAGAATGCGATCCCGTGGTAGCGGGAATCACAAATACTTAAACACAAATAATACTTAAACACGTACATCCAATACCCAGACATACGAAAAACACAAATATCGTCATATAAATATCTATCCTGGGTAGGGATCGAACCCACGACCCCTGGCGCATAAGATAGGATCATATGATATATAATTGTTAAGACCAATAAGGTGGTAAGGTGGCTTCATTAAGAGATTTAAGAAGGGCATCCCACGGTATTGGATTTAGCGCAATGTTGTACGCGGACAAAGTCGTGCGGACGGACCTCTAGTTTTAAATTATGTTAAATTGATAAAGTGCGAACTGAGTATATTTTTCATAATTTCAGCTACTTTTTTTATGGCCCTGAGAGTACGAGGGGTCTGGAAAAGAGCATGCAAGATTGTATTTGTCTTGAAGACGACTCCCCAAAGGTGTCAGCAATGTTGACCACAAACGTAGCCAATCTGAAAAGGCTGGTGCTATACGTGTACAGGGACCCTCAAACCGGGGTGACACATTTGTACGCGCCTAAGAAAGAAATACAAAGTCATTTCCCAGACCCATCTGTAAATATCGTCGATGAAGTGAACGAAAATACTTCAGCCAATATTTATGATAGTCTCAACGCAAACCCTAACTTCATCGTTCAACATGTAACTAAACCAAAAAATATGCAAAGTCAAAACACTATTCCACTTCCCTCCAAATGGTTTAATGTTGGACAGAATCAAACAAGCAATTATGCACCTGCCATTGGTAAAAAATATTTTTTATTAAATCACCCGGAGTCTGCGAAAAGCGATGAGAAGAGCATTAAGACAGAAAAGAGCAAGGAAAAAACAAATGAAGCAGTAATACATTTTGTTAGGAAATATTTCCGTTTCCCTACTCAACAAAGTATACGACAAGATCAAATAACGCAAAATCTAAATCCCATCCGACAAGATCAAACAACGCAAAATCTAAATCCAATAAACTATGTGCACAACAATTTCGACGAATGGTTCATTCAGCAAATGAATCAAATTCAGCATACTGGCAAATCACTTAAATATGATAAAGATGTAATATCACTCAAATACCTAATAGAAAAGATACTATTTGATAACAATTTATATATTACTCAAGACGGGGTTCTAATAAATGCCAATGGGCAAATGGTAGACTTAGATAACCTGAGACTCTGTCCAATACTGATAGGGAACTCATTTGATGTTCGGAACCTTCTGCAAGACACTACTGCATCGAAATTTATTCTACCTTCTAATTTGACGTACGTGGAAGCTGTCTTGCTGACGTCCGTGAATCCACCAATCACCCTTGGCGCAATAATACCAATAAGAAAAACTTATGATCCTAGCACATCGTTCACTTACTTCAACTACACTACTGAAAGTGAGAAATCACCATCGATAATACGTCGCGCAATATTCCGCAACGATTTTGACAACTTCAAACAGGACTTCAATAATTTATATGGTAGTCAGTCAAATAACGTAATGTATGACGATGATGAGGCATGGATTCAATCTGCGGAGACTCTTCCAGGGTACTCAGAAAAATCATCGTTTTCATCGCCTATGAAGCCAAATGAGTTTTTCTTTAGCGACGGCCGTAAGTCAGGACGCGAGGTCGGGTACAGAATTATAGGGGGTAACGCTGCGACTGGCAGTGGTACTCCAGTCAGTAGCCGAGGTCGACGGTCCAATTTGCTTCAGGTAAACTAAGTCTTGACCCTAATATCTCTGTCCGTACAGGATCTATAATCAAATGGTAATTATCACTTGTATCTACATATTTTGGTAATAATTACATGGTTTTGTCAAATATTTTTGTTAAATGTAATAAAATATTTGTCTTCAATCATTGTTGTATTTTTTGTCTTAATATTTGACGTATGTGAATAAGGAAGAAGGAAAGTTATGAGTTCATTTAAGTGTAGAATTGCTTGTTTCATTCAGTTATAATTAAACTAATGCTATACCAATTCTGAATTGATATTTAACATTATTGATGCATATTCTCATTGTGACGTTTTTTTATTCTTGTCTATTTTTCATTTAATAAGACTGATCTTTCGATGGTCCCACTCTTTAATTGATAACTGAGTAGTTTTCAAATTAATCGGTCCAAACAACATCTGCTCAAGAACCGTGCTCATAGATGCCTGATTACTGGTCTCCAGTCAATTCCTGCGTTTCCATTAGTCTTTTTAATATATTACTTTCATACAAAATGTATATATCAATCATTAAACTCCAAAAGAATGGAGATACTATTGCTATAATTACATGTGTGGAGTGGAGAAAATTCTTTTTATCAGTAGATAACGCTGAAGCTTTAGATAATTAGAAAAAAGCTAATGTTTTTTATATTTCAGTGGCAATTTAAGCATTACCAGTAGTATTTATATGTATAATTGCTTTAAATTCAAATCATCATTATCATCATAGCAATTGTAGGACAAAAGCCTCCCCAAGAAAGGGAGAATTCCGCCGGCAATATGCCGCGCTGGATAGGCGTGCTGACAATTGCATTGCGCCCGCCAAATTGCATTTGAGCTACACCAGTAAGGACGGATATACCGCTATCTGCACAAAAGGAGATACTTTTATATATTGCTGATACCTCACAGCAATCGTTGGACGACGATCTCGCATACTTTCCTAGTTTCATACGTGAGCACCGATCGAACATAACCAGAGCTAAAAATGTCGTCATTACAAATAATTTATTGGTTACAATCGGCCCATATATGATGACAACACGCTGTATATGGTTATACTTGGCTACGTTTATGGTTTACCATCACACGAGGGCCATATGCTAGTTTGCTAACCCAGTATAAAAAACACTATAACATCGCCGACAAACAAACCGCCACCCGCACAATGGGTTTTATATACAGCACTGTGCATGGATTATCCGTAAAGGATCAACCCCCCAAGCAGTTGAAGATTACTTTTTGTATGAGGCCCAGATATTTATCAGCATTTATTGATAAAGAAAAGGTGAGGCAAAGTAATTTTTTGAAGGTATTCCCAATACAATATACTCAGATGGTGTTTTGAAATTCGTAATAAAGTTTAGGTCGTGACTATAAATAAGTTTAACTGAGTTTGCTAGCCAGAAGCTACTAGTTTTTAGAAATAAAATCATGAATTTATACTCCCATTAACTAACTTTGAACTAAAGGGGCTAAGCCTACCTTATGGATATAAAGTGCATTGGCCCTGACTCACCATGTAGGTCCTGTCAGGACTGCAAATGTAACCACGGAACTTAGGTCACCCTGTCCAACACCAACCATTGCGACATTTGTTTAATATCATTCTAGCCAACAGAACCTCGATGAGAGTCCTAAAGCTGCTCGAAGATTCTGCAGCAATCATTGTGTTTGTATATTAGTTAGATTTAATTTAATTATTCTTTAGCGGATGGTCAAAATGGTTTTTGATTAATACTGCTCAGCAAGTTATGGGCCTCTCACTGAGGCATATACAATTTCATTTTTTTGTTGTTTTTTATTTGTTTATTTTTCTTACTGTAATTGTTGCAAATAAACGTATTATCTATCTACCTAATATGTATCCTCAAACTTATGCAATGTTAAAGTAAAAATATCATGTAATAAAAATGCGGTAAACAATACTTTTAAAGTACTAGTGAAATAGGTGCCTATAAGAACAGGCTAGACCTAGTTTAGGTACCTAAGTATCAAAATGTATTTTAGTTTAAGTTTCCTTTTGTTGTTGAATAAAGTTATTATTATTACTAGTGAAACAGTACTTGGTTCCAGCAACACCTGTGCCTGGGAAAAAAAAATGGGGACTCTCGCGCCGGAAGTCACTGTATCATTACGCCGATGGATTCACATATCCATAGACCATGTAAGTAAATGGACATTATTTCCTTTCAACTTTGAGTGTCATTCGAGTTGTTTGTTAGTTTTTTCCCTATTGACATTCAAGAGGTATCGTAACAGAAAATCAGGGCGCGTTGCCATTGTCGCCGGTCAGTCAGCTGCCCGCCATTTTGTTTGGCCGAAGAAAAACGATTCAAGTCCATCGGATGGCTCTGAATCTCTAGAACGCCCACGATTACACAAATCGCCGACTTTTGATGGTGCCACAGAGATGCTAAAGTAAGGTATCTGCGGAGTCAAAACTAGGCTTACTGGAAGTTTAAGAAGTGACGTACCAGGAAGAATACTGGTCGTAATTAAGACTATATTTCATCTAGGTCTGTGTGTCTACGTCAATAAAAATAGTGTAGATATGATGTTGATGTATTTATTATTGACCTATTTAAGTTGCTGCTTAGAGAAGTTACTCCCTAGGAGTTTTTATGACATACATTTTTAAAATTAAAAAGCCACAACTTTATGTATGATGTATATGAAATTGGGTTCCATTTGATTTCCAACGAAATTCTGTGGCGTAAACCTTCTAATGCAAATCCAAACCTTAACGGGCCAATGGTCACTTCGTATCGGCGCCGTCCTTTATTTTTTTTAATAAAAGTAAAGATATCGGCTCTGGACAGCATCTGAAATACACTTTTACCGAGGATTTAAGTTTAAGTATACGATTGTTGCTGTAATGGATATGCACTAGAGCATAAAAGGTTTGTGCCGCCGCCATTGTTAAGGGAGAGATGAGATTTCTTTGCGGTACCGGCCACTGGATTGGGTGGCTGTTTGTTATGAAAACTTATTTCGCGTTTACAGTTATGGGAAGGTAAAGGGATGCTATAGTAGATTAAGGTTGAGGTTTTTTCGAATGTTTGAATGTAAAGCGCGGGCGTGCTCGATTTGACTTGGACACTGTCAGGCCCATGTCACTGCAGATAATCGACTAAAGTCAGTCGACTTATTAATCTTAAAAAGAATTGCTTCACTTTAAACTTTGTTTATTTTGCATTACACAGGTAAGAAGTAGCCTATACAAAATCAATCTAAAGCAGAAAAGAAAGATGTTTATATATTGATTAAACATCCTTTATATATGATTCAAAGAAGGGAGCAATTTCAGAGGTCTTAGAACACTTCAGCCTGGTACAAACCTGCGACTGTCAAAATATAAGCAAACTTTATGTCTAACCTCTTAAAAAATTGTATTCCTTGATGGCCTTGCGCTTTCATCGTCCATGTATTCTGTGTATTTATATGTCTATGCTTCACTGTGTATACTACCACTACTATTCTACAACCATTCTACATACATAGTACTGTTAGAATGTAAATTAAAAATGACAAATTTCATATATTGACCTGACTATGATATAAGTCTCTTAATGCATATGTTACGGGTAACAGCGAAATCACAAATATCGTCATAACAGACATCGAATGTGCATTGCTGGACATAGGCATCTTAAAGAAAGGAGGTTTTTTGCCCATAAATGCCGTGATGGGCAAGCGTGGTGGCAATCGCTAAGCGAAGCTTCACGACGGGGATGCTGCTGCTCATCTCCGCCCTGTGCATTTGAGCTGCACGGTTTCGGATGGATACCGCCATCTATTGGTTCTGGTACCTTAGTCGCCTCTTACGACACCTGGTACAAGGTGTTTTTCTACTCTGCCTGCACCCCACGGTATTTTAATATACACATGACCTAAAAGACTTGAAGGGTGCATTTCTATCGTGAAAATCGAAATATTAAGCCTGTAAGTATTTAATTTAATTGCAATGCTATATAATATGTATTGGCACTAATATTATCAAACCTATGTGTGACATTTTGATGTAAAAATCATTGGTATGATAACACTGATTCATAGTATCAAGAAAACTGGAACGACAGTAAAACTTACCAAGGTTCACACTTAATTGCAAAAGTATCAGAATTCAAAAGCCTTCTAGACCTTCAATTCTTACGTAAAAGATAGATAGATGGTACCTAAATGCGTTGGTTAGTGTAGTATGTAATATTCCAACATAACCATTTATAACTTTTTCTCTGAACGTATCTTGGAAGCTTCTATTTTGCGCCTCACTGATTTTTGACACGTATCCGAACGAATCAGATGCATTCAAATCGTTTACATATAAAAACTGTAACATATGAAATTATATGTTTTATTATTGAGGGTTAAGGTTGAAAATGCAATACTAATTGTCAAGTTAGGCTTGAAAGTTTAATTTGGTTATTTATAGTATGGGGGTCATTGCTTTAACTTTTAGATTTTGATGGTCATAGCTACTGTTTAACCATTTTTGATGCATGATGTATGGACCTTAATGAAATAGCGAAATTGATGGTGTAAGGTTTTTTAAGCCGTAGGTGTTACTTCCTTGAGGAGTTTGATTTATTATATTTAGATTGTGGAATTAAAAAATGTGAATTAGCATATCGTATAATGGTATCGGTGTGAGAATTTCTGTGAATGTTTGTGATTGATATAATGTTTTTTACTGCAAGCCTTTTAGAGCTGATTGATATTATTGGTGATAGTTTCACTTCATTTCATTATAGATAAGTTACTATGCGTATATTCATATTTGAATGAGATCATAATACCAGCCATAAGAAGTCCACTGCTGAACATAAGCCTCTCCAAGAATGACAATATTTTGCCCATAATTGCCGCGAAGGGCAACCTCTTACGACACCTGGTGCAGTGGGAGGTACCTCACGGCACTTGGAATGAGACCTCTTATACTATAATATGAGATCTTGTAACTATTAATATAAATTTGTGCTAAAAACTGAACATAATCAAAGCGGCTGGGAGTAATGTTAACATTTACAATTAGCCGCTTAAAGCACTTGTGTTACGGACATTTTTTTTTATCGACAAACTGGAATACATTCCGCGTGATAGTAAGCGTCATGGCAGCCTATATACCCTCGTCATATCACAAGTATATAATGTAACGCGTTGCCAACCTTGTGACTTGAGGATAAAATGCCATATTAGCCAGTAAATTTACTGCCTCTCACACTATTTGGAGGTAGAAATAGGTGAGAGTGAGTTACCAATGCAGGTTATCAGACAACAAAGGACCCCCAAATATAAAATGTATCTAAATTTTTATTGAAATTCCAGACTCAGAACAAATACACAATTCATCACATAAATATAATCGAACAAGACACAAACACACTTCAAACATATAAATATATACGGGACTAGATAAAAATAAATATTACCCACAAGTGTCAGAAATTACTGAATCGTGTCAGAATCGACATAATCTTATACAATAAGATATTATTATTAAAAATAGAAAATACTGTTTTACAGACAGCAATAATGAGTTAAAGTTTATATTATATCGATTTGGTCTAACTTTAGCTGTAACTGCACTTAATCACATAGAAATTAAAAATAAGAACTGATATCTTTTAAAGCCAGGCGTCATATACATTAGAAAGCGAATTAATGTATACAAAATCTGTATCAAATATTATTAGTAAACTCAACTTGGAACTAGTACCGGCGGTACTATTATATTTTTTATACCTAAAACATAACGATCTATATAATTAAGCCCTGCGTTACCCAAGATTAACTAATTAGAGATAAACAATGCATGCTTCTGAAAAAAAGAATACCGAGAGAAAAGTTTTCTTAGCACGTGTGCAATGAGGATAGAAAATGGTTATTGTAGGTCCACAAGAAATAGACATATGCCACTTTGTTGTAAGCGTTTCTAAAGTGAAAAATATTGTAGCGCATTTATGATCTATCTTTTAGTCAGCTAGGGTTGAGCCAGCGTTTGCAATGTAAGCGCAAAAGACCTGTTTATTTACGACATATTTGCTATATACTATACATGTATAACACATAAACTTAGTAAATCAATCTATTTAAAAACCGCATATAAATCGTTGAGTACTATATAGAAAATTCAGTGCTACCTAATAATCTGATGGTAATGTGTGATGATGGTGTGGCTATCGGCTTGCCAGTTGGTCCCATTTATCATATCAGCCATTGGAAGTCCGCTACAGCTGGACATAGGCCTCTCTAAAAAAGAAAGAATTTTGCCCATAATTGCCGCTTTGGGAAAGCGAGTTGGCAATCGCAGAGTGCAGCTTCCACAACAGGTACGCTGCTACCCATCCTCGCCTTATGCATTTCTGCTGCATTCTTTCGGATGGATGTACCCCCACCTGTCAGTTCCGGACCTTTGGAACCGTGGAAGGCACTATTATACTCTGCTTGAACTTCTCGGCTTTATTCCCATTGTTTACGAAATATTTATGAAGAATTTTGAGGAAACGGTACATTTAAATGTACCGTCACTTGAAAAATTTATGAGCGGTATGTAGATGTCCCTTTCGTCAATTCACCGTCTGATACATCAATTGTATTATTGGAACTTTAAGATGAATACGAAAAAAATTATAAGCTCGCTTAAAAAAATTGTTATCACCCCAAAATTTGTCAAAATGTCTCCTGTGCTACTTAAAATGGAACCTCTCTGTTCTGATGTGGAGGCACTATTTTACTCTGCTGCTCCACACTTATGGATTTCATTATTATATACTTATGGATTTATATTTTTTTACTGTCACTACTATATAATCGTAATTTAACAAATTTGCAATAATTCTATTTAGTTTTCTTTTTCTTCTTTAATCATACAAGACGACAAATGGAGAAACAAATATAAGTATTACAGTTTTGTATTGTTACAAAACTGTAAGTTTCATTTCATTGAGCGTTAATATATTTTTGTACGGTCGAGAGAAACGAGTAAAATAAAGATTCGCAAACCATCAATCAATCAACGAAATATACAGTAGCTATTATGTGCACTACATATGTCATGCGATAGTAAGCGTATAGCGTACTATAAGTTGTCAACATTCGGTTTCGGATTCGGATTATAATAACATTCGGATCCGCCATACAAATAGCATTGTAATGCATGAAAATGAATGCTGAAAATATATTTTAGGTTACACTTGAACACTGAAATTAATAACAAGAAGATTAATTACATGAGGCATTTTCTTGTTCAGGAATTCCTATTATTTGGCCCTGAGATTATAAGCGTTACCGCAGCCAGAAGACGCTCGTAGCGCGTTAATAACCTTGAGGCCTGAAGGTAAGTAAGGTAAGTTCACTGCCTCTCTCACTCTTTAAACTGGAACACAGTTATGTGAACACTGTTGTTTGCCGGTAGAAAGAGGTAAGATTGAAGTACCAATGCAGACGACCATTGTATGAGGTCTAACTCAAGTATCACAAAGCTCAAACAATTAATGTTCCGATACACACAGTTAAAAAATATCGATTTATTACATTATATATATTATACATTTTCACTTTTGTCGACACAGTATTAGTCGTTAATAGTAATGGGTCCTGGTCTCCTGGTCCCTGAAAGCACCGCCAGGCGGCGTAGGGACGGAGGCTTCTTCTATTGGGTTGGATGGGTTAACGCCATGAACTAAACAAGTAGTTTTCTCTATTGGGAATAAGGGTTTGCTTAAGCCTAACTGCTAACGTGTAGCAGCATTCTCATTGCGAAGCTTTGGGATTGCTGTACGCCTGTCCAGCTTATTACAATAATAGTACGCATGACTATTATTGTCAAAACTTTCCAATTAATAGAATCATTGAGAGACTTCTGTCCAGTTGTAGACGCCCCATAATTGCCGCGCTGAGCAAGCGTGTTGGCAACCGCAGAGCGCAGCTTTCGCGATGGGGATACTGCTGCCCATCCGTGCCCTGTGTTTTTGAGCTACACTCATTCGGATGGATATACCGCCATCTGTCGGTTCTGGTACCTCAGTCACTTCTAACAACACTTAATAGAAAGGGAAGTACTGTTCGACTTTGCCGGTACCTCACGGAAAATTAATAATGATAAATGTTAAATCAAAACGAAACTGCACCGTTTAATATATTTATTATAGGCAGTCACGTAGGACACTCGTTTATTACGTTAAGTAAAAAGTAACGCGTAAAATTCAAATTGAAATGAATATATTTATTGACAATACTCGTTGATTATATTTTTTTAATTATTTTCACAATATGTTATTGCAAAAACCAATCACAACGTGGCATGTTAATTGTTTTACTTATACGAGTAATATTTGGTAATATGAAATTTGCACTGAGTGTTTGGTAATTATTGGTTTGGCAATTATAATCTTGTCCATGTTGTATTACCAAGAGAGCTTGCTAAGCCAACTCAAAATAGCTAAACGAAGGCAATATTTGGAGTCTCTTTGCGCGATCAAATCAGAAATGAGGAGATTTGTAGCAGAACCAAAGTTACACTGACAATGCCCGGTGTAGGATAAGTAAGTTGAAGTGACAGTTGGCAGGGCATTTGGTACGCAAAACCGATGATTGATAGAGTCGTAAGGTTTTGGAATGGAGACCACGTACTGGCAAGCGCAGCGTAGAGCGTCCATCCGCAAGATGGACAGACGATTTGACTAACGATCTGACCGCAGGTACGCGCTGGACACAGGACGCATACAACTGTTTCTATTGAAGATTACTTGGTCCAGCAGTGGGTATCTTATGGCTGATGATGAATTTTGTGAAAATTATATTATAACAATTTCGTATTACATATATTTGTTCGGGATAAACTTCTAAACTATCGAATTGATTTTAATAATTTTTGCTTACTGTGTACAATTTGATCTAACTTAAAGTCTGCTGGATCAGACAAACACCGTGACATGACAATTTTATATACAAAGATAACAAGATTAATAAGTTGGCAGACAAAGTGTATCATCGCTGAGTTTAACTTCAGGACCTGCTGCAAATCGTCGCCTTGTTCTATTTTGTATTATCTGTTACAGTGGATATGCCGTCGTCCGGTACCGTTACCTTCGACTCCTTCCAACACGTAATACAACCGTAAATACTGTTCTTTTCTACCGGTTCTCCATAGATATTAACCGGTACAAATAATAATAACTAAATGCACCTCTTGTGCATGACATTAGTAGAAAACAAAACTGAAATGGTCACAATAAGAATAGAGTTACAATAAATAATATCAATTAGCTAATCAATCAGTATTAATATATCACAAGTGTCGTAATATCACATAAAAAAGCGTTGAAAATCGGTAAAAAGAGAGAAGTTTCTAAAGGCGTCCAACGTAAAAGCTCTGTGCCTTGTCAATCCTTTCTCTCTTGTCAATCATTAGTCTCGGTTTACTCCGCTGGGAATTCGGCGACAGTTTTTATGTGTAGTCGCCAATAAGCTCACTATATAACTTAATCAAGTAAATAAATATCGTCATATTGTGTTCCATATTCCCATTTCAATTACGAGAGCCATTAATAACCAACAAGAATACCAAATCTGCATCAGTGAAATAATCGTTCGGCGGCAAATTGAAGACGTTCTTAGAAAAAATCTGATAACGTCTATCGTAAGACGCATCTGTGTGTGAAGATATTAATGAGGAAGCAAGGAAAGTAATGAGAGTGAGAGAGGCAGTGAAATTGATGGTTGAAGTGACAGGGTTGGTGACACGCAAGTGATATCTTTGTGTTGGCACGAGTGTCTATAGGCTGCGGTCACGTTTACTAACATGTGAACCGTATACTAGTTGGCTGACTTCGTTATATAAAGAAAATGCAACAAAGATGCGTTACACTCATAAGTTACGTTTTGCGATTGTCACCACGCAAACCCAGCGCTAAATTACATTCAAAATTCATAGTGAAGGTTCTACGGCTGCTAAGAAGATGATGAAGAAAAGATATCTGGAAGTGAGTTTATGTATAAATTTGCCTATTAACTTGAATATGCTCGTAATGAGGTCTAACGGAGTATTCCACTCTGCCGGTTTCTAACTGCAGAATCACAAGAGGCGACTAAGGAACCAGAACCGATAGATGGCGGTATGTACATCTAAAACAGTGAAGCCCAAATGCACAGGGCAGGGATGGACAGCATCATCCACGTCGCAAAAACTGTGCTCTGCGATTGCCCAGCGCTGCAATTATTGACAATAAACCCTCCTTTCTTGGTGAGGCCTATATCCTGCAGTGGAATTCAATGTCTGTTATGATGAGGTCTAAGCCTTCAAATTAATATAATTGTGTTCCGTGTTCCTATTCCAAAATGACGACACCGAGTGAGATCCGTTCGAAAACCAACAAGAACATAAAATCACGCGGTGTATTACATCGTTGAGCTAATCGTCCGGCGCGTTCGGGAGTGGATTAATTAAATTACAATTCGACCTCTCCTACCGAACTGCGGGACGCCTCCTCCGCATCGGCTTGTTAATTTTGTGTGGCCCGCGTGTGGAGCGCGCTTCTACATAGCTGCTACTGGATAGGGCCTGGTGCATTTTGGCCTAACCCATCGTCGCAATAATTCTTTATTTTATATTTTTGTTATTATTTGTCACCATAGATGTAAAATGTGAAAATTTAGGTCTACTTTCACACTAGTATTTACAAACTTGTCCATTTTAACACATTTAGCTTTGAAATAATTATATAATATAATACAAACCGTTTTCTAAACTATTTTATTCAATTTTATATCATGCACATATAAAATAAAATATATGTACTTATAAAAAAACTGCTTTTTTCTAAGGATTTGCTCCAGTAAATCTAAATAGCTGGACTTATGTAATTTGATATGCCTTTCACTAGGAGGTAGCTGGAGTAATAAATTATATATTTAAAAAACAATTTTTAGTGTTATTATGTAAATGAAATTGTGAACTTTAGGCGGTCTAACAATTTCTCTGTTTCATAGATCATGGACATATTCTAATTTGTAATGCCACAATGCCAAGAATTTAATACTCAATTTTTTGTAACTCTGTAACGTGTACCTCCAAAATTAGATATTCTAATTAAGTGTAGAAAAAATGATAATAGAGTTTGGGAAGTTTTCTGACATCTAATTTTTCTGAATTGAAGTCGATGAGTGTAACTGCTGGGCATTACTGTATTTGGGTTTGAAAGTTGTAGTTTAGTTTTAGTAGTTAGTAGTGAATCTAAAAGATTTTTTACACTTTATGTGGAAATATGACTATAATTTTTTTCCTACCGTAGCCTGAAACTAACCTGAAATTTAAGTAACAAACAGATAGACATATATTAAAAAAAACTGACTATTTGCCTTCTTACTTTATATCTACTTCTTAATTAATTACGTATAGTAGGAAATAACATCTATATATTTATGAATATTCACCCACTAAAGGAGTAAAGCGGAGGTCCAAAATTAAGTATGAATTTATTTTTTTTTTGAAGTTATTTAAATGAATTCAGTATAAAGGATTTTCATTGAAAGTCATGAAATACGAGCACACTTAAGGGGGTAAAAAAGGGGTGCAAAGTTATTATGAAAAATCTACAACTTAACGAGGGCTTTTTAAGCTTTTTATGAATATATGAATGTGTGGATGTTTAGTATTTCTTGCAAAAACTACCCAATGTATTTTGTTGAAACTGTACAATAATACAATTTTATACACCAGAAAAACATATAGGTTACTATGTATAAAGATTTGTACATAATATAACGCTTAGTGTTGTATGCGACCCAAACGCCTGCCATGTTCCATGCGCATATCTGCTTTTCACCGTGTTGTGTTATAGATGTAGAAAATTGTTCCAGCATTTTTCTTTATTTGAAACCACTTCTTTAATAGACTCACCCTAACTCTAACACCAAAATTGTATAATTTCGGAAATTTAGTGCAATTTACAATTGAACCACCAATTGGAAGATGGGAATAATTACAAAAAGTTTGAACTGAGATAATAGAAAAAAAAATGATTTACTTTCAACGTATAGATCAAATACCCATGATATCTTAAAATGAAATGTAGAAAACATTGTTGCCAATATGTTTTATGTCATGAAAAACAAAAGTTAGGGTAGTTTGAAATTCTTGGAATTATACCTTTTTCCAATTTATAAAAATAAAGACACAAATATAAAAAAAATATAAGCATTCATGATATTAATAACAGAAAAGATATTGTATTAATCCTCACCTATATCAGCACCACCCAACGTTGTTGTGGGCCAAGTCAAAATAAAATCAAAAAACGTCTTATACTCTTCAGGAATATATGGTATGAGTTTTCGCACATCATTCTCCTTTTTATTGTTTATGGGTAGTTTGGACTTTAGTTTTTCTTTCTTGTCAGGTATTTTAGGATTAGTTCTTGATTTTTGAAACATAAAAGATGTCTTTATATATTCATCAACGAATTCAAAACAGGTTAAAAAACTTTTATTACCTCTATTGTACTCAAAATGTTTATATTTTAAAAGTTGTACTTTTATCTATGACTTGCAGGTTTTACTCAAAATCAAATTCATTTATCACTAAGGGTTTAAGTGAATATAAATGTCAAATTAAAATTACCTTAGATTGTATGACGAAAGGTTGTTAGTTGGAACAAAGAAATAAATCCATGATTTATTTCCTTCTTCCAACTAACATTTTTTTTGGCCGCTAATATTACAATGGCGTTTGAACGTTACATTTTTTTATTCAACCTGATACGCAGTTTTGCTATTGAAAAGAGATAGTATGAGTAAAAATCTATTTTATCAAAAACAAAGTTTATTCCCTTCTTCCAAATGGTGATTTAATTTGTGGAATTATCATCTCCGCTGTCTGTCTGTGACGCCAGCACCACTAAACTGCAGAACCAATTTTGATTAATTTAGGTATGTACAAAGCAAATCCCAACTGGATTGGAAAAGAGATTAGGCTACTTGAAGTACTAATCATGCGCAGACGAAGAACCGGCCATAAGCTAGTATATAATATAATTATGGATAATATTATGAAAGTCGTATCCAGACCGCTATAGTTCACGTGCACGTCAATCATAAGGTGTCGATAGATCATTCACAGTGACAGCAGATGTTTGGATCGTTGACCCCCGAGGCTGCGCGGGAGTTTTTCATAAATTGTACGCTTATAAGTGTTTGTTTGTTGTGCGCGCGGCGAGGCGTGCTTTGTCGCAGATTGTATAGCTGTATACAAGAAAACTAATTAATAAATGTTACTATACAATCTCAAATTAATATCTTCTGATTGCTTTCTAGACAGAAGTCAGCGTGTTTTGTGGATTTTTTTAAACCACCTATTTCTAATGTTTTCCGCGATTACAACGGTGTGTATTCATAAATATCGATAGGATATATAGAATATCAATTAGGACAAACAATAATCAATTTACCTATATAAAATGTCACGTCATGCTTTGGTCACGGCATCACGAACGGATGGACCGATATTGGTAATTATTTTTTTGGTAAAATTTCTTATTATCAGGAAAGGTTCTGAGAAACAGCAAATTAAGAAAAACTTATCGATCATATCAACTTTGCTAAACTAACCATATTACATTTGACATAAGTGTCAGCCAGTTAACAGTTGTCGCTAATCTTGCATATATATATATCGTTTGGTTCGGATCCTTCGCCATTTGCGGATTTATACATATTTTTTTAATTATACTATTTGAATTCGATAATAAATCAGGCCGGTCTTGGACATGTTAGCCAGCAAAAATATACTATAACAAAGTAGCAAAACAGTTGGCTTAAAAACAAACATATAAAAAATGAGCGTAGGCGACATTGTAGTTTAACAGTATACGGAAATAAAAAAAGCTTTTATATTAGCTGTATCTACAGAGCGGAAGTAGGCAGCAGTAGGTACTACCGTCACGAAGCTATGTTTTGAGATTTTCGCATCTAACCAGTGCGGCAATTACGGGCAATATTTCTTATCTATGAAATCTCTGTCCAGCAGTGGACGTTCTACGTCAGCTATGATGATGATAAATATCTAGGTTGTGCACAAGATCATACTAGACAAATGACAAATTTTCACAACCCACTTTGTATTCAATTACTAGTTATTATAGTTTAATATCGATCACAAAACTGCCATACATGACACATTTATACAGCTTGATCAAATTCAATTTAGAATATATTTTGGGTATACTTTAGAACTTACTTAGAGAAGGAAATAAAACGAATAATATACAAGTAACAATTAAAATGACAGGTCCTTTGGCATTCTCTGAAAAATCGGCAGTGATTGCGGGCGTCTGATCGATAAAGACAGCGCATTCCACGCGGCTTAAACTGTAAAAGATTTTTTCACATAACAACACAAAACGGTTTTTGAGATAATTAGGGGAGAAAGGAATTACAATACTTTATTTAGTAAAGAAAGAATATGAGCATTCCTGCGAAATTGGATAGGAAGACATTTAATCCGTTTAGAATAGAAGATTATATTTAATCCAATACAAAAAAAAATTAAGAGGCTCAAGCTTCTCGAACTTGTTCTCAGTGAGATAACTCGCATCCGCATAATCTACTATTGGTAAAAGAAGAGATTGTGCAAGGGTAATTTTGGTAGAAGTTTCGCGACCTTTACAGAGAGGCCGCTGAGGCAAACATTTTACTACAAATTTCCTTGGCTTGACTGCTTTACTGGAGATAATAGGAGAAAGAAATTCCGTCTTAAGAAGCTTGGGGTACAGTTCGCCAATTGATACTGGAGATCATCCTTTGACTGCCTACCACGCATATTTGACCATAACACTCACTCCACTTGCAAAATCATCATTGATAGCATCTATGGCCATACTAAGGCTATAAACTAGTATTTGGTAGTACATTTGTAAATCTTCTGCATAAAAATGGTAGGACGTTAGAATGTTATCTGAAATTGAGTTGATGAATAATGCGAAGAGTAATGGAGATAAGACGCCACCTTGCGGAACCCCAGTAGACGTAGAGCATCAAGACGATGATTCGTTTTCAATGCAAATGCGTTACCGGCGGCCGAACAAGTACCTAACTATGAAACCAGTCAATGACCGAAGGAGATATGTAGGGAGGTAAAAGAGAATATATGTGATGATGATTACAAGAATTTAAATCAAGAACTTGAGAGGCTGTGTCAACTTTTTCCGACTTCGATGGATCTAAGAAACTTTCAGACTAAAGCTGTACGTACCACTATTGTGTACTGAATTTAATTAAATACAAATTTTTAATCAAAGGAAAATTAGTATACAATAATAATGTAACTAATATTATGAATGTAAACAACAGATAATATGAAGTCAGCAAAAAAGCATACGATCCGCTTGATGAGAAATGTTACTGTAGACTATAGACGCTAGTGTCATCACATAGATATCACTAGAGTGTCGCCAACCCTGTAAACTGAAGATTTACCTAGTAACTTCACTGCCTCTCTTGCCGTTCAAACCAGAATGCGAATGCGAACAATGCTATTTGGCGGTAGAAAGACCTTGTGTAAATTTAGCTGGGAATCTAGAGAAATAAAAAAGAAAGTAGGTACTTTAAGACATCTATAACCATATCCTTAAAGATGTATTTGAGAGATAGTTTATATCTCAATTGAAAATTGTAGAAGTTTTGTTAAGATAGGACAACGTCTGTCAGGTTAGCTAGTTACGTATATTTTTCTATTAAGACATTTGTGTAAAGTAAATTTTCGAAAATGTATCTGCCTATACCACCCAATTTCAAATGAAGTCTTTTATCATAAAGTGTCAAAATACCATATTTTTTAAGATAGACCGCCCAGTAGCGGCGTCATCGTCAACGCTGCATTTATGTACCTTTGTCAAATTTTATTGGGCAAAAGTTAATTTTCGACAAATCTACGCAAAAAATTGTCTACCACATGGTTTTGCAGTTCATACTGCCCCTATTGTTAACTGCACACGGTTTAAAATTCGTGTTCAATTTATCAAACTTTCTGTGAGGTTTTGTAACAAAGAAATGCCATTATTATAATCCTTTTGGGACAACTTGTTTGTTTGTTATTTCTGAAGTAGTTGGTTTGTAAAATACGAGTATAGTTCCCAGAAAAATTGTATTTGTCAAAATGTGACAAAACTTGTAGGTTAAGTTTAAAAAGGTTCGTAGTTTGCTTCGGCATGAAGTGTTAGAAATTATTCTTTTGTGTTTAACATATTGTAAATTCTTTTGTTGTTTTCTTCTTAATGTATTATTTGTGCAGTGAATACTAATAAATCAATACAAATAACAATAAATCAATTTATTATTCTTACACCCTTCGGTTACACTGCAAACCGACGATGAATTATTGTTTTCAAATACTTTCTAAGGCTTTGTTGGCAGATATTAGGGATCGTACCTTGTGCGCCAAAGGTAATGGGTTCGATTCCCACCCAGGACAAATATTTATATCATGATATTTGTGTTTGTTATGTGTCTGGTATGATGATGATGGTGGTGATGGTCGTCTCTGGTAGAGCTTTTATATAAATTTAAAAACAAACTTTGGGAATGGCTTTTGCTGTGCAATTGTTAGACAAACATTAGGGCCAATATTGTGACTGGAATTATTTATCTAATACCGATCAGATCACAACTACTTTTATTTAAACTTCTAATAGGGTATGCCATGTCTATATACTATATATCATATATATATAGGACTTAAATGTATTCTATGTATAAACATAGTGTATATGGTAAATATATCATATAATGCCCAGCTATCGTGGAGCCAGCGCGCTTGAGTCGCTCAACTGCTCAAATAGGTTAAGCGTGGCGTGGTCTTCGCATGATTGGCTTGCGCCGGCGCCGGTGACAATGTCTCTATTGATTGAGGATGTCAAACTTTGCATGACACATGTCTTGTTCATAGAAAAAGCAAAATAACTTTTTGGTAAGACGTCTTCTCAGCGGCAATTTATGTATATGTGATTTTCATAATCTTTATTTCACAATGTATTATGTTATTATATTGATATAGGCAATTTTCCATGTGGTACCGGCAGAATAGAATAGTACCTTTGTATGTACCGGGTATCGTATCAGACGGCTATATATTCACGGAAACAGCGTAGATGAAACGGTACAGTATTCCTATCGTAAAGCTACGCTTTGTTTAATGACAAGGTAGAAACTTTGCTGCGCAAGATTAGATGATGCCAACTTCTCTTATAAAGGTCCAGTATTGGACGACTTACGACTGCTATGATGATAATTAAGTCAGTTTTGGTAAATACTTCAATTAAAGATTGCTCAATCAAAAATCATTACTTTAATTTAATATTACATTTGAATAGATACTTTGTATTATAACGGTGATTTTAGTGTTTTGATAATAGAAAATAATTGGTTCATATTGAAAAAAAATGGTAAACAATCCGATTAATTTCATCATTATTATCATACCAGCTATTAAAAGTCGACTGCTGGATATATGCCTCTTCAAGAAAGGAGGTTTTTTGCCCATAATTGCCGCGGTAAACAAGGGTGTTGGCAATCGCAGAGCGTAGCTTTTGCGACGGGGATGCTGCTGCCCATCCTCGCCCTGTGCATAGGAGCTGCACTGTTCCGGATGGATATACCGCCATCTATCGGTTCTGGTACCTTAGTCGCCTTTTAAGACATGTGGTGCAATGGGAGGTACCATTCGCCGGTACCTCATGGCAATCGATTTATTTGTTATTGAATAATAATATCATCATGATATCAGCCATAAGTCGATTACTGCTGGACATAGGCCTTCCCAAGTTATTACCAATAGGACCGGTTGTATTCGGCCTATGTCCAGCGCGATCCTGCGGTTTTAGTCAGATCGTCTAACCATCTTGCGGATGTATGTCCTACGCTCCGCTTACCGGTACCTGGTCTCCATCCAGAAATTTACGACTCCATCGGTCATCGGTTCTGCGTACCAAATGCCTTGCCCACTGCCACTTCAACTTACTAATCCACCGGGCAATATCGATAACTTTGGTTTTGTTACGAATCTCCTCATTCCTGATTCGATCGTGCAAAGAGTAAATTAATAATACGATCCGCACATTATAACAATATTAATACCATGTATGTATGATATTGTCATAATGTGCGTAAATATAACCCTGAAGAATGTGGTTGTAGACTTTGATTCTAAATAGTATATATATGTATTATCACGATTACTTTTAAGGAAATCAACCACGTATTGAAGTAGTATTATTTAATATAAGAAATATTATTTTGGATATTTCCGTCTTGAATACTATAAGCTGTCTATTATAAAGTATCACGATTTTTAAAACCGTATCGATTTCATTATAAAAGTAGGTTAATTGCAAACCACATCCACATAAAAACAATAGCAGATTTCACAAGACGTTAGTCACACGTTCACAAGCCTGCCAGTCCGTACGTACTGACAGCTCGCAAACACCAAATATATTAATTAATTTCAAAAGTTCCGAAAGAGTTTCGGGACGAGTGAATCGATTATGTGATAACGATTATTCGATTAAAGAAATGTCCGAGTCGCACCGACACCTCGTTGAGGGGCCCGTGATCCATCACGCCCAAAGATTTGCGGTGGATGCTCAAAGTTTCAATATCAAATATCTATGTTTTTAATTAGCAGGGTTTGATTGTCTATAGCGTTTCCTAACAAATTTTGCTTAGTTTTTTTTAATAGACTAGGTCAATAAACAAGCATACGATCTGCGTGATAGTAGGCGTCACCGCAGCCTATCGACGCTCGTAATATCACAAGGATATCACTAGCGCGCTGCCAACCTTGTGACTAAAGGAAACCATGTCAAATTACCCAGTACTTTTACTGCATCGCTCACCCTTCAATCCGAAACATCAATGCTAATACTCCCATTTGGCTTACCGCTGCAGACGACCGTTGTTAAAGGTCTACCTCATGTAAATCGGTATGTACCTCTTGTAATAGAAGGTTTATCGGTATACACACCGCCAACATGTAATAGTACCCGGAAGTGATTGCTTAAGGAAAGTTACGGCTTTGCCCAATAATAGACGCACTGGAAAGGCATGGTGACAATCGCAGAGTGCAGCTGTTGCGACGGGGATGCTGCTGGTCATCTCCGCCCTGTGTATTTGAATGATATACCGCTATTTTTCGGTTTTGATACCTTAATCGCCACTTAAGACACCTGGTACAGGGGGAGGCACTATTCTACTTTGGCGGTACCTCACGCCTTTCTTGTGGAATAACTCCATGAAAATTAAATAAAAAATTAAATAATAAATATGTTTCAGTTTGAGAAGCGGTGTGATTGTGGGCGGTCTCGCGATGTCGCCCGCGCGACTAATTATAGGTACACGACGATTATTCCGAATAATTAGGCCGCACACAAGCATAACACTCACAAACACATACACGCATACATAGATACATATTTTTCCTATATCCCGGTTCAAAAGATTGGACCTATTAACAATTGGTGTAGTTAAAATACAATTACCAACAAGCATATGACAATTTACAATAAGAAATTCCAAATTTTGAATTTTAATCACACAAACAAATGTTTTTTTTTTAATTCTATAAGGTCTTGTGGAACTACTTAAATAACATACAATTACAATTATGCAATTTATGTAATATCATTTAAAATTTTTTTCACCGAGATTTCATCATCATCATATCAATCGTGGGGCTCCACAGGAAACAGGCATTGTCAAGAGATATTTGTTTCGGAGAATTCTTAGCCCATCATTTTCACGCTGAGCCGGCTTATTGGCGGTTGCTGAACGTAGCTTGCTTCGATGAAGCCACTGGCATTTTTTTACACTCTATTCTATTCTACTCTGCCCTATTGGTAGCCATTATTTATCTATAACCTTAACATATAATTATAATCTTATATGTAGTCAACTTGTTACACCCCAATACGTACTTTTAATAGTTGAAATTGGATAGAAATAAACGTATACCTACACATGTTTTATTACACGCAAAGAGACATCAAATCATTTTTCCACAATTCTAAAAACATTGAAATTATTCGCAAATTTAATACATAATAACCAAAATAAAATATATGAATCTTAAAACTTTATTTACGTTATTTTTCTAAAATCAATATTAAGTGTGTATACATAAATTCACAGAACTCATTGATATATTGACCTGATTCTGTGATAAGTCGTTTAAAATCATTTGTTAAAACAAAGGAATCAGAAATATAATACTTAAACACAAATATTCAACACCTAGACACAGAACTTGTACAAATGTCATCATATAAATATTTGTCCTGGGTGGAGTTCAAGATATCTTGTTGTGAATAAAGATGACTTAAAAATGTATCAAATTAGGCATTTCTTACAAGTTAAACCCCCATAAGGGATAATTTTCTGACTTTTAATCAAGTACCTTTATACTGAATTTTATTATATATATAGGTTATTACCTTCAACATTAGGGGATGATTTTTCAAAAATCCTTACTTAGTGCTCTACTCCGTCTAAGGGAACCATTATGCAAAATTTTAAGAGACTTAACATTATATTTTAGGCCTTGCGTTGATATCTCATTCATTCAGTCAGTCATGCAATTTTGTTATTAAATTTTGCGCCTATTTATTTACCAAATGAATAAACTATTCACAAATGACATTTCAGCAACCTGACTATTTTAGTTTTTAATTATCGACGCATATATGAACAAAAAAATCATTTAAGTCTTTTTGTTGCTTTATATATATATATAAAGCCTTATCCTTATATAAATATTAAAGTAAGCCTTCAACAGACAGTACTATGTAGTACCCGGAACAGCGTAGCTCAAAAGCATCGATCACTTCTGCCCAATACGGCAAATAAAAGCCCTTTTCTTGGAAGTTCTATGTCCAGATGGTGACAGATATTATGTCTTCGAAATCCACCCACCTATCCTCAACTCGTTTATCGTACGTGAAAAAATACAACATAGGTAATTAAAAAATAAAAGTGAATTATTAAAAAAAATGCTTAACAGTTTTTATTATATTTCATCAAGCGAACTTATAAGGCGAGACAACTTATTGTCGACCTATACTTATCTTGCATCTCTTACTTTTTGTATGACATAAAAACCATCAATTCAGCTCCTTCAAAACTGATCATATATTAGTTTCAACCTTAAATACAACATAATAAAGTTTGTATTATTTGATTATAGTTAATTAGCAGTATCAATAAGTTGGCAGTAATGTCGTGATCGGTCGACATTTTGACAATTTCGTTCCCCAAGAAAGTGTCAGTTCAGTACAAGGACCACCAGGGGGCGCCACGAGATGGGTCGCAGATAAAAATAGTTTAAATTACAATTAGTGAGAAAATATTTTGGGCGATAGTTGACGGGACGTGATGAAAAATCGGGCGCATGCGAAATTTTGACTATTTTGACAGATCTATTTAGCAAAAAAATGTGACTCGTCACAAATACAAGGCTAAGATTGCGCAATAATATGTTATTGTATGCAATAATATTCTTTTAGAATTCAAAAAATTATTAAATTACACCATTAATACGGCCATTGACACTATCAAATGAAGACTTAACCACGAAGGGAAGAAATACTTTGTTCATTAGTCTGGGGTTTGCAGAGTTTAATTCGTTATTTGTAAAGAAAGTATTTTCGAAATGCGCCTTTGTGGCGCAATATTTAAAAATACGGCGTCGCATATCTAGAAAGTGCCGGTACGTCAAAGCGAACGAGATTTTTCAAGGAATTTATGGTCGCGTCTCCATAAACACAAGTTCCTATTTTGCCTTAAAAAATATATGCACCTGCAAACAAAGTTTTCATATATACAGCCAATAACAACAAAAAAGTTTGAATATCTTTGAACGTGAACTATTGAATCATAAAATAATGTCTGTACAAACAACACCTACGTATTAAAGAAACTATCTAATAAAAACCCAAAGAGATGCCGACGCGGCGAGCGAACAAAAAAATATAATCCGCCCCAAAGTATCAAATAATAAACTTGGTAGCAAGTGAATTTTGGGGATCGGGTTGCGTTCGGTGCGTTTAAAAAAGGATCTTTCTTTTTTAAGTTCGTCTTCGTGTTCGAAATTCAAACTTGACGTGTACCGGCCATCACGAAACGTTCGAGGTTTTACTTTCGTTTGTTGGGTTAAAAAGTTTTTTAAGCCTTCATCCATATGACATCATCCTTTTTAGTAAAAACGTAAAAGAACATTGTTTTTTAAAATTAAATTTATCAATCCACTATCACTTAAGTTGCCATTAGGGATGAATGAGTAAGTATGAAGAATTAACTTTTGTTAAAGATCCGAAGATGAAGGAAAATGTATCTATATGTAATATCGTGTTGTAATGTATCTGTATGTAAAGTCAAGCATTCTGATTTCGCTGACGTAACACGACCTTCTCAGATTAACCAAATCATAAAAATGCTTCCACTTAATTATGCATTCATCGCGTCTGATGCACGAAACGAAATACCCCACAACAGGTTATCGAGATAACAGGCGATTAAAAACTGTATCCCATATTTCAGTACCGATACTTTTCGATATGCAACCTTTTTGTTAAGTATTTAAAAATGGTTTTTAAAAGTGCTGGCCACTAGATTGGGATGCAGATAAAGAAACAAAAATAAAAGGCGGGCTGTTTGAGTAGGGAGCGTCACGTCAAGTGAAACGTCAAAATGTGACAGTTTCCGCGCGGGCGAGCCGTATTGGTGTACGGGAAAGGGTGACCAGGTCACCTATGTTTAGAGTTTAGAAGTCTAGGTTGATTAAATATTTTATTTTCTCGTTAATAGTTCTATCTAACTATGGCATAGGAAATTGCATTCAATCATAGTCGGGCTTTACAATCTGGATCCTGCAGTTTTCTTGAGGTTTCAGATTTTATTAAGCAGAGTTGTATATTTTATATGAATTATTAGTCGTAAAATTTAAGTTTCAAATTCTGACCATTGAATTAAAATATTATTACGTCTAGAAAATATCGCCATAAATTTAAAGCTACAACTTTTTGCGAATATTGCTGTTTATAAGTTCATAAGTGGAATTACTGAAATTTTTCCAGACAATACAAACATTGAAAATCAAATAATTGCTAATATAGTTGCACCAAAAAGTTATAGGACTATTGGAAATTTTTTAATCCAAGGTTGTCCGGTCTAGATAATTAGATTTGGCCACCTCATCGAGTGCGTTGCTCTCATTTTCTGAGAAGCTCGAGCGGCCTGGCTTCCATTGCAGCTAATTAAAAACAATTAAACACGACTCCGCTACATTACACGCACCACGCACCGTACCTACATACTCCTAATGTAATAATAATCTTTTCACTATAATTAGGCACCTTAATAGTATTTCCTTAACGTCTTTGTTCTCGAACGTCAACAGTCGATTACAGTTTAGTTCAATTATTTCAAAATAATTAATATATTATACTTGTACTAATGTAAATACGACGCTTAACCTTTACGTTCACTAGTTCGCTATAAGAGATAGGTCAAAAATGCTGACAATTGTTCATCCTAATTACATATTTTTATTCCTAAATTAAAATAATATCTCAAAGCTGTTCTGACTCCGAAATAAGTGGCTTCAAGCAATTGCTTACTTATCAGTCTATAAAGAATTACAAATATTATAAACACATATTTTTAACTACCAGATATAGTACAAACATGTTTATCCGATTAATCCGCCATCAGGCTCGTCGATCTTCATACGAACTTACCATACATTTTAAGGATCAAAAGTAGCCCTTTTTACCCCAACCCTTATGGTCAAGCCAAATTTTACGAGTACACCTTTTAATATGGACCAACAGACTTTTGCATTTACAATATGAATAAGACGTTGAGGAAATACTATTAAGGTGTCTAATTATAGTGAAAAGATTATTATTACATTAGGAGTATGTAGGTACGGTGCGTGGTGCGTGTAATGTAGCGGAGTCGTGTTGTAAGAATATCGTCAGGGATATTTAAATACCGCGTATGTAGCATAAGTAAGGTCGAAATTTCACGTATTATAATTGACTTTTGAACTCTATTTACTTCATTTTAAGGCCCCCCGTTGCCTGTACTACAGGTTGTCTTTTCACGAACAACAGTAGGATAGGTAGGACCGATATTAATATTTAAAATTTTCTAAATTTGACTTTCTCCAACTTTATTTTATGTTTAATACTGAAAAGTTGTCACCATAATTTTTAATAATAAAAATAAAAACAAATAAATAAGTTATGACAATATACTAGTGCCTTCTTAAACAACAACAAATTAAAGACGTAGATGTATAAGCCAAATACGGGCCCGATGGCACAGTTGGTAGTGATCTTATCTTGTGCACCGAAGTGTGGGTTCGATAAAGGACAGGACAAATACTTATATGATGATATTTGATGTTATTTGTATTTAAGTAGTATATTTATAATTCCTCTATACTCTATAGTAAGACGAGTACTTTAATTAACTCATCACGGAGTCAGGTCAACTATATTAAATTATCATAACAACATTATCTTATACTTGGATGTGTACTAATAGTATCTCGCTCTGACTAGGACCCAAAAGAGGCGGTACCGTGCCTGACAAATGGCGGAATATTCCTCCAAAACAATACTAATATAAATAAATTATAATTTAGTTTTTAATAACGGTTATAAATTTAAAGGCTGGGAAAAAAAATGTGACAATAAATTTCTCATGAATTTGTAAGAAAAAGTTGGAATGTTAAATACACTTTTTTCTTTCCATAATATCGGTATAAGATAAATGAACCGCGTTTTACCGATAATAATATCTTTTTTTATAGTTTTACTTTAAGATGACATGTGTCATTATTCCGTATATCTAACAATATGATTACCATTACAGGTAAAAACATCCATATGAGAAATCCATTTTAAATTATCCACACAAATAGTTGTCCATAAAAATTAATAACCATTAGAAACCCACACAATAGCTTGGTTGTCAAATTGCAAAGCGACCGTGAGTAAATTGTTCCGATGGCATAATCTGTGCTTTCCGCCATCTTGTGCGGTGTCTATACACAGTTGTCATCCCACGACACCGGTGTGCAGCAGAGCGGTGGTCCGACAAATCGATAATGGTTATATAATAATCGATATTTTATCGCGTGGCCTCATTTTTACGTGCCATATGGTAATTCTTTTTTATTTCTTATTAAATGTACACAATACAGAGGTACACATTCGACAATATTTACCATGAATGAAAAAACACATATTTTTGTAGTTTCTATGTCAAAATTTACATAACACTGTTAAGCGTATTTAACAAAAATAATAAGGGATTCTAATTATACGATGTAAATAATTATTATATGTTATTTTAAGCCATATTGATTGCGCTTGGTAATATAGGCCTCATAATGTTACTTACATTAAGAGGATTACAGCATGTAGAACTTAGTTATATTCATAAATTCACAATAACTGGCTTAAATTTCATTAGTGAAAAATAATAGTTACACATCAGGGACCTCATTGAAGTTACCAGTGAACTCATATTGAGTTTATTATAAGCATATAAATTTTTTATATTGGATTGTGAGATTTACGAATTCATTGTATTTTAATCCGAATTTAGGATGATTGATGTATACCGTGTGCTTTGGAAAGCCCTTGCAAAATATTGTGTCCAAAGTATTTCAGTCTATCGGTGCAAGTGGAAAGCGTCTATTTAAAGACACATCTGTCTCTTTGGGCCTACTGTCAATATTTGACAGGTACAAGGTCAAAGATGTCTGGAATGGATGTCATCATCGGTTTAATGTCAGGCAATGAAATTTTTTAAATCTACCGATGCTCTTATTCAACGATTTGACGATGCTTCAATTGTTATTTGAACAAAATAATTTAAAGAAAACACGTTACTAGTATTTACTTATCTACTTCATGATTGGCTTTCTCTTTTGCATTGGACTAAATATTCCCTTTACTCGGCAGGAGTTGCGCCCCATGATGCATGTTACTGTTATTGTAAAAAATTGGGGTTTTTACGAGTATTTAAATACTCGTAAAGTCGTATTAAAGTGTTACTCAAACTATGACTTACAGTTTTGAGTAATACTTTAATATAATAATTACGAAAAAATGTGAAAATAAAGTCTTAATATAATATAATAATAGTTTTATTATGTTATATTAAGAGAAGAGAAGAAATAATTGAGTAAATCCAAATGCTTTTTACACATAACTTAAAAAAAAACAAAAATTACACGCTATGCTTACAAAAAATAATAAAAACGAGATCAATTTTTTTAGCCTGATAATATAGCATTAGTATAACCTTTTTTAGCTGGAGACAGGTTTGGGATAGTAAGTAGATCTGGTCCTCAGTAGCGTAACAAGTGACACGGCCAGTTCCTTCGAGAGATCTTTTCTTGGTGGCACAATATCGTCCGGTACCACATGGCTAGAAATTGAATTATAATATATAAATAAATTTACCTAACCTAACCGCAAGAATACTAGCTCGAAACAATTTACTGACTGATATTAAACAAAAGATCAATAATAAATATTATACTGAAACCCATAATATCATCAGAGACAAAAAACACAAATGTTAAACATAAATTTTTGTCATGAGTGGGAATCGAAACCACGACTTTTGACGCTCATAACAGGAACACAACCGAAGCGGGCCTATAATTGCTAAGTTTAATTACTAAAACCGCTTAGAATATTGCTTGTGCAAATAGCTATAGCCTGATCAATCGACACGCAAACAAATCTCTTGGAAACTTAATTTTCTGTCAAAACTGCACTAGAGTTTGTTGTTTAGAGTTATTTCTTACTATATATATTCATCATTACAACTATTGTAAGTCCACTGGTGGACATAGGCCTCCCCAAGGGGGAGTTTTGCCCATAATTGTCGCGCTGGGCAATTGTATTAGCAATTGCAGAGCGCAGCTATCGCGACGGGGATGCCGCTGCCCATACCCACCCTCTACATTAGAACAACACTGTTTCGGATAGACCGCCAGCAGTCGATTCTGGTACCTTAATCACCTCTTACGAAACCTGGTATAGGGGGAGGTACTATTATACTCTGCCGGTGTCTCACGGCTTGATAACCTCATTGCTATTATTGCTTGTTCTTGAATATCACAAATAAATGGTAGACCGCCGCCCTTTTGGGTTGAACAAAACGCCTGTTCACAACAGCAGGCGAAATAAACGCCTTCCCATACCGCCCTGTCTTAAATTGAAAATATGCTATAACTTTGTAAACATCTAACACTTGCTACTTCGCCTGACACATCTTGATACTCGCTACGCATAAAAAAAACATAAAAAAAGTAGAATAATTTCTTACTTTTAATACATTTTACGAATTTTGTGTGATAAAAACCAGAACAGGTATATGATGTTGCAAATACTTAATAAAATATTATAATAATAGATCTTAATCAGATCATCATCAAACGGCCTCCCCGAAAGGGGAGGCTTTTGCCCATAATTGCCACGCTGGGCAAGCGTGTTGGCAATCGCAGAAAGCAGCTTTTGCGACGGAGATGTTGCTGCCTATCCTCACCCAGTTAGAAGAGGTATTTAAGAAAGGCCAGGTAAGATTAGTAAGAGCGACAGAGGAACCAAAAAGTGGCAGTATGTTCAACCCTACTGGTGTTGGCGATGGGAAGCAACATCTTCGTGGCACAGTTACACTCTGTATTGCCATTGGGCCTTCCTAGTGCGACAATTAATTGGCAAATCTCCGAAATGTTTCATATTCATCAAGTCTTGCGAGTAATTTGATAATGGTTAAGAGCGTCTTAAAAACTTATAATGTTAAAGAAAATAGAAGGGTTTTTTTCTCAATTAACTTTTATGTATTCATTTGATTTAGAAATTTATTATTTCTGAAATGTATATGATACTAATTGATTGTTAAGAAGGTTAATATTGACTTAAGGGGCTACAGATTAAAATATCACCATCAAAATGTTAAGATAAACTAGTAAGTTTTCTTATAGTGGTATGACTACGAATTTATTAATATTTTACAATATTTACAATTCGCAGACATAAGTATCATATATTTTTTTCTAACTATACAACAGAAGCCCAATGCGGTGATGCGTATTAACCAAATTACGGCGGTAGGTGAAGTGAACTATGAAAATAGGATTTCTTTAGTCCCCCCCCCACTTCCCTTCGCCGCACAGACCGGGTTTACCCCAGGTAACGGGGTGGGATTATGAAGATTATCAAGAATTGATACCAAGACAGATGGGTGGAGTAATTATGTAATTTTTTTTTGTATAAAAATAATTGGTACCTTTTTTAGTGAATTGTATGTGAGATTATCGCGGCCCAATTACTATTGTGACAGCTGAAAATAAACTAACTTTTGTATACAGTTTGAAAGGCCGTAAACAATTTCTTGATGCCGTCGATTTTGATATCAGTGTTAGTACAGTACAGAAACATCCAACTAAACATGCAATATACAATCGTGGTATACTTTTCAATCGAGACAACTGCACGCGTGTGCATGCAGTCTTTGCCCAAACAGCGCATACCGACCGCAATCCGTCTTTATGAACGCCCTCCTTTACAGGCGCTCTTGAATAATTGCCATTCCATGCACGTGGAAGGTAGGTAGCATTATACGCTGATCGCTCTATAATAAGCGACCTTACTTACTCCTCGCATGGCGCGATAAAAAGCCTTAGAGGTACACACGACAAAACATAGTGAACCTACAGCAACATTCGACATTTACCAATACATATATATTATGACGGGGCAGATGATACAGCAGTGTTTCGCGGTTTTCCACTTAGCTCCCATCACTATGGGAATATAGTAATATAATGTAGCTTATATTATTAAAAATTAAGGTAACTTTAGATTGTTTCAAGCATTTTTGAAATCAATAGAGCAGTTTTTGAGTTGAGTTGGTACAAACCCACACTAATATGAACCGTGGTGTGTGTGGTTGGATTTTATAAAATACAATAGTCTATGTATCGGAGAAGATAGCTTTAAGACAGCGATGACTTCCTAACGGTGAAAGAATTATTTAAATTGGTGGAATGGATTTTAAGTTAAATAGTACCAAACAAACAATCAATCAAATGTTTTCTCTTTACAATATTAGTATAGATCCAAATTATCCTCGCCTTATTGCAATTAAGCTACCTTGTTTCGAAAAGTTATACCGCCTACATATTCCGATACCTTATTCACCTTTTCCGACACCTACAGAGAAAGGTACTTACCTTCTCTGTCAGTATCATCTCATGGTAATTTGATCAATGATTTATTGATCAATTTATATTTTTTTATAAAGATTTAAATAACATTAGGTTGCTTACTGAGGCATCAGAAAAATTGCGTGATGCATTCTCATATTTTTATGGGAGTATTTTTTTTAGTCTTTAAATCTTGAATTCATACAGTGTTTGTGATGTTCTGAATTTATTAGTAATTTTTTTTTGCCTTAAAAAATAAACCATTCCGCGAATTTAACTCGATTTTGGGCCAGTGTGTGTGTGTAAGATTTTATTTCATTATTAGATACGCATAAAATATATCTTAAACTTTTCTGACATTCATACATACATCACGCCTGTGGTAGGCGGCCTCTGCCTACCCCGATGACTTTGACTATAGATCTCCACTTGTTACGATCTCGGCATACCTCTCTCGCTTCCCTTACTATCGTATTAGTCCTTTCATACATGGTATGTATGCTCGTTTATTCATGATACTTCTGACCTGGTCCCTTTTTTAATACCTCTTCTACCTGGTTAAGATATTTTCGTCTAGGTCGCCTTATATCTATTTTTATAATCACTTCCGTTCTATATATTTGCTCAGTTATACTATTTTCATC
This sequence comes from Heortia vitessoides, assembly GCA_020976665.1. Taxonomy (NCBI): domain Eukaryota; kingdom Metazoa; phylum Arthropoda; class Insecta; order Lepidoptera; family Crambidae; genus Heortia; species Heortia vitessoides. The sequence goes on along the minus strand of JACJUM010002279.1, from coordinate 8,502,431 downwards.
CATCCTTTCTGCATCCCCAAGCCATCTCAACATTTCCTTGCTCTATTATTGTCCCAATATCATCTTTTACACCACATCGGTCACTTATCACACTATTCTTTAATCTATCTCAAACTCACACCATACATACTTAAAAATGCTTTCATTTCAACAGTATTTTTACTCGCTTATAATCCTTCTTCTTATTTTTTTTCATTCATCAATTTCTTGTCAATACCTTATACTAATTATGTAATGGATTTAATTGAAATAATGTAAACTCCACATCAGAATAATACATTCTATTACGCTTTCATAGTTTAACCGTTAAATCAATTTTCATTAGATTGCCTAATATAAATGAAATAAGCTAATTTTTATCCCAGAAAATTTTCGCGGGTACCTATTATATTCCCATATCTAATGTATAACTACCTAAATCGCCAAGGGCCGTGAGTTTGATCCCCTCCCAGAACAAACATTTATGTGATGAACATTTGTGTCTGGGTGTTATGAAATATTATATTTGGAATACTACTGTTGTCTTATTTCCGTAACACAAGTGATTAAACCTACTTCGATCAAACAACGCGATGTCGAGTGAATGCATTTCTAGGTATTATTGTGTCAAAACAATCGGCTATCATGCTTACATCTAATAAAATGGTAGTCTCATCCAATGCCGCATAGTGCTTCGGCAGTTGCCAAAGATATAGTCCTTTTTTTATTTTTATACCAGCTTACAACGCCGCCCTATATCAGTAACAGAACACAACTTGTATCAAAAGATCACGGGCTTTGTCGGCGCCTTTGGGGTACCGACTTTGATGCGCCTGCGCAACCGTGATGCTGGCTAATCTTCGCTATTCGCGTCGGTATGAGGTACAAGTGTTTGGTTTGTAAACAAGTGTGGGATGTAGGGATTGGTGCGGAATGTGGGAACGGAATTATTCAAATTATAAGATATTGAATATTTGCTTAAACATATAGATACAATATAAATGTCTAAAGAAAAAAAAAAAATTCAAAACAGATTTTTAATTACAGATCACCTTCTAGATGTAGGTCTGCAATAGAGCATTAAGCCTCGCAATGTCCTAATTGAAATTGACTTAGTTTATCATTCTCAGGTTGAATCAAATTGTACGCAGTAAGTTTATCCCGAACAAAAACCGCTTCATGTAATTTTTATATATAAAGATAAATATATGTAATGGATGGTCGTAAGTCAAACAAAACACAGTAGGTTTCAATGTCACAAGTTAGATCATGATTCCAAGGATAAGATAAATAGGCGCGTTCTTTTAAACACATTAAAATGTATTTTTTTTTGTATTAAACTAAATCTACGAAGAATCATGATAGTAAACGTCTAGACGCTCGTATTATCACAAGGATATCCTAACGCGCCTCTCTATTTCAAACCGGAATACAGAAAATAAATCTTTTCTACATTACCAAGACGAGGTACTGAATTTGCATCACTTTGATGGTTTTAGTTTTTATAATGTTTATATGAATAGTGGAATATCCGAATTTATATCGCAAATATTAAACTTATTGTGTGTTCATGTCCTTAACTTTAGTTAAAAGCGCCATCTACCGTAGGGTAGTAATATTAAATATCCTGCCCTATGAACCCTGACCCCGCTTTTGCAGTTGAAACCGCGAATTTCAGTGACCTCGTACAGATTAGTTTGCCTTGCTATTACAATAGATGTCGCTATGTGTTTTAAAATTAAGTTTGTTTTACTAAAAAGTTCATGGGTCTTACAAGTCTTAACTTTGAAGAAATTTGTATAATGCAAATAAAACCAACGAAAAATGTCAATGAAATATTTTTTCTACTATGTCTACATTTTTGCTTATGTATTTAGATTGGATACATATTAAAGTTCTTACTAATATATGGCAAAATATTAATGCTACGCGCAATACGACGGCATCCTTAACTAATTTTATTAATATAAGTTTAGTTGTGATGTCATTGCATCTAACATTCTCTGGATTCGATCATTAAGCATCAATTATGAGAGGGCGAAACAAATAAAAATAAAGGGAGCCACAATAAATAGCCGCCGATCGAGGGTCCACCCCTAAATTAAGGAGGAGACACCGACAGTCGGGTCATTTGGAGTTATCGATAAATATCTTGAAAGTGCGATTATAGACTTTATTTATGTTTGTGGTTGCCAAAGAAATCTTTGAGCAGTAATACTTTAGTATATAGTATTTTACTTTAGTATTAGTATATAGCTTTATTTTTGTTATATATCTAGTTACATTTTACCAATTATAATACGACAGTAAAACACTTTCTAATTCAAAGTTATTTTTGTATGGCATCCAAATATCTATAAAATCCTACAAAATAAAGAAACAGGAACCTGTAAAATGTATTATAAACATGGATCTTATTCAAATCAGTCCAGCCATTTTGTAGATTAGCCAGACCAAAAAAACAGATAAATTAAAATGATCTATCTGTATTATCCATTTTTGTGGTGTAAAACATACACTGTGATCTGAAATTAGTCTAATATTATCATTATAAATAAATAAAAAGAAGATAAAATAAACAAGATTTTCTGCGCACTTTCATAATTATTGATGTATTATTATTGTAATAAATAATGATGCTGTGAGGTCACCCTAAAGTAACATAATTTTGATATTTAGTAACATATGATATATATAAAGTAACTAACTAGCTATTTTCGTATCTATTGCAAATTTATAATCAACGTAAAGGTCGGTACGATTTTAACATCTCTTGCTTCAGTGGGCATCGCTAGGAATCCTTATTTAACTTGTACTTTCGTAAAAGATCCCAGGATATATATATCTTGGCATATTTTATCTCTATCAATATAAATATCGAGACAAAAGGAGACAGAGAGAGAGGACAGTCCGACTCGCCAACGCGCCCGACTCTCTAACAGTAGCAGCCACGCAAACCCAACACACATCATTCGGCATATTCCGCCCCTTTTGTTGAAAAGGCGGTGGAATTGCACCCGGACAATTTTGGACGGCGAAGAATTCCACATCGAGGGATCCGCGCAAGGAGTGTGCAGCGAGTCGCCGCGTCAGAAGCCCGAAATTTTTCCATGGCTATTTTTTGTCCAAGTACCCGCGGACAAAAATAGAACCTAGAAAAGGAAGAGAATCTCTATCTCCTGGTTCAGCTACTCCCTGCCCGCCGAGAAGAGCGCCAAGTTCTGCATCAGAGGTCTCCCATTGGAGACTGAACCAAGCAAGATTGAAAGGAACTCCGATCCCTGGGCTTTACACCCGAGTTCGTGCGTCAGATACGAGCACGACAAGGCAGGCCGGGCTGCATTCACTTTGCCCAAATGCAACACACACCAAACCTCATCCCCGCGATCTACAATATCACCGAGCTTCTATGCATGCCCGGGGTAAGGATCGAGGCTTGGCGAGGAAAGAAAGGACCTGCCCAATGCTACAGGTGCCAACAGTTGAGGCACTCATCACATGGCTGCCACAGAAAACAAGCGTGTGTGAGATGCGGGGAAGCACACGCCGCCACTGATTGCCCCCGCCCTCGCGAGGAACCCCCTACATGTGCGAACTGTGGGGGACCGCATCCAGCAAATTCGATGAGCTGCTCGGTCTTCCAGCAGGAAGCCAAGATAAAAAGGGCCGGCACAACAGCACTGGCCGGGCGGCCTTTGGTACGCACTAACAGCGTACCAGCACAACCAACAACGCCACACCTCATGGCCGAGTCCAACGACGGGGTGAAAATTCCACGTCGAAAAAGCAAAGGCAAGAAAGGAGCCCCCGCGAAGCGGGTGGAAGCGAAATGTTTCTCGCCGCAAAAACTCAAGACACCTACCAAACTCAAAATAAACATTCGTAAGAAATGTTAAGAAAAAGCGGATGGAAGCGAAAAATGCTTTTCACCGCAACCCTATGACCCACCGATATTAATCGGCGGCGTTGGACACCGCGACAAGGGCGCTAAGCGCCGAGGTCGCCTCTGCGCAGCCTAGCGGCTGCGCGTCAACAACCCGAGGAAGCTCAGAGAGAGAGAAAGAGAGATCATATATGAGGGAAGGATACAAAAGAGGTTAGACTATATATGTGTAAACTGATACTTAATATGTTTGAGCAGGACCCCTTTTTTCTTTTTTTAAATATTTGTATCAGTCAGTAGTTTCTTTAGACTTATGAGACTAAGACTTCAGAGAAAATATAATCACAAGTCACACTCCTTTTATTGAGGTATAGACACACATTCGTTTAACAAATACCTACTTTAAATAAAAAGCTTGACTTCATCCCTACCCCCTACAAATTCCATACTTACAAATGCAGTAGTATTATTGGTTATATCTGTATGTTTGTTTGTTAGGGAAAAATATACTGATGAAATTTGGTATGATTTTGAACTTTTATCCAGGGATAACAGGAGCCCCCAGTGCTATCGATGTAGAAGAAGCCATATGCAGAAAGTTAGTATGCTATATTCATTTAAAATAATATAATAATATTTAAGATTGAATAGGACAGTGGGTTACCTCCTGGTAGTAGTGGAGTAAGACTTTCCTCTGTACCAGGTGTCGTAAAAGGGGAATAAGGTACAGATATCCTAAATAGCGTTGCTCCAATCCAATACGGTGGGGATGGGCAGCAGCATCATAGTCGTGAAGCTACGTACTGCGATTGTCCCCACGCCCCAGCGTAGCAGTTATATGCAAACCCCAGAATTGATCAAACTGGAAAAAAAGGAGGTCAAGTCCAACAGTGGATCTTCTATCGCTGATATGATGATGATGTTGATTGATTACTGAGACCTACTTCATAAAAAAATCAGTCAAATTGAGAAGCTCCTCCTCTTTTGAAGTCTGTTATTAAATTGTTTGTAAATAAAAACTAAAAACAGAAATGCTAGGTCTAATTTTTAAAGAATAGATATACCCCTCCACAAAAGCTGATTAAAGACGCTGAATGAAGTCTGCTAAATAATACAATACTAAAAATAGTTCAAAGCATATACATTATTACAATTGCCTTTAAAATGTCAGTAAGTGTGTAATTACGTTGTACGCGACTTAAAAACATCGATAGTGTCTCCTCCTTGTTTCTGAACGGGTCGATTCTGATCCCCGATACAATTACACTCTGTGTGTAGACTCGTTACTGCACAATCTTCTCAACACTCCTCCAGGAAGGCCCTCCACACAATACACCACTCTAAAACCCTACAATAAAGTCGATGATTCTCTGACGCGAACACCCCCAAACTTTCACCTCTTTCAATAGGAGTTTAAACCTAAATACCTTGCGTAGGAAAGCTTTCACTTTTCAGGAATTATTTTAGGCTCGATTCACTTTGATTCTCGACTGAGTGGTGATGGTGATTGGGTTGATATTTGCGTGTTTCCATCAAGTTTTTCCGAAGGCGGTAGGCTTAAAACTCTCGAAACCAATTCTCGGGGGTTCCGAGGGCTTAAACCCCTAAACAATGGATGGGACGATTCGATATTTAGCCGATTATAACCGCCTGTAATGCTCTTACGGAGGTGTGATTTTTGTTTTCGAACTCTTGAGATACCTCCTTAGGTTTTGAGACAATGGAACCTTATTTTCATTCCTTTCTTTATTTTATTTCCATTGTTTTTTAATAAAACATTTATTTATTCTTATATTCTAAATGCGAATATCGGCCAAGTATGTATCTGCATTGTTACCTTTTTTACGAATAAACTGCTAAAAGAATGTAAGAGAAGAGAGAGAGATGCTATAGGACGACCGTGGCGAACGTATCTTAACCAGGTAGAAGAGGTATTAAATAATGGCCAGGTCAGAAGCACAAAGAATAGAGCGTGTATGAAAGGATTAATCCGAGCAAGGGAAGCGAGAGAGGTTTGCAAGGATCGTAACAAGTTGAGATCGATAGTCTCTGCCTACCCCAAAGGGACACAGGCGTGATGTATGTATGTATGTAAGAATATAATATTTTTTGGCTTCTGGATAGTTTAGTGTCTTAATAAGGGACATGGCTACTTTCCTTTTGGAAAGAAGCCCTCGTGAGCGGAGTCGCAGGCGGTTAGCTAGTTATTTATAAATTAGAATAGATTCAGAAGCGTTAATACTTTAAAGTTATTAAATAATACAGATGAATTTAGCGCGTAACTTTTAAGAGACATTGCTGGGTTGATACATCGGTAACAATGTACTGTTTCGTAGCAAAATGGTTCGGTTATGGGAATAGTTACAATTAAAACGCTCGCATGGTGCAGATGATAGTGATCCTATCTTGTGTGCCAAGGTCGTGGGTTCCATCCCCACCCGAATATTATATTTGTCCTGTGTTTGTTTGTTATTTGTACGTAATTAAGTATATTCGTAATTCCTCTGTCGTCTGATATTCGTAACATACGTGCTTTAAGCTACATATCTCGGTGTGAATTCACAATTTTTTTTAATCATTATAATGTTGCCGCGTATTTCAATTCTGCGATCTGCAATTTGCCTAACAATAGTGTTTAATTAAAAAGACAAGATGAAGATATTCTTTTTAATTAATTGAACATTTTTATATTATCACGCTATAGCTTTGTGAAACACTGTCATATATTTGTGTTGCGGTAGAAAACTTGCCTATTTACCATTCCATAATATGTTACTTATCTAAATTCCAGCCAAATCCATTCTAGCGTGGTAGAGTTACAGACATCTGTCCAAACTATTTGTAAATATATAATAACAGACACTAGCTACCCGCTGCCTGCTATATCCTTGAGGTCTTTGCTCTATGTCTCATCCATGAAGAATTTTTGTTATTGCGAGAAGAGGTCTATGTCTGCAAGCGACAGCTAAAATCTGCCGATTCCTTAGAGAAAAATAAATAGCCAGATCTATCCCACAGGAACATGTTTTCGAGGTAAAGAATAAGTAGCCTATGTGTTTTTCCAAGCTACTGTCTTATTGATCATACAAATCTCCGCGTTTTTTTTATATTAGCTTTATTAATACTTTAAAACATAGAAATGGAATCACTTAATCTAATGTACAAAAAGTATTTTTTATCATAATTATTTTTAAGTAGCCAAGTTCCGGGAACTGAAGATGTTGTTGAGCGCGCACTATTCCAAGTACCATAATATTCGGGTCACGTATGGGTGCGCGCGCGCCGAGCCGGCACGAGAGTAATGGAGTGTTTTGCGTGCGCTAACAAAGCTTGACTAGGGGCAGTTTTCTACCAATTAGATCTTGTTATTGTATAGGGGGTTCCTCTCACCTGGAATTAGAGTCATTAAGTTATAATAAAAATATATTTTTAATGATTTTGAAGCGCGGTAGCATCTACATTTAAAATATTTAGATTTTCTGGCTTTAAGACCTTTTCTAAGATTTTAATCTACCGCGATTTACAACCGCAAAAAATCTAAGTTGAATTAATGTTATGGCCATTAGCTTAGGCGCAAAATGCCTTGAATATAAGTCAAAAGATAGATATATTTGGAAACAACATTTTCCTTCAGCATTTTTGTACCTACTATTGGCTTTTTTGTTTTATGGTAGGCTACAAGGTTCTGAAATAAAGAATATGCCACGTTATTTACAAAAACGTTTGACTTGTTTATAATTCAATTATACCTAGTTTAATTTTAATCGTTGGTGTTCTTATATCGTAAGCTGTACCCGCGTTAACTTGAGGTTTAAAATGAGAGTAACAAAATTAGGGGGCAAAACCTGCTATATTCAAGATATATTTGTATTAACTCTTTAAAGAATTAAAATACCGTAAAAACTTTTTGTTATTTAAAGGTGATTTCACCTTGAATGATGAAACGGAACGACGTTGAAGAAAAAAATATTTTCAATGATAATATTTTATTTTATAAATTGCAATACATCCCTTGTCCTTTCATAGCGTAACATTGTACTTCTTTCATTTTTACCCTGCAGTAATTATTCCCTAATTAATATAAAATAAAATAATCATTAGTAATTTTAATAGCAATATATATTGTTATTGTATTCGTTGTAGTCTTTAACTACCAGTTTAATGTTATTTTTTTGTAAATCTCTTACATAAGTAGATACGTTACATCTAATTATACAGTCAGTTATTAGAAGTCAAATGTATCGATACAATTCATCACTAATGTTTATATAGATAAACGCACTTCATTAACTACATTAACTACAAAAAAAATCTATTACAATTCTACCTTTATATACAATGATTTTTTAGATAAAATACTTGCACTATAGGTAGTTCTAATTAGAAAATGCCTTTTAGTGATAGTACAATAATTCAGTATAATTTTGGTATTTATTTTAAATATCATTCTAATACACTTTTTTTCTCAATTATTAATGAGCACAGGACCTACAGCAACTCAAGGTTTAATTAAAACATAAGTATTATTAAACATCACAGACGAATAAGAACGGTTAACATATTTTGTTTAAGGTTTTTTAACGTTTTCATAATTTAAAATCGATGCCATTTATTTTTAAATGTAAATTTACGTCGTTATCACCCTTTTTTTAGAACAATCTGTAATTATTTACTATTTCTTTGTACACATTGAACAATTGCTTTGACGTAAGATTAGAAACCATTATAATAATTGATTGTATGATCACCTTTTTATAAAAACCACAAACATTTAAATAATGAAATATATAAATAATATTATTGCGTTTAATTTGCCCGTTAAAAATCACTTTCAAATTTCGTCAATAATGTCCGTCACTATTTATCACACAAGATACAACAATATTTCTCACAAGTTATGATCACTAAATGATATATTTTTCACGTGAACCGGTAAAAACGGGTACGGCTCCTAGATTTTCGTAACCGTCGGGAAAATGCCGTCGGCCGGCGGACGGCGGGTGAACGCTAACGCCATGCAACCCTCCGCCAATCACGGACCAGAACACGCCCAGCCGTGACTGAGACGCCGTTATCCGGAAAAACCCCGCGCGCGACGAGGACGAAGCGCGTGCGTGTGTGTACAGGGGAAATATGATGCACCGCGTTGTTTTAGTATCGTTTACTGTTCGATTTATTTATGTATTTTTTGCAAGCAACGTAAGGAATGGATTAAATTTACAAGTTTTATATTGGCTTATGTGAGTTGTTATGCTTAAGCCTTGGACTTAATACTATGAATTAAAGACTTTGTCCGCTTTATCAGACGACTCTATATAACTTGGTTTGTAGAGAAAAGTTTACTTTGTAATGGTAAAACTATTTTGCAAAGAGGTTTGGTTATCGAGTATTCTCACGTCTACAGCTACGTTTGTTTGTGTGAGTAGCGTGAAGGTGTGCGTGAATTTTCGCCGTCCAAGGGGGAAAGCGGCACGCAGTCGGGTCATAATATTTTGAAAATAGAATCCCTTTTCAACTTTTCATTATTCGAATACAGAAAGGCGCCAAGAAGCCGGTCGCTGCATTTTTGTAATGAGAAAAAGTTCTTTTCTTTTTCTTTATTATCTCACGAGAATTGTAACTGGACAGTTTTTTGTTTTAATCTACGTTTTTAAAGTTGCTCTCTTAACTATTAGGTGCACATCATAATATTTTTAAAAGATAAGCACAGTTTTAATATACGTCTTTGACTAATTCACTTTTTAGGTTCTTTATACGAACAAAAGAGAATCTCTCAAATAGATACCTCAAATAGATCATAAAGAACAAAAAGTTGATAATAATTTAAAGTGTAAATTCCATAATTAATATTCCCCTTCATTATATTAGATGCAACCTCATTATACATTCGTAGTTGTTTGCTTACGAATTCATAGCTTAGGGCCTGAAGGGTACATATCATTAAAATGCTTAAAAAACCCTAATACCATTGTTTTTATTTAGTTTCTCGTTCAAATATGTGAATACATTATTACATAGGTACGTTTTAAGAGGGATTTTAAAATAATAATGGCGAATTGTTTTAATATGTAGATGAAGTTTGTTTTAAATTCGGTTGAATATTATTTATAACCTGTATGCAGAGTATATATACAGATTTATATTTTTCTATTTTGTTTCGTTCAAATTTCTTTTTATTTTTTTTCTCGAAATTTACTATCTTAAGTTATATATCTTCAATATGAATGTATGCTACGCTTCATCAAAATGACGGAATAGATTTTTATGAATCTTTACAATAATATTGTTCAATCATCTGAATAATAAATAGGCTATGATTTGTATGAAGACAACCGGGCTTACATTTATAAATAACTATATTTTTTTTAAATAGATACATGTGCAACGTCATTCTCCACTAGTAACTTGTAGTTTCACAATATATTATACTTAAAGTTTTCAGGTAAGTTTTCAGGCGTGTGGTTTTCCTAATACAGATAAAATAAAAGCTAATACCTTATTGGTGGGTTGGAAATTATGGGTTCGAAATTTAAAAAGTAAAGCTGTTTAAAAAAGTAACAGCCGACGCGACGCGGAGAACAAGCGTTAGTCGAAACCGCACAAAAACGCGGTTTGCGGAAGACACCACACGTCAAATTGGCTGCATCCCCGTCTAATCTGAAACCTATCGGTGAATAGGAGTCTGTTCCTTTTTTAATGCGAAAGTGTGGTATATGATAAGAGATGAAGCGGATATTGTTTCATAGTTAGAATAGTTTTCTGAACAGGTATTTTTGAATATGTTGGTTGCCCTGATGTTTGACCAAACAATTTTCGTTCATTATATTTTTAATACGTACCTGTGTTTGCTTAAGTTTTTAGAGTAAAAGTATGTGTGAAATTTTAATTTTAAATTGTATTCTAAATTATTTATAAAAAAAAATACACTCTCTTTTTAGTATTAACACTATGCAAACAAATACTTCTCATGATAATTGCAGAATAGGGGTCAATAATTATAGAGCAGCTGATGTTCTGGACTTAGACTATTCTATATATATATATATATTAAATTATATTAATTTATATATATATATATATATATATATAATACTTCCCTATTTCGGCTGAATTTCACAAACTCATATATATTTTATTTAGAATTATCAACATTTTAGAAACAAATATAGTCTGTATTAATCCATAAAACCGTAGCCATCTGCCAACGATAGGTCTGTCAAGATCAGTTCCATAGTTTTGGATATTATCCAAGACGAACAGACAAATTAATATATTGCATGTATTCATGCCATAACAATGACAAGCATTCTACCCGCTTCCGCTTGAGTATACATTGTGCCTACACTAGTTACAAGCCAGATACTATCAAAATCTATTCACCAGTTTATCTGTGAAAACACAACTAGCAGACAGACAAGCTGTCGCTAATATAACATGAGTGTATTGAAGACGATATGGAGGATTCCTGTAACATATTATTTCAGCGCAAACGGCTCCCCGCCTGAGCTTATGGTTACCCGCTACATGTTGCCGCTTGGGTCGCGTCTAATCTATCGGCACGCACAAAGCACCGAGACCCGCGGACGTTGCGAGCACCCAGCCGTGTAAGGTGCGCCAGCTGTGAGCGCCTTAACGCCGATCGGGGCTTGCTGATTTATGACGTTTTTTCGCGATTGCACACAGATACATTATTTGGTATCAAATAAACCTATTGGTATAGTCATGTGCATTAGTCAAAAGTAGATATGTGCATAATTTGGTATCGTCATACCGTCAACGTCGGCTGTCGACCGTAACACGACGAGAAACTCTTATTTGTCTCTAATAAAAAAGTACACATGGTTTTATAACATTCATACAACTCCTCATCATCATGATAGCCATTGGTAGTCCACAGCTGGGTATGGTAATCAGGGCATGATAATTGCCGCACTGGGCAACCGTGTTGGCTGCTACCTATCCCCATCTTGTGCATTTGAGCTACACTGTTACGGATGGATATACAGCCATCTGTCGGGACTAGTACCTAAGTCGCCTCTTACAGAGGGAGCTACGACATCTTGTACAGAGAGAGGTACTATTCTAGTCAGCCGGTACCTCACGGCATCATCAACGCCTAACAATCCATAATAAAACTGCCTATTAATAGCGTTTCATTTCGGTTTCAATACGAAATATCAAAAAGGCAAATCACATACAATTGGATTAAGTGTATAAAATAAATATCAGATTTGTATGAATTATAATAAGAACAATGTTTTAACCCTAAACGTAACGTAATTCAAATTATAAAAAAATAATCTATAAGCGACCTTTAATGACGATTCTTGAAACCTTGAAACTATGTTAGAATTTCTATAGTCTACAAATTCTAACGAAGACAAATAAAATAATTTATGCAGTTGGTATAATCATGCACTCAGATAAAATAGATAATTACCAAAAATAAAGGTTTACAACAAAACACTAACCGTTTCGCGCAACAACAAAAACGGGACCCATTTGTGCACGATGTTCGAACGCGCCAAGAACAATTCCTTACAAATACGCAACTACAAAATAAGTCTACCGATGCGTAAATTAAGGATCCGAAGCTATACAACAGAGGTATAAGTGCAAATAGAAAAAAATCTAAAGAAAATGCTTTGGCCCTGCGTATCTAGATGTCCCGCTGCGGTGCGGTATATTGTTCTTAGACAAACACTTTCTTTGTTAACGAAAAAGTTCTATTATATAAATACACATATTTTTTTGTAAATCAGCCAGTATTTCTATGAGCGATTTGATGCTTGAGTTAATTCCAGTTGAGTTTTTAAATTAGCGATAGTGTTTTTTTTGGGTGAACATTCTCGAAAAACGTTTGTTTGACCTCGCGTTTTTTTCATCTCATTTGGGGGTTAAAATGAATGTCTGTAGGTATAGGTACATCGAATCAAATATGTACTGTCGTATTTTCCGTTATCTATGTTCAGTCTATGTGAATTGTGCATAAATCTTATTCTGTGTTATATAGAGAATATGAACCAAACACATTTTTTTAATTATTAAATCAACAAATATAATACTTATATACGTATAAACAGCCAGACACAGAACAAATAATGTTTTTAAAAAAACAATTGTACTACGGATTGCGCCATCGGACCCGTCATGACAATCAGACACAGGACCAATTTATGTAAATCATACGCCATTATTATCTTAATTATAGAAAAAAATAATGTATGTCACATTTAAAATTTTATATCTCAATTAGCAAAATCACAAATGGCTCCTGTATTTTTTTTTTGCTACAAATAATTCCAGTTACGGTTGACCCGTGTTCGCGCGGAACAAAAAAGCGACGTCTCAATCACAGCCGACTAACCAGCCGGGACGAAATCCGTGACATGGTATCGTAGAATCTCACAATAAATATGAACGACCGTGAAATTAGACTAGCATGAATTAGGGCCCGCTCATTCTTGCGCGGACTGGCGTGGTGTTCGCCGCGTGGCCGCCATTGTGGTGGCGGCGGCGTGCAAAACCTTTATGTTGATTTTGTTCGTCAACGTTACGCCGACGGTCGTGTTACGATGCCAGTTAATTGTGGGTGACATTAGTATGGGAATTTTTATTGTTATTACGTCTGTTTGTTTTTACTGATTTACTCATAGTTATCTAGGAGATGTATTAATTTAATGGTTCTTGACTTACATTAATCCTAATAAATAATAATAAGTTCCCGCAACATCTTACACATCGATACGTTGTAAGTCGCTTAAAGCACTTGCGTTACGAACGCCAGACAATAGAGGAATCACAAATGTACTATTTAAATACATATATTTAACACCCAGACACTGAACAAATACAAGTATCATCATATAAATATTTGCTCTGGATGGGATTCGAATCCACGACCCCTGGCGCACAAGATCACTACCATCTGCGCCACCGAACCTGTCAAATGTTTGCATAAAGGTAATATAAATCAATTCATCCAACCTGACACCGGGACTCCATGAGAAGACGCTTGAAGCACTTGTGTCATAGATATCAGAAGAATCACACAGTAAATAAATATATATATTTAACACCCAACAGACACAAATATTTAGCATGGATGATGCTCAAATTTACGACCCTAGGCGCAGAAGACGAAGAGAGAAGCGACACAATATTAAAATTAATATGTCCAAAAATACATAATCAATATTCTTAATACGATTGTCTATCGTTTACATTTTCTCAGTAAACCGAAGTTTGATGAAATTTTGTATATAGACAGCTTGAATGCTAGAGATGTATACCTAGATATAATTAGAAAATAAAGTTCAAGAAAATATATTGATATTGGAAAATAAAGTTGCGACCACTACGTAATAAGTCTTTTCTTAATATCAATCAAATCAATTAAAATGACACAGATAGCAAAAAAAACATTTATCTTACAATTTAAACAGAATTTTATTAAATTAAAACTAACTCTGGTGTTTTTCTTAAAAATATGTATGCTTTTTAATTATAGAAATAAACGATTGCCAGTTCTATGAAATAATATAGGCTTTAACAAAAAAATCACGAAGTGACTTCAATTCAAAAGTAGACAACTAAAATCTTACGATTAACGCCTCCAGCTTTACAAAACATGGTTTATTAAAATCTGATATTTTTTGTAAGTTATTTGTATCATATTATATATAGATAAGACAATATAATTTAAGTACATTGAAAAATTATGAATTATATTTATAATAATATTTACTAGGAAACGAATTAACTTGTCGCAAGCTTAAGGCTGGACAAGTTGATAGTTAATTGAAGTCTGATACAAGTTGTTTTATTTTCCAATTATAATTGAAGTAAAATATATTATTAATATATAGCTATAGAAATAATATTGCGCCGTGGAGTACCGGCAGAGTAGAATAGAACCTCCCTCTGTACCAGGTGTCGTAAGAGGCGACTGAGGTGTCAGGACCGACAGGTGGCGGTATAACCATCCGAAACAGCGCAACTCAAATGCTACAGTGGGGATGGGCAGCAGCATCCCCGTCCCGAATGCTGCGCTCTGCGATTGCCACCACGCTTGCCCAGCGCGGCAATTATGGGCAAAATTCCCGCCATACTCGGGAGGCCTATGTCTAACAGTGGACTTTCTATGGCTGATATGATGATACAAAGCATATAAAGTAAGAAAAAACATTCAAAACTTTAGATTAATACCTAAATATTTCATTTAATTTCATCCGACGCAAGCCTCACTTCTTTGGCTGCGTAGTCTTTACATTACATCTCATCCCTGAGAATCTCTTATTTTTCGGGAAGAACTTCATGTTGTTCCCTGACAGCTGATAGAATCACGCCAAATCCATAGAGAGAAGTAAAACTCCAGTTTGATTCCAAGGGAATATGTTTTCGGGATAAAACATTGTTTACGTGTTACACTAGACTACCAATGATCACTGTGCAAAATTTCATCCAAATTCGTTTAGCCGTTTCGGCGTAAAAGAGTATCAAACTTTCACAAATCCATACTTGTAAACTTTATAATAGTAAGGAGTTCGAATTATAAATAATCATTACCCGTATAAAGTATCAGTAGTAAACAAATCTTTAAAATGTTATAACCGATTGATCTAGAGCGAATTTGAAGTACTCGAAATATCTCATGTATTTACCATCCCTTTGGTGTACCAGTCAGTGGCATAGAAACGTGTACCCTAAGTAATAGTTCGGGAGCATACATGTGTCCAATCACCTTTAAATTGTTCTTAATAATTGGATTATAATGCAGTCGTTTCTGCTAAACCGGCAAACCTTTTACGCCGTGCGTTTATGGCGAGCATCGGGACCATAAACACAGGGAGTCCCCGTAAAACGGTTTATCTCCACTTTACGAGGTTTCGGTCCACTGGTGAAAATAACTACGTAGGTACGCTGTACCGGCAGATGTAATTTTCACTAAGAATATTATATAAAAAAATCATTCAAATTTTTTTAATAAATAATATTTAAGAAAATATAAATATTAAAAATAATAATTTATCAAGCTTAAAACAAAAACGCATTTAATACCGTTAACAAGAAAAACGCGAAAATCGATTCCAAAATCAAAATATGTATTGCAGTAGATAGATAACACTCCAAAAATCACTTTCACCGATCGCATCACCTTTCATTACAATGAAACAATGTTGCGCCTGTGTGCGCGGCCGCGCTTGTGTGTGTGCGGTGGTGTGAGTACCTCCCCCTAAGCCCCGCCCCTTCTGCTCACACGGGTGACTTGGAATCAGATGCTCGGGCAGTTGCTACCCAGCCATGACGACATCGTGAACGGTCCGCTTCCTACCGCCACTCAATACCCATCCGATGATTTCGCGGAACACTGATCGTTTAGAAAGTTGATAAATTAAAGTATTTCGGCTCGCACGCGTCGTCAGTTGTGATCTGTTTTGTGACTGTGAACTGTTTTAGTGTTTGTGGCACGGGATTTAGGTACGTTATTGTTTATCGATCTTGATTATTAGGATGCAAAAATGTTGTGGGATGTTTTCGCGGCTACGGCTACGGACCGTACTCGCAAAATATTATTATAATAATAGTCCACTGAAGGATTCGGTATAGCAAATGGATTAATTGGTTGGCGAGTCACACAATGAAGTTTTGTTCCACTTAGAATTTCTGCAAATTTTTAAAATTCAAAAATAAAAAAATATACTCAATCTATTTCAAAAAATATATATTTTATAATTTTTTATATCTGTAAATATCCGTAATTATAACATAATTCTGGAATTATTACATTCAATCTTAAAATGATAGAGCACGCTTTAAACAGGACAGACTCTGTGAAAAGTAAAAAAAAAACAAAACAAAAATTACAGTGAAATTATAAAAGAAATTGTAAGTTATTTTTTGTCGAATAAGGCTATAATTATTTGCCTACCTGTAACCCGTGACCACGAGGTCCCCTATTCCTTGTAACGTGATATTTTTTAAAGGATCAAATACTTCCTTTTAAACGGTAATCGAATGTTTGAATTTAATATCCATTGTTGGAGATAATTTGTGATAGTAAACATTTGCTTGTATTGTTCGGTTTTTGCAATGTAACTTAGTAAATTTTAAAATCGCCGAAAATGCAGACACATGCAATTATTTTATACAAGTTGGACTCAAAAAAAGATTTTCGTACATGGATATTTTAGATGGACACTAATGCCTTCTGCGAATAACGTAAATATTTAATTTATTGCAAATTATATCTATTATTCATTTATAATAACGAAAATAAATTACTGCAGTAATAAAAAATATTTTGCTTTACATTATACATTTTTATTAAAAGTGATATTAAATTGATAAATAAGTAATTCTAATTGAAAATTATATCCAATATAAATGTCAAAGCACGTGTTAATTATTTTATTTTGCTTATATTTGTAAATAAAGTATTTGTAACATGTCTTGAACAGAAAAAAAATATTAAAGAAAAAACCAGTAAAATATTTTCGCATTAATAGCGTGCATGCATTCAACGGCGTCTCACATGTCGCCGACACACGCGGCGTCCCATTGACAATCTGTGTAACTCCGAATTTCGTAATTTTGTTAAATGGAGATCTTGAGTGCTTTTGTTGGTCGCAAATAATTTTTGTGGTAACCGATACGCCGGCACAATAGCGGACGTTGATAAGGGACGATTTTGAGATCTGCCTACCTACTGCTTATTGATATGTTTTTTGTATGATTACATCATACAATTGTTTGAGGAAAAAATCTAGAGTAGTTTTTATAGTTCAGAATGTTAAATTGTAGACTAAAAATTCATTTTTATCTGTTACTTAATTATTGCCGAATATAAAATATATGTTTAGTTTCAAAACCGTCCATAATTTTTATTTCGTGGTAATTTGCTATTATTTCAAATTAAATACCTAACTATACCTTTAAAAAAATATATAGGTGATTTAAAATTAACATTAAAAAAATATTTTATTAATTGCAATTCAAACCTTTATTATACAACTGGTAAGCCTGTATTGTGTAACAAAGTAAAACAAATTAATTGTACACATATAACGATAAAGGATAAAGAGCAGATAACATTCAGCGTGTTACTATAACACATCAAAATCAGAGGAGCCGACAGAGAAATCAATAAATCGGCACAAGCAAATAGATGCCGACAAAGTAGAAGTGCACTATTGAAATGCAACATCCACTATTATTTATACTTGAAAACGATCGCTTCGAGTGTTGACAAACCTATTATGAAACAACTCCCAGGGGTGCCGGGCGCACTTTGAAATTTTTTTTTCAACTGACATTAATGTCATATATTCTGACAAAGAAAGACATAACTATTGACAGAACGCGTTCTCACATGCTGTCATTACACGGTGCTAAATGTTGTGTTTGCTACTTGTACACTTTTTCGCCTTTTACCAGATAGGTAAGATGTGGAAAAAATATGGCTCTTTTTTTCTATATTTCTCCCATGTGTACTTTCTTGTTAGTAACCTATTCATTTAAGTTATGTTATACTTTACACCTTACCAAAATCATTACATTTAAAAATTAACTGTTGTAATTACTTTACCATTTTAATTTTTTATAAAAATGTCAAAAAGTTCAGGATGAACAAAAGTTTTGAAAGTGTACTTAAATCGTTAAAAAGTATAAAATTACAATAAGTAGGTATTGCAAATAAGAATATATTTTATAGAGATATTACGATGTTACTTTGGAGTACTAATACTTAAGACATTAAAACAATTAACATGTTCTAAAAAAACAGTAAAATAACAAATCTATAAATGATTGCCGCAAGTTTATCATGTATCATATTAAGAGATTATAAATATCATAAAAAAACATACTAATGAATCAATAAATATATATTTAGTACATAATATTAATATTACATGCAGTAAATAATCTCCTTAGCTATGAAAAAGGCGGCTCCCGTGTTACAATATCTGACAAATATTAGCCTAAAAAATTATAATAATATAATCTGTGACTGCTTCAAAATAACACCTCTTTACTTCCACTGGCCTCGCCATTCCACGATCAGGCTTAATAAGGATTAAGATACAGCCTTTTTTAAAGTAAAAAGCTTTCGGTGTATCTCGATTAAATTTTTTTTGGTCCGATAGTGGTCTAAGGTTTTTGGAGATACCTTTTACTTTCAAAGCGGCGCCCGTTAAGAGATTTTGATAATGTATTTTTAAATATCTAATTAGTGTTATTAATAATACTCTTAATTTGATCCACACTAGGTTTTTTTAATAAATATTATTCAAGTTCGCAGCGAATATTTTTAAATAATAAGTTAAATAGAACTGGAGTGAGAATAAATTCTGCTGATTTTGAAAATCTCGGTAAACAGTTCAAATTTGTAGTAGGTAATATTGGTTAAGTTGGAGGTCTTTCTCAAAAAAATAAATGGCTGTATATTGTCAATGTAATTGATCTATATCATTAGTTAAATTAACTAGTTAACTTAGAAAATGTAGTAAATTATGCTGAGATCTGGAGATGTTAATAGATCTGAGGACGGAATACGAATTCCTTGAAATTGGCCCTAATAGAGCCTGAAGCTATTACTAATTCTGTACAACTAGGACTACACGTTCCGTGAAAATACGATGATCGAATTTTTATTACTTACCAAATAATTTCATTAAAAATCAAATTGTACATTGCAACCAAAATAGCGATTAGAATTAATTGTAGCAAATCAATTTTTTTATAAGACTAGATAATTCTATATAAAAGCGTCACAGACTATATTAAAAATAATATTGACTAGCAATAGTTCGAAATAATACATGGTAAGAAAAATGACCAATTTTAAATTTTCCTTGCATATTAGATAATATATTCAGTGTCAAGATATTGTAATAATAAATAGAGGAAAAATAATTTATTGAAATAATAATACCTATATGGTCTGAGTAGGTACGCTAAATCAGCGAACATTAAAAAAATATGTTACCATAGACAACGTGGCTCATAACATTCCCACTTCTAAATTCAAAAAGTCTCACTTGTATTACACGCAATGTTTTATTCGTTTTTTGTGTTTTGTGTTCCGGGCAGGCATAGACTAGAGGTGAAGACGCCGTATTCTAACGTCACAATCGAGCGGATTGATTTATCGTGCCGACATAACATGCGTGCCATAACCTACCGTTGTCGAATCACTGTCTAGTACAGACAGCAACGGAATGCAAATCAAGTCATTGTATCACATTAAAATAAATAATTAGTAATTCATGATCGAAATTATTAAGCAAAATTCTCGTTTAACAAGTCCTGCACGAAGACAATACCTGGCAATGTTTGAAACTTATATTATATTTATAATTAGTTATTATAATATTACTGGATATTATTTTTACCTATATATATTTTTCTGGTGTAAGATTTAAATGAACGGTTAATAACTTAGGTTTTGTTTTGAAAACATAATAAGTATCAGATCTGCCTACTTCATTTACTCTGAGTCTCTCCTTTAATTTTAAAAAATTCAGCTTGTCTTAAGTTAGTATAAGAAACCTGGATAAATGACTTGCTTTCAAACTTTTCTAATGAATCATCACCAATATAAAATATATACATAATTTAATTTAAACATAGGTATTGCCATATAACATTAAACGAAGCATAATGACATTGTTATGCGGACAGTACCCGTCAGTTTTAAATCAATGTAACAAATCGCCGGCAGTGGCTTTGTGCTAACCGTACAACGGGCGGCAATGCACCGAGAGATTGTAATTTATTTCTATTCTGACACTACTGAAATGTATAGACCGCTAGATAAAAGTTGTTGGCTATACTGACATTTAAAAACATATTTTCGTGTGGTCAGCTCTGTTTTTATCCTAATGGTACTAAAGGTGCCACCACTGCCAGGCTTTCGTCTGCTGAGGCTTGCATTTAGTGGCATGTTTCTGTAACTATAGGAGATATTCAGAATTTGGGGTAGGTATATGTAAATATCCTATTTATAAGTATAAGTATTTGTGCCACTGTCTAGATTAAACGAAGGTTCGCATTTGATGACATGGTCCTGTCACTGCTTAGCCATAGAGATTGGGATAATCCCAATCAATCCCATTTTAAATATATATTTTTAATTTAATATTCCTGCAGTTTGAAAGTAGTGACATCATATATAAATAAATTCTGATTAGATCTTACTTTATATGGCATTCTGCACAGACAGACAGTAAAATGTATACTAATGTTATTAGTATGAATAAAATTGTGTCACTTAATGTGGATAAACGCACAAAATTCGTTGAACTAACAAAACAAAACGTGATGCAGCACGATAACTCTTCAGTTTTAAAAGAGTCACTACATTTTTTTTTCATATAACTGTAATCATGTACGTCACAGGACTCGCGAGTGCGCACCGCTAGCTGGTTTTTTTTTTTTTAAAAACCTTAGTGAATAGGAAGAGGCCTGGCTTTGACTTTTCAAACTTAAACACGTGAGGGCACTCTGCGAAATAGGCATGTTCTTTGTGAGATATTTTGTGAACACAACGCGTGCGTTCCAAGCTTTGATGTATCTGAGGTTTTTACGTTTGAGGTTTTAAAGGTTGAAATGGAAATGTTTTTTATGTAAAACGGGCCGGTTCTATCCCGGTTTTGATGTTTGAATGTGAAAGGCTTGTATGTGCGGTGATGACCTGTTTGTGTTGAAAAGTTTAACTTATATGTGTCACATTGATTTCAATTAATTTATTACCGAGATGGGATTAGTACCTCCGTCTATACTTACTAGATGTCGTTAGTAGTGGTTAAGCTGCCGGAACCAACAGACGGCAGTGTACCTATCAAAGCTGCGATTAGCAATTATTAGCCTAAATAATCTATTAAGGTGTCAGTCCAGCGGTAGACGTCCAACGGATGATATGTCAATTAGCTACCACGGTATATTACTGTCGAGAGGTTTAAAATAATATAAATATATATTAATGATCAAGTAACTAATTCGCATGTATTGTGTAAAAAAATGCAATAAATTAACAACTAAAACATTTATATTTTAACATGAAGATAAAAATTGGGCGAATAATTTTAATGAGATAAAGTCTGAATGTATTTGAAAACATTAACGACTTATTTTTATCGTTTTATTTGGTCTTCGATCGCTGTGTCGAAATTTCCACTAAAACACTCCCTCCATTACTAGTAGTGAACATAATAACATTTATCAAATAAATTTAAAACATTCCGTTGAGTCGTTAAACGTCGCTAAATCGCATTAGCTCCGCAGGAAAACTATTTTCTATGCAAATAAAACAGAACACACGTTGCTGGCAGACAAATAAAAAGGAACAGGAAACGTACGGCAAAATCAATTGGCGGTACTAAAGAACGAAACATTAGCGCCACCTGGGAGCTGTAACACGAATCAAAGGAACTAATGAGGCGGGTAGTAGCAAAACCAACCAGACATCCGATGCTTGCCTCTATGGAAATAAACGTACCGTGCTCTATGCTCTTGGAATCAATATTGTCTTTTATTAGAAATTGCATTTTGAAAATAAAATTCGTTTATTAAAAATATAACTGTGTTTAGCAGCGATTTTGTTAAGGACAGAAAAATTCCCCTGCTATTGTTTTTAGTGTAGTTTTTCGGATAATATTTATCATTATTTCTTGGTCTTTAGCAGTCAGATGCGGATTTATTTAATTATCCAAAATATCTGCTTAACCACAATACATAACAATGTCTTCATTGATTTGAAGAAATTGTCTTAATTAATCAATAAAATAAGGGAAATTGTGTTTCTTTGCAACGCTTTCACGATTTAATTGGTGGCCCGGTTTTCATGAAATTTTAAATGTTAGAGTTCACGTATAATCCCGGAAAATATCCCGCAGGACGCGCTACATTGTAAGAGTTAATTGCTTAAATAAATAAAGAGAAAGCTTCACAAAATAGTTTGACCATTTAAAGTGACAACAAACACTACAGTACATTCTAGTCTACTCAAAAGCGCGCAAGTATCGGCAAGCCAACATATCTAGAACCGGGATGGAATTTGTAATGTTCCAGACTTATCCCGTGGCACTCAGAATTCCCCATTTCAACCTTTGACGTACTCAGACGGCTACTTAGGTTGAATAACTGTTTTTTTCACATTACCAACGGTTAGGTACGGCTTTTTACGATCCCGTGTATTTTTCGCGTCTGCGAAGTTAGAAATGAGATTTCGAGCGGCTGTGTTGCCGGTGTGTGTAGACATTGTGTTTGCCTACTTGCATGGCAAAGACTGCTTTGGTGAGCTCGCTGTCGCGTCGTACTTCTCTACTGTGATCGTTGTCTCTGGTATTTGTTTTTTTATCATTTAGTGATATGTCACCCAACAAGCACCGCGCCGTGGTTACCCCGTTCAGTTCCTGTACCTGAAAAATATGTGGATAAAATATAATTTGCTAATAATGTAGTATTTAATTACTGAAAGAATTTTTGAAATGGATTTGAAAGTTTTTGAGTTTATTCATTACAAATATAGTACACATATAGCATATTCAAGCAACATATATAGTATGTTGCTTGAATTGTTTATTTTTAGGTAATGTTGCCTATGTTCCTCGGTGAAGATGAAACTTTTTTATCGTAAAATATTTTTCATAAACTTAAATTAAAAACATATATCCTTATTCAAATGAATAATTGTTATCAACATCTCAAACATTAACCTATCTCCGAGCTTATGTAGCTTAAAGAACTTGCGTTACAAATATCAAACAATAGGAGAATATCAAATTTAACACTTCAATACAATATAACACCCAGACTCTGTACAAACGTTTTTATATATATAATAAAAGTCTAGATCACTTAACCTTCCACACTACAACCAACACTCAACTTTTCTCACACTCGCATCTCTTGATCGATCCAAACATCTATGCTTAATTATTATAATTAGGAGCAAGTTTTTGCGCGCAACCCGATCCAGTAGTGAGAGCTGATCTCCTCCGAGATAGCCCGTGATTGGACGTGCTGGGTATATGTCCGACAGTACTCTTTGTAATGTTAGTTGCGCCATTTGGCTTGGTGGCCTCCACTGAGGTTTTTATATGTGATGTTAGCGTATCTCTGATGGAATCTGTGATTTTATCTCTGGCTGCACAGTAGGAAGTTGTAATACATATGTGACGCGTTGTTTAGTTGTAATGGCTGACATATACACTAGATTCATCTGCGAATTCGTCCAAATGGGTATTATTTCTTTTTTTTATTTAGATGCGGTCAACAATCAAGCGTACAGCCCGCGTAAGCGTCACTACAATATAGACACTCCCACAAGGATATCACTAACACACTGCTAAACTTGAGGCATGAAGATATGTGACATTACACAGTGATTTCACTGCCTCGCTCACCCTTCAAACTTGCATACGGCAATGCGAACACTGCTATTTGGCGGTAGGATTAGGTGAGAATGAGGAAGCAATACCGACGACCTTTATGTGTGGTTTACCTCATATATTCCAACTATCATTTTAAACCTTAACTCAGACGTCGATTTTAAACGGAGTTAATACTTATTGTTATATACAAATTGCATTTTTCTTGTGCTCTTCAAAGTTGTCTTATATTTCTTACTAGACCTCTTTCTTTCTTACCTCATTCTCACCTATTTCTACCGCGATACAGCAATGTTCGTATTGCTGTGTTCCTGTTTGAAGGGTAAGAGAGTCAGTGATCAAGCTTACTGGGTGACATGATATCTTCAAGTGATTAGGTTGGCAATGCGTTAGCAGTACTTTGTGGAAATACGAGAATGTATAGACTGCGGTGACGCGTTTTTGATTAAAATAAAGTGAAATTTGATTCAGACGTTAACTATAATCTGAAATAAAACATGTTATCTCGTAAAATATTGCTGACTGGATTTTATAGTCCTTGTAAACTTTTTAATTAGGCTGTCAATTCTTACATATACATTACTAAGCAAACTAAGCCACAGATAGAAGATAGTAAAATTATATTTAAAAAAAATAACTCCAACCAAAATGTCAATCGATATTACACTGTATTAAGCAGCCGACAAGCTGTTTGATAAAGCCACCACCCATTCCAATGCTGCGTCGGATCCCATTACAAGTCAAAGCATTCGAACTAAAACTCCGATTAATTGCGAACAACACAATCGTCACTCGAAAAATAATTACCGTAACGCGTGGCGGGTAGTGACCGAACTTTTGATATTGCGTACTTATGTTGCGCCACTCACTTTGACTGCGGACGGCCTATTGGGGGGGTAAGGTATGACTTGCAGGGGTAAATATCAAAGTGGAACCGTTCGATTGGACCTTGAAAAGATCAAAACGTTGCTAGAGAGGGTGACTTACGCCATTGCCTCTAGATTTGCCTGTGATGTCGCGAATGTTGTCTCGCGGGCTCGGCATAAAGGAATTTGTTGCGACTTGTTAAGGCTTTCCCTATGTGTTATTAGACTCGGTGATACATGAATATGCGATCTGCTTTTTTTCGTATTATTTTTCCGCATATTTCTTTTTTTTGGGTTTTACCCAAAATAGGGTTGAACTCGCGTGACTTATTTGTATATGTATATTGAATGGATTGAAGAGTAAATATAATATTCAATTTATTTAAATAGGTATAGGTAATACCTGTTAAATAAATGTTACTTAATAAATCCTGTTAATATTATAAACGAGAAAGCTTGCATGAATGGGTGATTAGGTGCAAATATTATAGATAGTCTGAAATTAAAAATAATAATAATAATTACTGGCGTGGCTAACGTAGCTCTGGTTACCCATTTATTATGGAGACCCGTGCTACAAAGAAACCTATAGGACCGCTTCCCGGGGGCTATCGCCGGGGAACACTTGAAACTGACTCTAGGCAGCATACGGATTATCAGCGGTGAGGGTCTGAGCAGGCGGGCTCCCAAAATGTTATAGCCGATGACATTGGTAAACTGACATAGCAGGACTCCCGGTAAAACCATTCACTACAAGCAGTATTTTATATACCCCTTCTTTCTAGTTATTATACCTTTATATAACAACTAGAAACCTAACCATAACAGGTCAACAACCCAACAATATTCTTACAATACCAACCTCAAATGTTGGGAGGCAAGATCCTTCTTTCCCGCGTCCACTAAGGCTGGTAAAGGAAGAGTACGCATGGCATAGAATTAAGATCTCAATATGTTCATTATGCGTAACTACTACTACACTACTACATAACTAAACTTGAAACTGATATGACAACCTAGAGGAAAAAATTGCATGAGTATTTCTTATTAAGTTACCTAGAAATGCTAGTGTCAGAACAAAGAGTCTCTGATTAAAGAAAGGTAATTTATTAGGAATAAATTATTAACTCAAGAAGTTTTAAACCCATTAAAACTAGAAGTAGACTCACAACTGAAGGAAGAGGAATATATTAACATAGATAATACATACATAGACTGATAATATACAACACGTTTCGCAACCCCTTCCGGAAATATTGCATAATTTACAAAATCGGAATACACAATTATATTTCTTATTAATTATTCCCGAATATTGAGTTAATTCACCGTATTAACTCAATATTCGGGAATGAACCCAACTGTGCAGCCGAAATTACCAAAACTAAATTCCAGTAAGAAATATTTTAAATACATAGATTTATTTAATCAAAATATACTAAAAACATTTATTACAGACACCACAATACTTAAAGATTTACACACACTAGTATACTGTACAGCTTTGATAATCACAGAAGAATAAAATTTTAATATAATAGATCAGACAAATAGTACAAGACACAAACACAATACAAAGCCACAATGGCAAATAAGGCTTGAAAAAGACAGAAAAGCTTAGGGCAGATTATGGAAGATTCACTAAGTGCTTAAAGTACAACAGGTCCAGTAAGGTAGTTAAAAGGTATAAGAAATATTTAGTAGCAAATTAACACATACAACATATAAAAATAATAACAAAATGAAGAATGCTTTGAGACTATTAAATAAAAATTATCTCTTAAAGTTCATAGATTAAAACGATAAAACAAAGCATTGAAACGCAAGAACGATAATGGATAACACCTTTATATCTAACGAAAAAACCTTATATAGAAACCTGAACAGGCTACAATCTAGTCAAGAAGCTGAAGCTAATGTAGAGGTACCAACGAAGAAACAACTATAGATATTATTGACAGGTTTATGGGAAGAGCAAGTTCTGCTTAATAGTAGGGCTAATGGATATCAAATGAATAGCAGATGGAATACGATCCTTGACATGAACTTTGTAGTTATAACTGAATCTGATATTGCAAACGACACAAATAGGTTACACAATGTTAAATCTCCTGGGATTGTCAAAATCTACAATATCTGGTGTGAAAATTGACGTTACTACATAAGCGCACGATTATAGATTAACATGGACGATATTAAATTGTTTGATTAAAGATACAAAATTAATGTAGATACAACACAATACTTCAGTGCAGATATAAAAATTATTTGGTCTTAACAAATGTTAAACGCTACATATAATCAGAGTTAAAGTCCAGTCTGGTAATTTTGATGGAAGTAATACTGAAGTGATAACGGCCTTAGAGGAACACGATGTTTAAAATTATTTAGGTTAAAAACAATTAAAAGGTATCACACACAAAGCAAACATGACCTTATTAATGAATACAAAAAAAGAACAGATATTTTATGCAAAACACAACTTTGTGGTAAAAATCTCATAAAAGCTGCAAACACCTACGCAATACCTATACTAACTTACTCAATCGGAATAGTTACAGCGAACCACACGTACTACACTCACAAAACAATCACCTACACTCAAAGTCCGCATTAGAAAGAATGACAATCAAAAGACAGTATGAAAGCAAAGGCCTTAATGATTTTCACCATCTATGGCGAAAACAAAAAACACAATTAAAAATATTTTTTCCCTCTAAGGCACTCCCAAGTAGTATACATAAAGCTAAAACATGACATAAATTGTACACCACTTCATCTTGGCGACGAAAATACTTTACGAAATAATAGTAACAAAAATTTCAGGCAAAGAAAAAAGAAGCATGGAAAAAGAAAACACTACATAGAAGAAAACACTTCATATACAAAACCACATAAATTTAGTAGTTCCGAATAAATACGGAAATATTGCAGACGCTCATGCTTCTGGAACTGGTCCTCAGTTAGATCATACATACATCCGCATAATCTAATATAGGCAGAAGAAAAGATTGTGCAAGACCAATTTTAGTTGCAAAGGTAAGAAAATTTCATAACCTTTTCAGAAAAGCCGCTTAGGCAATCATTTTATGACTAACTTTCTTTATCTGAGCAGTCCAAGATAAATCATTATCTATAAGTACTCCCAAGTTCTTGCCTGCTTTACTATAAGAGATAGAAATTCTATCAAAAGAAGCTTGGAGTAGAGTTAGTCAAATAATAGTGGATGGCTAAGTAAGATAAGTGGTAGAATAAGGATGATTCCTTAGAATACCAACCACACAGACTTGAGTCTAGGCCACAACATTCACTCCAATTTTTAAAGTGGACCAGATTATCATTGATAGCACCTATAGCCATACTAAGGTCAGAAACTGATGTTTGGTAGTAAATTTGTAAATCGTCTGCATAAAGATGGTTTAGGACGATGGAATTTTATGGGAAATTGAGTTTATGAATAATGCGAAGAGTAATGGAGATAAGACGCCACCTTGTGGAACCCCAGCATAGAGCAACAAGACGATGATTAGTCTTCGATGCAAATGCGTTGCCGGCGGCCTAACAAGTAACTATGAAACCAATCAATACCCGATGGACATATGTTAAAAGAGCGTAGCATATCAAGTAAGATATCGAAGTCAACGGTGTTAAAGGCATTGCTGAAATCCAGCAGTACCAATACCATGACTTCACCGATGTCTAAACTCAGACTAAAAGGAATTAAAGAGGTTATTTTTATACAGGAAAGGTCTAAGTTGATCACGGATAAGGCATTCTAGGATTTTAGAAAGGAACGGAAATATAGAGATAGAACGATAGTCTGAAGGTCAGGATTAGGTGTTTTAGGTAAAGGTAAAATTTGCGCTTCTTTCCGCGGGCAGGATGGGATCATCTTGTGGGTGATTTACTCACTTCCGATCGCGTCAAAAATTTACTAAAAATTAATAGAGAAAAATGTGAAGTCAGAAAAGACGTAAGAAAATTTAATGTATGTGCCTATCTAATTTTTTTGTTCCATCGAAACTGGACGACGCTGTGAAATGATGATTTAGTGAGTTTAAATCATGAAAATGACGATCGATATTTTGCCTACTTTTTTCACTGTAGATGTAGTAGATCCATTGGAGTCGGAAACTTCCAGACTGAAGCTGGATCACCGTTTTGTACTGAATTATGAATAAGTTGGCGTTGAACATTTCTACACATCTTATTGCAGAGATTTCTAATGGAAACATATTTGTCATGATTATTCACGTCGATAGGATGGTATTTAAATCTAGTTTTTGCAGCCGACTTTCTATTAATTGCTGCTTTAATGCTATCTGTCAACTAAGGTCCATGCTACCAAAATTATCCTGCAGAAGAATTTTTGCTCTCGAATTCGGTGGACGTAATTTATAAGAAACAAATATAATATTATGTGACGAGGAGGCGTCCGCTAAGCACTGATAGCACCAGTATTTACACAAGAAAGAAAAATAAGATCTGGTAAAGACGGGATAAAATTAGGGAAATGGTGAGTAGCATCAAGGGATGAAGTACAAGAGTCGTTTTAAGGAAACAGGTGTTGAAATCACCGACGATAATTTTTTGACTGTAAGAAGGGACGAGAATTGTTAAGATCGAAACTAGAGAAGTAATTGATCCGTAAGGAAGGGCAGTAGGAGACTCCTAGCATAACCTTTGAGTGATTAGATTCCACATCAATAAAATATGCTCACCGGCATTATGTAGAGGAGGTTGAGATGATACATGTAAAACTGTGAAAGTTATGTGTGAACGTAGGTCTATGGCAACACCTCCTCCAGCGCCCACGGGACGATCTTTTCTTATGAGATAGAAACCGGACAGCGAGTAAGAAGACGAAGGAAGACATGGCTTTAGCCATAATTCTGAAATAAGAACAGCGTGAATATTCTTACAGTCAAAGGATGCAAGCATATCAGGGAAATGAGCAGGATTGCTTTGGGCATTGATGACAACGTTGAAAGTCCGAGAGACATCAGATAACTGCATAAATAGCGTCTCAGAGATGAGATATAAAATAAAGACCCGGAGGCCATGTCCTGGAGCAAATCTAGTATATGAAAATTTAAGACAGCATCCCTTTTTTAAATATAGATTATAAATAAATGCACTTTACTTCTCATAAATCGCCCTAACTCTGTGATAAGTGGTGGTGAAAATGGTTTAAAATTCTTGCGTGACGGACATCTGACAACAGAGTATTCACAAATATACTACCTTACATATATTTAACACCTAGATACAGAACAAACATATAAATATTTATCCTGGGTAGGGATAGAGTAGGGTCGAGCCCACTACCTTTGGCGCACAAGATAGAATCACTACCATCTCGGGTCCGCCCCTCTTATATTGCATCGGTCATAATTTGACTTCCTTAGTGTATCTAACGCTAGTAAAATTTATGTGTTATTAACGAAATCGAACCTGCGACACTTGCATCTCGCAATCGGCTGAATAGAATGTATACGATTTACGGGCCCGATGGCGCATTCGGTAGAATCCATATTCAGTGCGTCAAGGATCTTGAGTTCGATCCCCATAAATATGTATTTGTTCTGTATCTGGGTGTTATAGGATGTTAAAAATACAGTTATAATCCTCTGTTTTCTAACACAAGTGCTTTGAGCGACTTATAACGGAATCAGATCAATGTATAATATATTGGGTTTTTTTTTGTTACTACCATTTGGCGGTAGAAATAAGTGAGAGTGAGGTACCTTTGTATGAGGTCTACCTCAAATTGATAAGTGATTTTATATATTTAAATATACATGTATATTTTGCAAGACAAGTGTTGTCTTGACGGTACAGTAAAACCGTCAGATATATCACTCACCTCAAGAACAGGCCCTCCCACAAAACGAATGAAAGTCATGCACATACAAACGGACCGACCGACGTCCGACA
Organism: Heortia vitessoides; assembly: GCA_020976665.1. Taxonomy (NCBI): domain Eukaryota; kingdom Metazoa; phylum Arthropoda; class Insecta; order Lepidoptera; family Crambidae; genus Heortia; species Heortia vitessoides. The sequence continues at coordinate 8,471,373 of JACJUM010002279.1, read as the reverse complement.
ACAACTCAGTCGTACAAAAAACCATACAAACTCGACTACCGTTCTGCCGCACTATGGGTGGTTCACCTATCTCCCTCATCTAACTTCATTACTACCATATCGCATCGATCATTATCGAGCTCACGAACACCACAGCTATTTGTACTATGCCACAAAAGATGGCGCTTTCCACTAACACACAATTCAGCAATATCATCTACCAATTAGTATCGGGTATCTCTTTCACTCGCCCGCAACCGGGCGCGACGGAAGCTCTCAAAGCTGGCTTTGATTGTAATTGATGATGCGATTGTCTCAGTTGTATCGGGGTCAATAAGTATTTTTGAACGTGATTTTTTTGTTTGCAGGTCACGAGCGATGGTCTAAAGATTCCAAAATTAAAACCGAGACGCTCGGAGTCTCCGAGCGGTGTTCGAAATTGCTAATTCCAAATTTGAAATTGGTAGATACGCGCGCGAACTTGGGGCCGTCTCTGGGGGCTTTTGGGGCTGTTGGGGGCAAGAGAGCGGGGTGGCTTTGCACGGGGGCTGGGGGCGGCCGGCGCCGGCGCCCGCGCACGCCGCAACCACGCTGGTGGGGGGGCTGGTGCCGCCGCCGCGGGAACCCACCACGGCGGCAGAGGCTTTTTGGAAGATGCCCCACAAAGGTAAGACTGAATTTTACAATTAAAATACCTTTTACCCGCGGTTTCACCCGCATGAATTTACCATGGAAATGGTAATCTTTCAAGAATGATTGTAGTGAGAAGGGAAAGTAGGATATTACTATATATCCTTTCTTGTAAAAATTCACGTAAATCTCACGGGAGTAGTTGTTTTTTTGAGTTGGAGACAAGAATAGATAGAAGGTAGCTTAACCCTTTTTTCCGTACTAAGAAATAACAAACAGGCAAGCCACTTTGCGTAATTACTTCCGCATTTAATATTACAGTTTAACACACGAATGACAACTTGCCAGGAAAAAAAAGGTAACAATTGGCCTAAGGTGGAACATACAAACTCAAAAATGCGTCTTTTCTTTTGATGTCAAACGATGGATTTATGAAATTTGGTGCATACTTAAAGAGCATTATTAATTATTTACCGGGTAGTCAATTCAGGGAATGAAGGGGGTATCTCTCCCTACAATTTCGTCTCATTCGCCGCAAACGCTAGATGGCGCATCTTTTGAACTTATAACAAATGCAAGGCGGTAACTTTTAGCCGTAATCTAAAACGCGAAGTTAATAACAACTAACAAGGTTGAAACTTGTTCTCTTGTACCAGATGTGCAAGTAGGGTTGCGAGTTAATACTATATTATTATTAATTAGGGTATCATTGTGTTGTGTTTTATTTGTTTTTCATTCCTAATTTAATAAAGAATTGGTTATAAACATTTGTCTTGATAGCTTATTAACACATAACTGTATATTTTATGTATATAATTTAACAAGCGCAATGTACCTTGCTTGTACTGCAATGTAAATGGACGTTCACCCACATGGTGGACAGACGACCTGACTTGGAATGTAAATGACGAAATGGAACTAAATGCAGCCCGCGTACAATTTTTGCTTCTCTAGGTCATATTACCAATTTTTTAGCGTTGAAGAGCACTAAGAAATGATTTTTGGAAATCACTTTCCAAAGGGAGGTGTAAAGTTATTTGAATGAACTTCAGTATGAAGGTTTTTTATTAAAAGTCGTGACAGTGAGTAACAGGTGTAAATATTTTTCGATAATCCTCCGTTAAGGGGGTAACAGGGGGTACAAAGTTAGCATGAAAGGGTGTCTGATTTTTAAATTTATTTCATTAAAATCTGTATACATAAAAAGAGAGCTTTTCCTGCTGACTGACGAATCAACACAAGGCCTAAACTATTGGGTCAGAAAAATTCAGTATTATAGAGCCCACAGGTTATGTAACATCATGCTAGAACCTGCATCGTCATACCAGCCATTGGAAGTCACTGCTAGACATAAGTCTCACCAAGAAAGGAGGTTTTTTGCCCATAATTTCCGCGCTAAGCAAGCGTGTGCAATCTCAGAGCACGGCTATTGCGACGGGGACGCTGCTGGCTATCCCCGCCCTGTGCATTTGAGATGCACCGTTTCGGACGGATATACCGCCATCTGTCGGTTCTGGTAGGTACCTTTTACGACACCTGGTACAAGGGGAGCTACTTTTCTACTCTGCTGGTAATTCACGGTACCTCTTCTACTTAACGTGGATGTAACCGCGGGCCGCTGCTAAGCATTGATTAAGTTTAATGACTTCCCAAGTCTATAGTATAATATTATGGTAAGTCGTGTACACAATATATATTGCGGTGATACAAGTAGGTATATGACATTAGCCGTTCAGTTAGCTTTCATTAAAATTATTCAGATATGTTGTCGAACTATTTGTCCATTTAGCATACTGTATTTATTGACATATTTCTGCTCACATCAAGATTACATTTGGTTATCTTACTTAGTCTTTAAATTCCACAGTCCACTGGTGGACGTGGAAATTTCCAATTAGCAGCCGTATTTCGGCGCAATCATGCGGTTCAAGTCAAGTTGAGTGTCACAAGCTACTCTTGTAAATAAATGACCATACACCACAAATGCACATACACCCACCTATTACGAGATTTGATTAAGCAATATCCATCCTTAAGAGTGTAGCTCAAATACACAGGGTAGGGATGGGCAGCAGCATTTCCATCGCGCGTCGCTTTGTGATTGTAAAAACGCCTGCCCAGCGCGGCAATAATGGACCACCCCCTTTCATGGGGAGGCCTACGTCCAACAGTGGACTTTCGATGGCTGATATGATGAATCCGAGATGAGGAACTGGCACAGTAAAATAAGTTGTGTTGTCCGTGAGACCTGGATCGTGAGACCTGGCGCGTTACAACAGTGCTGTTGTTTGTCACAAGCGTAACTTCACAGTCGTGGTGTAAACACAAAAACCTTATGGGTCTATATGGGGTCAATGGGGCAATCAATTCTGCGTACTATACTGCCCTACCCATAGCTACATCTACTTGTTAATCCGCTATATCAGAATCTTAGATTTTGCTGATCTCCTTATTCATCATTACATGAAGAGACACCATAATTGCCCTCTTAATTGCTCGTTTTTATTGTTGCCATAAAATTCTTACATATTAGATTATTATCAATTCAAATAAAGTTTGGCAGCCCTAAGATCTAGTTGCGTACAAAGTTGTACTCGGACTTAGTGATAAACCATGCAGTTGAAAGTTAGTAAACTACGTCATGTAAAACAACTTATGCTCATTTATATATGAAACTATGTTATTTTTGCTTGTTAAACTAGTTGTAGTTATAGTAATATATAATAGTTTGTATTTGACATATTTTTTTTTATAATTAATTATGGTAAAATTAAAGAAACCTACTGATATTTTAATTGAACTAGTTTGTATGTATTTATGTATATTTGTTTCAACTTCACGCCTTAACAACAGAACAGATTATTACGAAACTTTACAATAATACTGTTCATACATTAGAATAGCAGAACGGCTACAATTTATAAGGATATCTGTGTATAAAATACCAGTCAAGTGTAAAAACAAACGCAGATCATTAAAATCTCCTCTCGTCCACCTCCTCCTCCGAACATTACTTGTACATTATCCTCTCTAAGAATAAGTACTGTAACTCGGGTGTTATTTAAATAACATCATGTAAAGTTAGTTTAAAGTTTTTAGCCGGCAAGTTAATAACGGCTAACAAGGTGGCAACTGCTTGTTTACAACTATACAAGTCACGCCGGCTAACTTAGCCCGCACTTGGGATTTGTCCGTACTCTTGTAACTCGACTCGCAATCTGTAATACTCGATCCTAACCTCACTTACACCACAGCTTACTATACTGCAACAGCATCTCATCTTGAAATAGAGTATTATTGTAAATTTTAACATAATTGTAGCGTCGCTATTTGTGCTGATGATTTATTTACACAATAGTTTAAAACATATACCAAAATTCAGTCATCACTAACTCTGATGAAGTTATATCATATATTTCAACCGTAAAGTACCAGAACCAACAGATTGCGGTATATCCATGCGATACAGTGTAGCTCAAATTTATAATGTAGCGATGGGCAGCAGCAGCCCCGCCACGAAAACTACGATTAGTAAGGAGATTATGGGCGAAATTCCCCCTTTCTTGGGGAGATTGTGTAGGAAGTTGGGGAAGGATTGCATAAACAAATATGGACAGGTCTCATAAGTACAAACCTAACAAAAAGCGAAATATTAATAAATTAGTTATTTAATAAAGTGGTAAATTAAGATGAATGCACGAATATTATATAGGGTTCTCATAAAATTAAGCACGAGTGCGTTCGTTTAGGAAGTTTGAGTGAGTGTCTAAGCGAGAATCGTTCGAGTGTCGTTAGTAGGGTGTTAGAACTGAAACTCTGAGCAGGAGAACCGCTTTGTTCAGTTACAGTCGCCGTGACTTCGGTTAGCCATCTTCTGTTAAAAACACGTTTAAGTTCTTGAAACCCGAAAAGATTCTGTTTTCACCCAAGATAGTTAATATAACTAATAACTATATATAAAACTATAATTTATTTGATGACAAGCCAACATAAAATAGATTGGATATAAACATCAGTACCTGTTTGTTAATACAACATCCTAAAGGTAGGAGGACTGGCACGATAAAATAGTACCACCCCCTTTTGTACGAGGCGACTGAGGTACTAGAACCGACAGATGGCGGTATATCCACCTAAAACAGCGTAACTCAAATGCAGGCAGCGGCATTCCCGTTGCGAAGCTACGCGCTGAGACTGCCACCAAACCTACCCAGCGCGGCAATTATGGGCAAAATTCACAGTTTGGGAAGCCTATGTTCAGCTGTGGACGTTATATGCTATAATGATGATAACGATGAAGGTTCTTCTGTAATATAAATTTTATCTAGTGAACAAGAAATTTAAAGTTGCATTTGATAAATGGTGTTGTGGGGATAAGAGGGTGAAAATATTTGCATGTAAGTAGCTTTTGATGTCAGACATTCCATAATTATATTGTTTACGGTTAATAAATAGCTAGAAGCGAGCCCCAGTTTTACTCACGTAGGATTCTGTAGGAACACAAAAATAAAATATAGTATAGTTATAGTTCTACAATATATCATGCATTGACCTGACTCCATGATAAGTCGCTTAAAGCAATCGTATTACGGACGGTATATTTAACACCCAGACACAGAACAAACATAAATATCATCATATAAATATTTGCCCTGGGTAGGGATCGCACCCATGACCTTTAGCGCATAAGACAGGATTATTACCATCTACGCCATCGGGACAGTCAATAGCTTCTGTTATTTGCAGATAATGAAATGATGAAAAAGAACAACAGCCACCTATCCAGGGAGGCCTGTGTCCAACAGTGGACTTTCACCGGCTATATGATATGATAGCTATCACCGGATATATGATAATGATGATGATTCCAGCTAATATAGTAATATCTTGCAGCATCCTGCGGCTTCACCCGCGTTAAGTTGTAGAACTTTTATACTAGCTTTCCACACCCTTTTACCGTCTTAAGGAATGATTTTCAAAAATATTTTACGCATTATTCAAGCTTTCAATAAAGGATTTTTTATACTGAGTTTCATTCGAGTAACATTAGTAACTATATAGGTTGTAATATATGTGTTGTCCGATATAAGTATGACAAGTACTTTAAGTTTTATATCGAAACGTTAAGTCAGTTGCTAATATTTCCACTCTCTTACATTCACACCCTTCCACAACACCATTTATCAAATGCAACTTTAAATTTCTTGTTTACTAGATAAAATTTATATTACAGAAGAACCTTCATCATTATCATCTTCATACCAACCATTATCCACTGCTCGATATAAGCCTCTCCAATAAGGAGGTTTTTTGTCCATAATTACCACGCTGGGTAAGCGTGTTGGAGTTTACAGAGCACAGCTTTCGCGATAGAGATGCGACTGCCCATCCCAGTGCTGTGCATTTGAGCTGCACTGTTTCTGATGGATACATTTCTGATTCCGGTACCTTAGTGGCCTTTTACGACACCTGGTGCAGTGGGAGGTATTATTCTACTCTACCGGTACCTAATAGCATTATTTGTGTATAATTAATTAAAAGTTAATTAAAAATATAACATAATCTAGTAGTTAGAAAGTCAAGCTATAGTTAAGCACTTGCAAACACAAAGTGACACAGAATAAAACAAACAACAGTGGCTTGCAGTCCGGTCAGAGGACTCGACCTTCTGACATCAAAATCTACAGTAGAGTGTTCGCCTTCACGGACATTTGCTACTATTCTTTTTCTACACTCATTTAATCTATGACTATAAAGCGAGAAGCTGACTGACTTACTGAATAAATAACTGGCTGACTGAATGACTGGCTTCCATATTAACGCGGGGTCAAAACTATTAGGGTTAGAAACTTGAAATTTTGCATGAGAGTTCCTTTTATAACCCAGAAGAGCACTAATAAAGCATTTTTGAAAATTTACCCCCTTAAGGGATAAAACAAGGGTGCAAAATTATTATCTGTTTGTGTTGTTATTCGAATGAAATTTAGTAAAAAAAATCCTCATTGATCATGTAACAAGTGTAAAATATTGTTTCAAAAATTGTTCCTTAAGGGAAGTAAAAAGGGCGTTCAAAGTTAGTACTGAAGTTCTAAAACCTAACGCGGATAAAACCGCGGGTCACTGCTAGTTGGATATAAATATACAGAAACCCCAGTATATTGATCTATATTCACTCTTAAAACAATAACACTAAAGTTGACAATACACATATATCTCCCAAAACCGTTCACTCGCCTAAACGCGCAGACATACAAATATGTATGTGCGTATAATTATTCTACGACCCTGCCAAGCAAACGGAGCATGCTACAATTGTGTCATATTAGACGCCAGATAGAGACAAATAGACCGGAAAAACAGCTGCGGGAGCGGGATAAACAGTGTTCTCTTTGTCGCCACTTTGAAGGAATTTTAATGATTTAATGCAGGATTGGCTGCCTCTTGATTTTTGTCTATGCATTAGTATAACTCTTGGCTCTCGCCAGGCTTGATCTGTTAATAAATATACTTTATTTTCCCTTAACTAATTATTATCAATATCTCTAGTATGTATGACTAACTTGTACTCTCTTGTATGAAATTATAATTAAATATTATCTAATGATTTTTTTGGTAATATGTTCGACAGACTAAACAATATGTTTGTTGTTTACAAATATTCATCTTTTTAAATTGTCTGTCAAACGTAAGTAGAAAGAAAATGTATTGTGCAGATATAACTTAAACAGAAAGCGAAGGTTTGTGTTCAATTTGTCTATAATTCAAATTGTCTGTAATTCATAAAAAATGGTCAGGTATCGTGAGAGGCGGCTAAGGTACCAGAACCGACAGATGGCGGTATATCCATCCGAGATATCTCAAATATCACACAAAAAGTTTCCCTCTGCGATTGCCAACACGCTTGCCCAGCGTGGCAATTGTGGGCCAAAATCCTCTTTTCTTGGGGGGTCTGTGTCCAGTATTAGACTTCCAATGGCTGTTATGATGATGATGCAGAATAAAAAAAGGTGTCGTAACACACGTGGAAGATTACCACAAACACCAAATAATGAATTCGTTTTAAACATAGAGACAATACAGGAGCATTATATATTTCCAGGTAGCTTTTATTCTCACGACTCTACCAGACTTTACTTTAAATCGCAGACAAAGCAAATAACTGTTACTGGGTAAACCTCAACGTCCTAAAAATCCCGTTAGATAAATATGTTGAAAAAAATATAGGATTTTTTTAAACCTGTAATTATTGTCCTCTTCCCTTCTTTATTTAAGAGATAACAAAGAAACAATGTATAACAAAACATTTGGTGATCAGTTGGTTACAGACAGACAAAAAACGCTTTGTTTGTAGCTTTACGTTTAGACGTAATATTTGTTTTGTTATAAACTACTTAATACAAAATGGGCCCCATGATTTTTGTTACAATTTATATTGTTGTTCTATTTATATGTTAACCAAATTAATAGTCAAACTTAATAGTTAAGATCAATTAGTTTAGATTTTATTAGGGTTTAATTCAATAAGTAAACATAGAATACCGTTAATTTGATTAGGTTACACGAAAATATACAATTTGGGAGAATAAAGCATTAATTAGAGTTGTATTTAAAAAATCATTATTGTTTTTCTTTATAAAGTAACTCGTCGGAAATTAGTCTTTAGTATCGAGTAGGACCTCCTCTACTCCGTATGCATTCTCTGAGCCTATCTGGAACACTCGATCAAATGAGTGATGTTTTCGTCAGGTATTCGTTCTCAACAAAGTTTTAGGGCGTTTATATGGTCCTGTTGATTATTACCGTGGTTGTGGTTTCTTTGAGACTTCTTTTCAATTGATCCCATAGATGCTCAATTGGGCTGGGATCGGGACTCATCGCTGGCCAAGGCAAAACTGAAATACCGGCATCATATAGTGCCCTCTGAGTGACACGAGCGGTGGGTATGTGCACGAGCATTGTCCTGCATAAACACGAAATTATCACCCACCCTTTATGAATATGGGATGACATGAGGTCGAATTACATTCTTAACGTAACTGACCGCAGTGATAGTCCCATCATTCAGGAGCAACAGCTCTGTTTTGCCAAACAAGCTTATGCCACCCCATATCATGACACCTCTAAAGCGATCAGTTTCGTGCATGCATGGTTCAGTAAAACGTTCTCCTTCTCTTCTCGATACACGTACACGTCTGTCATCGCTAAAAAACTTGACCTTACACTCGTCTGTAAAGAGTACTGTCCTCCAATTGTCCATGGTCCAGTCCAAATGCTCACGAGCGAACCTCAAATGTGCTGCTTGATGAGCCCTTGTTCATTTAAGGTGGATAGCATGTATCCTGGAACGTTGCCCATCCTCGTGAAGTCGATTCCGGATGGTCTAGTCACTGTCCGGGTGGATTGCCTTAGTCAAAATTGCAATGTCCGAGTGGCTATTGTGCGGTCCCGACGCACTGTTAATCGAATGTAGCGGTCTTCATGTGCAGTTGTGGCACAAATTCTCCCTGAACCAGATGTTCTAGCCACACTACCTGTCTTCTGGAACCGTTGCCATACGTTTCGTGGAGCTCATCGTGAAACACTAAGGTGAACAGCAACGGGTCTTTGCGATTCTCCCTTTGGAAGCAAAACCACCACCCTTGCCGCAGTTTCCAAATCCATATGACGACGAGAACGTGACATCGTAATCAGGAATAATGCCGAAACAAAACAACACAGTTACAATCTTTACTCAACGCACTGCTTTTAAACCAAGACTGAAAACACAAACAAGAAAACAATTACAAGAAATAGGTCATTTAAGCAGTTTGGATTTTTAATGTAAAAAGAATAAAAAAGTTTACGTTATTAAAAGTCGTTATGAACTCATAAACTTGTGTGCCAGAAGTGGTCGTACTTCATTTGGCCAACAATTAGTGTACGAGTTATTTATAAATACGATAAGAGACAAAGTTGCGGTGGGCTCTATTTTGTTTTGAGAAGTTTATTTAAAATGTCTCAATTAGTAGGTATTGGTTACTTTTGAGTTAACCTCTTCAATCCATTTGTTTGTAACGGAAAATTCTCATTTTGACGGGCCCGTCGGCGCAGATGGTAGTGATCCTGTCATGTGCACCAGGGGTCGTGGGTTTGATCCCCACCCAGAGCTAATATTTATAAGATGATATTTGTGTTTGTTCTGTGTCTGGGTACTAAATATATGTATTTAAGTAGTATAAATGTAATTCCTTTGTTGTCTGGCATTCGTAACACAAGTGCTTTATGCGACTTACATCGGAGTCAGGTCAATGTATAAGATGTTGTGGGAATTTCTTATTATTAAATGCAAATGTTAGTGACTCTGTCACTGTCTTGTGCGTTAAGGATCGTGGTTTTGATCCCCACCCAGGACAAATATTTATATAATGATGTTTACGTTTGTTCTGTGTCTGGGTGCTGTATGTATTGTAATTCCTCTGTTGTCTCATGTCCGCGACGCAAGTGCTTTATGTGACTTATCACGGAATCAGGTCAATGTATGAGATATTGTGGGAATTATTTATTTATTTATTCTAATCGTTGCTCTTTAAAAAATAAAACCTGAATAATTTTTAACAAGAATGAATTGTATTTCAAAAATAAATCATTAATACGACTAACTCATCGAGATTCAAATATCATTTCTGAAAAAACATACTATCACAAAACGTACGTCTAAATCTTTTGAATGGAATTTGTTTAGTTTTTTTGTATGCCTTCTGTAGGGGCGTGGTCGGCCATATTTGCAATAAATTATGTCAGTGCGAAATAAACTGCGGCCTGTCCCGAACGAATGAGTGAATGGAACTATAAAGTGGTGCAAAAAATAACGTTCATTCATTTATTTTATGGGACCGTTCTCTGATAAATTGACGGGATCGTTTATAATGTTTATTTGAAACGATTAGTTTTCCTATGTTTTATCCATTTTAACGCATCTAACTAGAGTTAATTTTTACAAATCTGATAAATTTACTGATATACTATATATTTATGATAAATTCTTATGAAGAATCTAAAGAATAAAAGAATATAAAGAATCCATACTTTCATACTAATATTATGCCGGAGTATTTTTATCAATCAAATGTGTTCAGGTTTAGTAATACCGTGTTCCCTATAGAAGGACATGATTTAATCCTGATTGATTTATAGCTCTCACATGATGCAATTTAAAATGACTGGGTCATCTGCGTCTTAGGTATATATATATACCTATATATAAATACCAGAACCGACAGATGCCGGTATATCTATCCGAGAGAATGCAGCTCAAATGCACAGGACGGGGATAGGCAGCAGCATCCCCGTCGCGAAAGCTGCGCTCTGCGATTGCCAATAAGCTTGCCCAGCGCGGCAATTATGGGCAAAAAGTCCCCTTTCTTAGTGAGGCCTATGTCCAACAGTGGACTTTCAATGGCTGCTGGCTCATTTTGGTTAATTGTTATGTCATCATCATCATTACAGCCATTAGTAGTCCACTGCTGGATATAGGCCACTGCCACGTTGTGCAAAAGTGCTGGCAATCACAGCTTTTGCAATGGGATTCTGCTCACCTCCGCCCTTAGCAATTGACCTACACTATTTAGGATGGATATTCCGCCATCTGTCTGTTCTGGGACCTTAGTCGCCTCTTACGATACCTGGTCTAGAGGGAGGTATTATTCAACTCTGCCGGTACCTCACGGCATATGTAGGTACTAGACCAATAAACATAGCTAAAATATTAACGCGATATGAAGTGAAGAGCGAGTTGAGGCATTTTATTTATTACACGCCTTTGACATGCACAGTTTAGTTTATTGTGCTACTGATGTAAATACGAAAAAGTTAGTGAATGGATGTTTGTTAATTTTCCCGAGATAGCTAACTCAACTTGATCGAATTTAAATGAATCTTTGCAATTATAAACATTAAATTAACACAAGCTACAATATATGAAGATATTAGTTTTACGTAGCGAAAATTTTTAATAGACTTTGTGTGATCAAATGTTTGTTTCTTTAAATTGTTCATATGGTAAATTTAATCAATTTCCGTTTTATAATATTTTCTAATACTATTTTATATATGCATTGACTATTCATCTACAAGTGGTAGACCTTACACCAAGATCGTTTGCATTGGTACCTCACTCTCGCCTACGTTTAATGCGGTGTTATATCTACTGCGGTCTAACGGCAATGTTCACATTGGTGTGTTACGGTTTGAAGGGTAAGAAAGGCAGTGAAATTACAGGGTAATGTAACATCATATCATCAGGATTGGCAACGCGCTTGTGATATTCTTGTGATACAAGTGACTATAGACTGCGGTGACGCTTACAATCACGCGGACTATATGTGAAATGTGATAGTATGTTGACAGTCATATAAGAATAAATCATACAATTCTTTAATGTCGGTTTTAAAACGCGGTTTATTTAACTTTTACATATTCTACATTTTGGTTACCTTGCGGAAATCGTTTTGGTGAGTGACAAAGACGTTTACAAAATCAGTTTACGTAACTGAACGACAGAATTACTTTCGCATTTGTAATATTAGTAGACACGAATACACACAGGCGAAGGTGCCAGCGATCATTACTTGTTATTACAATGGACTGTCTTATATTTTATAGATGTATCGACAGTAAAATTAACGTATGAAATGCCTATCTACTTTTTAAATGAATTAAAAAAACAAACTATAGCACTCACAATTATACGACAGCAGATGTGAACATTGTGTTTCACATAAAATCTGACACATCGAATAAAGTTTAATATTTAAAACGTATGCATAAAGAGATTATAGTGCGCGTCACCACACGAAATCTCGCAAACCGGATAGAGCGCATCCAAAATGGCGTTTACAAGCACAATTAAAGTCTCCCCTATAGATTTAAGCAGTTCAAAAACAGATACAAAATAATAATAAGAGGGTATTTAAGTGGGGGGTGTCTGCCCGCCAGGTGTGCTGTCAGATGCAGGGATCGACCCTTATGTACTTTGAAACCAGTATATAAAGCATTACAGCGGTTGATTAATGTTTACTGTTCACACTCGCTCTATCATGTTAATGTTGCAGTGTTACATAAGAAGCGCCGGATTATAGTCGGGATTTTTGCCGGCATTTTGTTTTTGTTGGGAACTCATTTTGTGGTTAGCTATTTATTCCATTGAGATTAGAATTATTTTTATATTAATATGTGGAGCGATAGCTTTGTTCCATTTTTCATGAGGTCTTATTGAAAATGTAATAAAGTTTGAACGTAATTGTTTAATGATAGTAGAGTTTCGGCTACCAAGTGTCTGCTAGTAAATAATTGTTTCTTAATTGACCTATTTTCATAGTCATTCTGTTGACATTGCATAGGAGTTGCGTATTTCTTCACATCAACCATTGGAAGTCCAAGTCTGGACATAGACCTCCCCAAGAAAGGGGGGATTTGCTCATAATTGCGTCGCTGTGCAAGCGGGTTGGCAAGCATAGCTTTTCGACGGGGATGCTACTGCCCACCCCCGCCCTGTGCATTTGAGTAACACTGTAATCGAGCTACACTGTATTGTCTTACAACACCCAAAGTAGAATAGTACCCTCCCCCTGTAGTAGGTACTATTCTACTTTGCCGGTACCTCACGGCATAGTTGCGTATGTACGGAACCACTTTTAGTTTTAATCAATTAGAAGTTAAAACGTCGGTATTATGTCTGCAGCGGGACTCGAACCTCTGAACCTTTCCCATACCGCAAAGGCGAAGGACCAGAAATGATGCAGGTTCCAGTCCTGCCGACACCTCAGACAAGTTATTTTTTTTTGTAAATATTATCTCAAATATAATTCAGCGTTTTCTATGCATTAAACCTCCCAACTAATTATTATATGGTTTTCACCAAATAGACAAATTTCTGATGAACACAACGACGAGCCCGAATCTTATATCTATATATATATATATACATCTATATCTACTATCTTATGCGCCAACTGTCGTGGTTTCAAATCTCACTCAGGAAAAACATATACATGACTTAAAATGACGTTATTTATGTTTGGTCTGTGTCTGAATATTGAAAATAAGTATTTAAGTATTATTATATATTTTTTTCAGTTTTGTGTAATGGTTGACTGGGAGATAATGCCACCTGGCATTAAGTCCGCCATTTGTACATTTTGTAACATTTTGTGCAATAAAGTTAAATAAATAAATATATTTGTGATGACTCTGTTCTCTGATATCTGTAGCTAGCAAATATAGGAGATGTTGTGGGAATTTATTTATTTATTTACGGTGATAATCTCATCAGTATTTTGTCATCTATTTAATGACGATTTCATCTGTATTGACGAGAGGACCGATACGTTATTAAGATAGAAAAAATAATTTATGGTCTGGTTGCGAGTATTAACTGAATCTAAAACGAAAAGATAAACTTCAATTAACACATGTCCAAATAATAAACATTTTAACTATGTGCCGGCCGTTCAAACAATATTCCTCGGAAAAAGCTAAACAGCCGCAAACATTTCACTTGGAACAAACACACGTATACAAAACTATAAATAAGTAAATATACAACTACAACTACACATGAAATTTATGGCGTCGCACCCATAAAAACGGGGATTAAAAATAAATCGCTCGAATAAATTGCACCTCTGAAATTAAAACACTCCCTCATGCGACAGTACTTGCAGCGACAATCCGCGGCCTTAGACCCGAGAGATAAGCGGAAGCGATTTTGAGTTTGAAAACGTGTGGTTCACCCTAACATTTCGTCTCAAATAATTAAACAAGAAGACTAATATGTACTCCTTAATATTGAAATATATAAGTCTATTAATTTTTGAAAGATATAAGTCTGTGAAATAAGTTTGCTATTAGTATTAAAAATTTAATGAAATGTATGAATAGGCTATCTTATACGTAGATTAATGAAAAGTATTACATTACATAATTACACAAAATCAAAAAGTAATTTGATTCAGTTATTTTATACTAAGATTTGAGGTATATTTTTAAATATTGCTTACACAGAATATAATGTATAAAGAATAGGCCATAATAACACAAAACTAAAAAATAAATTGGTTCAGTAATCCAGTAAATATCGGCTAAATTCAAACTAAATAATTCACGACAATCAATACACGACATCTAATAGAAGATATCTATTTGCTTTTAGATTGCTTAACGCTTCAACCAGGAAAACGCTTGTATCCCATCCCCGGTACTACAGCACGGGGTGTCGGGGGGGTGTTCCCTACCAATGGTCCATTGTTCTTTTAACAGCCGCTTGTTAGGCGCGTGGGCACACGAGCCTGAGACGAGAGGCGCCTAACAACGCTCTGGCGCGAACTCCTCACTATAAATTGACGCGCCTAATTAATTGGTATTGGGGAAGTGCCCAGATGAAGGATCGCGGTTCAACCATTATAAAATCTGGAAATTCTGTCGTAAAGAAAAGGACATTTTTTAAATTAGAGTTGTAGGGTGACCATGTCTAAGTACAAATATACCTTATTGACACTTGATTGTCTTACCGTGAGGTACCGGCAGAGTTGAATAGTACCTCGTTCCGTCGTTCGACTAAGGTAGCAGAACCGACAGATAGCGGTATATCCATCTGAAATGTTTAGCTCAAATGTACAGGGCAAGGATAGGCAGCATTTACCCGTCGCGAAGGCTGGGCTTAGCGATTGCCATCACGCTTGCCCATCGCGGCTATTTTGGGCAAAATTTTTCTTTCTCGAGGAGACCTATGTCTAGCAGTGGGTTTCCAATGACTGTCATGATATTTTTAAAATAAGAATTATAGGGTGACCATATCTAAATATAAATATACCTTATATACTATATACTTTATATAGATTAGTATATAGCAGTATCACCTCTATAGTCAAATATATGTTCATATTGTTAATGACCATATCGGTGGACACTTGTCCAAGCCCCATTCCGAACCCTAACTGGGCGTCTACTAGTTAGTAGGAAATGCTTAGGCAGAGGGACATTAATTTAATCAAACCTACTTATCTGGTAGCGATGAAATTAACGTCCGTAGAAATAATTTCAATTATACTTTAATCTTACCGTGAAATTCGGCAGAGTAGAATAGTACCACTGTGCACCAAGTGTAGTAAGAGGCGACTAAGTTACCAAAACCAATTATCCATCCGAAACAATGCAGCTTAAATGCACAGGGCGGGGATGGGCAGCAGCATCCTCATCGAGAAAGCTGCGCTCTTCGCGCAAGCGAGGCAAATAATAATGGTGAGAGAGGCAGTAAAATTACTGGGTAATGTGACATGTGTCATCACCAAGGTATCACTAGTGTATCGCCAACCTTGTCAACTGAAGATACCATGTCATATTTACCCTCATACTTTTGTATATATTTTAATAACGATCGATTAATTAGATTATATAAAAACTAGATATGATATGGAAATAGTTTTTATGGGAACCAAACCTTTTTACCCTAACTTATATAAACTTGTGATGTTTATTTATATCAAATCAATAGCCTGAAAATAAGTTTCAAGTTTCTAGCTCCAAAAATATATCACTTTATATTTATGTTACTTCCTTACAACTTTTCATTCCCCTTTTCGACACCTTACAACCCTTATTTCAAATTAAAAAATACGTCCTTTCTCAGGGTCTAAAAATTGTCTGTGCCAAATTTCATCAAAATCGGTTGAGAGGTTTAAGCGGGAAAGCGTAACTTGATTTATCACATTAATAGGGATATTAAATAACAATAAATATAACCATAACTATTACAAAATAATAACAATTAGTTCATCCATTTCAAAGCCTTTAAGAAGCAGTGTAATGATATTGATTTTATTGAGATAACTAATATCTAAGAAATAAAGATTAAACACAATCCTTAAATTCTTATTCAAATCACGCACAAGCAAAATTATACGCGACCGCAAAAAAGGGCCAAAACAATGAACTTGCCTTCCCCCACCCTTTAGGCCTTAATCAAGGCCCTGCCCCAAATTTGGCCACAAATTGCATCCAATTGTTCATTTTTTACCGCCAGGCGTGTTTTAAGGGGTGTGTAAAAAAGAATTTGTCTGCTGATACGGATGGTTGGGCGCATCCGATCTAATGCCCCATTCAGAAGTATTGGTGTGAAAGCGCCGGCCCTTTTATAATTGGTTAGAGACAACTGTTAGTAAGACCATCTGTAATTTCGGACGATTAAAGGCTTGAATATGTGGCCGGGCCAATTGGATGAACAGGCCTTTTCATTACAAACGAATGTATAAAGCACTCATTTAAAGTGTCCAGTAGTTTCAATTGAAAAATGTGTGACAGCTAGTTGACACACCTACTCTAATAATGTTGTTGATTGTTGCATTAAATAAAGTTGAACTTAATGATAACTGAAACTCACATATATCAAAGAATATATCTATCAAATACGTCTTTAATCGCCACAAATAACAATATGTTCGTGTCGCGATGTTTTTCCGAGATTAATTTCATAACTACTGAACCAATTTAAATCATTTTTTGCTGTGTACAGTTTGATCTAACTAGAGATATCATCATCATCATACCACGCATTGAAAGTCCACTGCTGGACATAGACCTCCGTAAGAAACGGGGAATTTTGTCCATAATTGCCGCGCTGGGCAAGCGTGTTAGCATTCGCAGATCGCAGCTTACGCAACGGGGATTCTGCTGCTCATCCCTACCTTATGCATTTGAGCTACACTGTCTCG
Source organism: Heortia vitessoides (assembly GCA_020976665.1). Lineage (NCBI taxonomy): Eukaryota > Metazoa > Arthropoda > Insecta > Lepidoptera > Crambidae > Heortia > Heortia vitessoides. Next base: position 8,454,019 of record JACJUM010002279.1, on the reverse strand, counting down.
GATGGATATACCGCCACCTATCGGTTTTGGTACCTTAGTCGCTTGTTACGATACCTGGTATGGGGAGATGTACTATTCTACTCTGCCGGTACCTCACGGCTCACTAGATAGACAGCATAGTTTATATCTCAATTTAGAGACGGAATGTTTTTTCATGATAAACATATAAGTATATTTAAGATTAGACAACGTCTGTCGGATTAGCTAGTATACTTAAATATGAATTTACTAATAATTATAATTATATTGCACAAATCTCATAAGCCGATATGTCCCTTACGCCAATTGAATTTCTGACCGTCAATATGATCTAGTGTGATTACTTCGTAAGGTCATGAAAGTAATTCGAACAAACAGGTCATTGAGTGGCCAGCTAGAACTAGTATGCGAGTAATAGGCAGAATTTAAAAATGACCTTACAGTAAGTTCATTGCGCGAGACACCCAAGAGGAACCCACAAGAAAAGTTGTGGTGATAAAGATTCCATCAAAACCTAGTGTTCGGTATTTGGAACCTTTAACGCCTTGGAGACACTTATCTTCAAAGCAGCATCTTGTTAACCGCATTTTAGCGCTGGAAGTTTGCCTATTATGCCGTGGTCGTAATGTCTTAGTTTCCCAGCAGATGCACTCTGTAGGTTCTCCAGTAATATATATATATTCTACCATCGGACCTCGCATTCGGTAGTGTCCCTATATTATGCGCCAAGGGTAGTAGGTTCGATCACCAACCAAGGCAAACATTTAACATGAACATTTGTAATTTTTCTTTTAGAAGTTAGCAAGATTCTTATAGAGTAGACCGTAGTTAGAAGATAAAGATACTGCTTTAGTTTTCGTAGTATCCACGCTACGGAAGAAATATCATGAAGTGGACTAGCTAAGAAAGAAGACCAGAATGAAATAGTCAACTACCAAACGACAGTGTCACTCATTCAGACAAATTTTATACTAGTTATTATATAATAAAATACCACAACATCTGGTACATTGACTTGACTCAGAAGTAAGTAGTTTTGGACAATGGTGTTATGGATATAAGTAAACAGAGAAAATACAAATTGAGTACTTTAATACCTATACCTATTATACTTATATATAGCTTATATTTCATTACCAGACACAGACCAAACACAAATATTTATCACACATGTAACGGGCCCGATGTTGCAGATGGTAGTGATCCCGTCGAGTGCACCAGGGAGTGTGGGTTCAATTCCCACCCTGAGCAAATAATTACATATATGATGATATTTGCATTTGCTCTGTGCCTGGGTGTTAAATATATGTATTTAAGTAGTATATTTGTGATTCCTCTGTCTGGCGTATGTAACACAAGTGCTTTAAGCGACTTACCCCGGTGTCAAGTCGATGTATGAGATGTTGTTGGTATTTATTATTATTATATATGTTTGTCCTGGGTACAAAATGGGAACACTATTTTCGAATGCTCCAACGGGGACGTCAAAATTGAATTTGTAATTAAAGACGAGAAATTGCGATATCAAAGAGAAAATGTAATTAAATCTAGCTATTAGCACTCAACTTAGCAATTGCGCTGGAAGGGACTCGTCAAAATGAAGACCTTTTAATTTGTGATTAAATATAATTTCAGCATACATACACACATCATACATACATACATCAAAATTTCGGGTCACGGTGTTTGTCCGTAATGAACTTTTAAACTACTCATCGTCATACCACCCATTTCAAGTCCACTGTTGGACATAAGCCTCCCTAAGAAATGGGTTATGCTACCCATAATTGCCGCGCTGGGTAATTGTTTTGGCACATCGCAGCCATCGCACCGGAGAAGCTGCTGCCCATCCCCGCCCCGATTGAACTGACATTTTTGCATGGATATACCATCACCTGTCAGTCAGTTCCGGTACTTTAGTCGCCGCTAACGAAACCTGGTACAGGAGGAGGTACTATTCTACTCTGCTGGTACCTCACGGCACTGCCGGTACTTCAAAATACTAAAGCGACTCTAATATTTTTTAGCTTACTATATACAGTTTGATTTTACTTAAGAATTAAAATACATAGTTTTATTTCAATTTATGGTCGCAATCATTTTCATATAATAAGTATACATCGAAATATATTTTAGACGAGACAACGACTGTCGAGTCAGCTAGTGTAGGTCCATATTCTTTTTACCACAACATCTCATAAATTGACCTGATTCCGTGATAAGTCGCTTAAAGCACCTGTGTTACAGATACCAGACAACAAAGGAATCACAAATATACTAGGTACTTAAATATATATATTAAACACCCAAACACAAAAAAAAGACATAAGTATTCAAATAAATATTTGTCCTGGTTGGGTATCGAGCCCACGACCTTTAGAGCACACAAGACAGAATCACTACCATCTGTGCAATCGGGCCCATCATATGTATACCATATACATACAAATTTGAGGTTTCCTTTACCTTAAGACCTTCGATTTTTTAGAGAGAGAAACAAATAGTATAATAGCAAGCCTTAACAGACGTTTCAGGTGCAATTTTTTTTAGTATTGGTAAAGATTAGGCGCATTTTTGTGGTTCCTTGTGTTAAACCGTAATACCCCTTTTTGTGCCTTTCACAGTTTTTTGGCAAAGCGGATTATTTTTTTTTAAACGGGTTAGGTTTTTAGACGACGCGTCAGGTTTTTAGACGACGCGTCCGCTATTAAAAATCAATTGTAAAGGTTATCATCTTGTACACAAAATCATCAAAGGAGACATATCACATGAAAGGAGTCGCATCTCGAGTATGCCCCACTTAAGACATATTGTTTGTGTGCATATGTATGGGGCAGATGGATGCGAAAATATAGTTTATTTTATAATAAAACTACCTTTCAAGGGTTTTTAAACGAAAAGTATTTATAATTCTTAATAATTTATATAAAAAAAAATTAATGCCGTTAATAAGTGTTTTTGTTATAAATAGTGCTTGCTAGCTTATAATTAAAAGAAAAAAGTTTATTGAATTTTTTTCAAATTTCTTTTTTTTGGTTTTTTTATATTTTAAATGAGATGGCGATTTTATGGCCTTTATGACATAGTGGCAGAGCTCGCCAAATACTCTGATCAACGAATACAAATATTACAAAATTTTTCATTTATAATTAATTACATATATATATGTATATATATATATATATATTAAAATACATAGATTTGTATATGACGATGTATGTAATCTGTAACCTCTTTTACAAAGCTTTGGGTTGACATCCTGCTTCAGAGAAGTCCCGAAAAAGTGCTTCTAATTGAATATTTTCAGATTTAATATTTATAACATTGAATCTAAAAATATTAAAAAAGTGATGTCCCTGATTTCATTGAAATATCCAAACAAAAACAACAAAAATTCCACTTGATTCCGAAACCAATAAAACGATGTGATATTAAGTTAATTCCTTAAATCTATTGTTTATGCCATATTCCAACATGTGCTCTCCACCCGCAGACGAGCTGATGCACAGCGCGGCTATGGGGGGCGGAGCCCTATTTGGGTGCTCCTCAGCTGGTCACAGCGGCATCAACCAGCTGGGGGGAGTCTACGTGAATGGAAGGCCGCTGCCGGACTCCACGCGGCAGAAGATCGTGGAGCTGGCGCACTCGGGCGCGCGTCCCTGCGACATCAGCCGGATCCTGCAGGTCTCCAACGGATGCGTCTCCAAGATCCTCGGCAGGTCAGTTGATGCACCTCCTTCTAATAACCTTGAGTATCATTATGTTCTGATAATTCATACAATTCACCCTTTATGAATTGCTTTTTAAATCAAAGTAAAAACAAGCCTAATGTCATTCAAAGAGTATTAGGTATTGTTATTATACTGTATTTCGTTGACACGAATTAACATTAAACACAAAATATTCGAGAAAGTAGCCAACATTTCGTCAATAACAATAATAAAGATTATACAATTTCCTCAAGTCAGAATGTTCACCGCACAATGGGTCGAAGCGCCAAGCAAAGCGCCAATAACAATTAAATCGAGTACTATTACCACTGTGCGCGTAAACGAATTATTTAGCACAAAACCCATTGTGCCGACACATGTGTAAGAAAGACTTACAAAACGGGGTCAAAATCTCGCGCCACGCGTTCACAAATTGATGGAATTCCCATAGTACCGCCCAAGGTACTGCACAATGGGTGCGCACAGAGAGCGTTGTGGACAAAATCAAGGAATATTTCACTGACTTAATCAATACAATAGTTGGTATGCATTCCCATAGTCGATTGTTTTTGTTGGGTTTTATACGTATGCACAGCAGGCGGCGAGGTGGGAAGTGACAGCGGGTGCTGGGCTAAGGGTGCAGGCTCTAATATCGTCGGCAATTGCATTGTTTGATTGCGATTTTATCTGGAGATCACGGAGGATTTGCCCTCGCCCCAGACGGGCTTATTGAAATGCAATTCGATTGTTTACGCTGATCGAGACTGCTTGACAAGTGCTCGAGTTTCGCCTCTTAATCATATTTGTTTTGATGGTTTTATGTTGAAACGCATTATTTTTGCGGCTACGGAATTTTCGCGGAATTAATTGAAATACTTATGATGTATTTGATGAAAATGAGCTAAATTCTACATCATCATCATCATATCAGCCATAACGTCTATTACTGGACATAGGCCTCCAATAGGACCGGTTGTATGCGGTCTGTGTCCAGCGCGATCCTACGGTTTCAGTCAGATCGTCTGTCCATCTTGCGGGTGGATGCCCTACGCTGGGCTTGCCGGTACGCGGTCTCCATTCCAGAACCTTACGAGTCCATCGGCCATCAGCTCTGCATACCAAATTACTAAATTCTATATCAAAGCATAACATTTATTATTCCAAGAAAAATATGAAAATGATTGCCACATCAATACGAACAATACATTTGAATTTCATAGTTCACCGACAATGAAAGTCAATGAGAACAAAAAGTCAAAAGTCAATTCTGCACAATAAAAAAATGTAAAAGACGTCAATCAAAGGAGACCTATTTTAATATAGGGTGTGCCTTTCAGGGCTGTCCCACGACCGCCCCTAAATAAAAATCAAAATAAAACATTATTTTCTAGTAATTGGCACCCCTACTGCGGGAGACGGCTTGACGCTACTTCGAGAGATCTTATAGGAAAATAAATTTTGCTTTTGGGGCCCCAGTCGACTGCCCGCGGGTCGCCCTTTATTAATTTGTAATGTTTGCTTGTTATTGACGATACAAGTGGAAGTGTTCTTGAGAAGATGAAAGTCACGGATCAATTAAATATTTTGTCAGTCACATATCCATGGACAGGCCTGATAGTGCATTCGGTATTATTCCTACCTTGTGCGCTTAAAGTAGTCGGTTCGATCCCCAAACAAATATTTGTATAATGAATATTAAGTTTTTTCTGTGCCTGGGTGGTAAATTCGTGTTTAAGTAGGTATTATATTAGGTATTATATTGGTCATTCTTCTATTTCCTAATATCTGTAATATAAGTGTTTTTAAGCGATTTATCTCAGAATTAGGTCCGATACGGTTAATCTTACAGGGAGCCGCGAGGTACCGGCAGAGTAGCTCCCCTTTACAAGGTGTCATAAGAGGTGACTAAGGTACCAGAACCGACAGATGGCGGTATATTCATCCAAAACTGTGCAGCTCAAATGCACAGGGCGGGGATGGGCAGCAGCATCCCCGTCGCAAAAGCTGCGTTCTACGATTGCCAATAAGCTTGCCCAGCGCGGCAATTATGGGAAAAATTCTTCCTTTCTTGGCGAGGCCTATGTCCAGCAGTGACCTGTCAACGGCTGATATGATGATTATCTTATAAGTAATTAATGTCAATGGTAAATAAATAATTATTACAGCTGGATATTGCTGGCTTGGTTGATTACAACGTAGACTTGTTCTGACTATAATTTCATAAAATACCTGATATAATTAGAAGTTTAATCATTCGCATTTCAATTATGGTCTAATAGCTTTATCAACTAGACAATCGTTTCATCCAAGACAGTCTGTTATCTAATTGCATTGTAATTTGTTTATATTATTTTCTAACCAACACTTCAATCTCTAAGTAAAACAAACTACTGTTGTCTTTGTCATCTTTAAATAATTGAAAGAGAGAGGGGCAATTGTATGTCACTTACAATAAGATAACCTCAAATTGTAATTTGTAAATGAATATGAATTATATGATTTATTAGTATATGATCTCTCAAACTTCTTATTTTAATTGATCATGTACAAAGAGTTTTGAGTTGTATTAAAGTATTTTTCTCTGTTCCTTTAACGTTTTTATTTGAAAGAAACCCATTTATCATCCAATCTAGCTGCTTATCATTCCGACATCTATCTGTTAATCGTTTTCCCCTTTCCCCGGCTGCAAATGTGCCACATTTTTCCCACACGCCCCTGGACGTATCGTGCCAATTACCTCCGAAGGGTTTGGGAGTTCCTTAGGGCTGGCGAGCGTGGCAGGACTCCTAATTAAGGAGTATCCCGCTGTTTCTTCTTGACATTTTAACCGTTTGAGGGCTGCTTTTGGGTTTTGGTTTTAAATGCCAGTACATCGTGAGAAGGAAAAAAAAGGTTTGTATTTTTGAATAATGAACGATAACACAATCTTGCTTAGATTGATTATATTAGTGATAAAACAAAACTATTTTCTAACCCAGCATTACAATTATATTCAATAAAAAATACGTTGGTTTCGTTCATCGTAATGCAGTTATATAGCAATAACCACTTCAAAAACAATCTCAGATAAGGACCCAATTGATTTTGGCCAAATTGCCCCCACTGGGCAACTGCATCGCTCATTTCCATTTACAAGCTCCGCTAGCCATTGCGAGCCATTTATCTTTCGCATCGCAAGCGACAAATGAACGCGAAACATAAATTAATAATAACAACCTCAGTCCGAGTCGCATGTCCATGCGTTTGATCGAGCAATTTATTTATTACTTGACAAAGTTATTGTTTAGCCCCATCGACGATTTGTACCCAATTTCTGCTGCAATTTGCGGTCGGGCTTAGTTGGCCGGTAGAGTTTGGTTACCTGATTTGATTCGGACACTATTATTGGAGTGTTCACGAATGTTAGCAGCACTTTGTGTAGGTATCTATGATCTTACAGTGTTCAATCATTTGAATGTTTTGGTGGTTTGATATTTTTGGTAAAAGTATTTTTCTCTTTCTTTTTATTTTAAGCCGATCATACAAATAATGTCGAGTATATTTATATAATTACAATATTATATCTAGATAGTGCATGCAAATCTTGGAAGTACTATTTGGTGGCTTCATAAAATTCCTCGCCACAAAAGGAGTCCAGAAATAAACAAAAGAGGCCCGCAATCCGCGACACCTCACCCGACAAAAGTGAGCGTCTTACAAGGTTCAACGACCTCCAAACTTTAAATAAACTGGCACTCAATTAAAACGTCGCACCCCACACAATACGCCCGCTCGACTATCGCTCGGGGCAAAGCGATTACGGGGCGCTCAGGGCCAGATAGACCCCTTTGGATCGGATAGGCCCTCAACGGTAATAACATCGTAAACGGTCCTCGACAATGCTAAAGCAAACAGTATCGACAGATGACAATGTTCCGATTGCTGTTTGTTCGGGGCTTGAAATAACATTTTATTGCACACTGGTGACTCGTAACGGTTTCTGTGACAAAAGATTAAGTTTATTTTTTATTTGGATCCAGCGGTTTTCTCATATATAAATTATGCAAGACTATAATGCAGTGTAGGACGTCCACTCGCTGAGATCAGGCCGTACACAGCCAGTGCAACAATGGATACCCAACGGCTGATATGAAGATGAATACAAAAACTTGAGCCAAAATCCGAAACTTCACTTCTAAGATTAAAAAAAACGACTATAAGCTCTTAAAATGTTCTAAGAGCCAGCCTTACATATTTAAAAAAGCGTAGTTTCGCATTCGCATTTAGATTTAAATTCTTGTATTCATCATTATATTTAAACTACTTGCGAGTTCCGGGTCAAAAATATTTTTTTATCAATATGTTTTCTCAATACATGTCATCGGCGGTATAAATCCTTCGATATGTTGGTCTAAATATCGGCACATGTCGATCTCACAACAATAGATTCGCGTCGAGTACCCTGTGCCACGAAAAGATATCTGCACAATCGTCGATACACAATTTGATCTCTACGACCCAGTCATTAACGTACAAAGTCGGGATAACCCCAAATTTCCGATAAACGTGAATTGGTCGTTACTAAGATTTTGTTTACAGCTAACAAACCGGCAATCTGACCTTTATTTTCATCAATTAAAGCGCAATTTCGATTGGAACCGTCATTAACGAGAGGTAAATGTAACTTTGTACGCGTCTGTGTATTTCTGTGGATAGCTACTTGAAGTTAAAGGGGATGATTTTGTTGGATTATGTTTGTAATTGTGTTTTAATGCTGTAGAGTGGAACGGGAAGCAGTTGGTATAGGCAACTCTGTTAATATGATTGTATTATTTGATGCAATTGGGGCAATATCATTGTACCCGTACTTTTGTATCGAGTCCTTATAGTTTCCGATAACTGACAATAATAAACGAACATTTCTTTTTTGTCCAAAATAGGTTATTTTTTTTATCAATGTGTATTACGATCTCACCGTCTTCCGCAATCCAAACTAAGGTTAGCTTTGCATGCAGATATTACGAGACTGGGTCTATCAAGCCTCGAGCCATCGGAGGGTCGAAGCCCCGGGTAGCCACGACGCCGGTGGTTCAGAAGATCGCCGACTACAAGCGGGAATGCCCTTCGATCTTCGCCTGGGAGATCAGGGACCGCCTTCTCAGTGAAAACGTCTGCAACAATGACAATATTCCCAGCGTAAGTAGTTCTTTTTAGTACAGGTTTTGGTTCCCTTATATGCGTTTGCAATGCTTTGGCACAGAATGAATAGCAAATAGTTTCTTGCATGTTTTATTATTTCCCTTTGCATCGAGTCATTAAAGGAAAAAGGTAGAAATGCTATACGAATACGATGGCTTTCGACACACAATTAGATGAGAAACACAAGTCATTAAAACAAAACTAAATTGCAAATAAGAAATAACTGTTTTCTTTCGTTAAAGAGCTACTTATTTATTTTATTGTCATGATTACTTCTTCATAAAGTTTGTCCTATACCTACGCATTTATATAGGTAAATGATTAAGGCCATCAATAATATTTACGTACAGCCTCCTGTAAAAAAATTCAAAATTATAAACCTTTTTACGTTATAAACCATTTCCTAGTATAAGTAGTTTATTAATCTATATTGCAACTACCTTGAGACAGCACAGTCTGAATAGAATAACTATCCCGACAGACGTTCTCCTGTCAAATATTTTTCTCATGACAAAGTTATAAGTTATTAGCTGTGCTTGCGACTTCGTCCGCGTGCTACAGTTTCTTTGGTCACCATGCCTTTTTATTTTAACTTATATAAACTTTGAATGTTATATTTATTTTTATATACAAATCAATAGCCAAAATAATAAGTTTTATGCTTCTAGCTCTAACAATAGCGATTCTTCCATGCAAGTTTTCATCCCCTCTTTTGGCCCCTTACAATTACGTCGAATGAAAAAGTGTCCTTAATAAGGCTTTAGACTATCTGTGTACCAACTTTAATTTAAATCGGTTCAGTAGTTTAAGCGTGAACAGATACACAGAGTTACTATCTGATTTATAATATTAGTAAGGGTTAAGTAAGGTTATTATATCTTTGTCATGAAAAAATTATTGCGACTATAAATTGAGATATAAACTAATCTATCTTAAGTTGGATCAAACTGTACATAGTGAGTAAAAAATATCAAAATCTATTCTATAGTAGGTAACTATAGAGACTAGACACGAAAATTATATATTAACACTTATTATATATAAACATATTACGTTTACTTTGTACCGACACAGAAAATCGTAATACCACATTTGAACTCAACCCACAAAATTAAATACATAATACACAAATCCTTCTGACATCTTCATCTGACAGCTCAAATTTGTCACATCCAGTCACCTTGACATGTCAATTGTGAACACGGAACCTTAGCACGCAACATTGCAAACGTCACAACACTCTATAACATTCCACGCATTTGATTATCAGCTACAGATGATTGCCCGTTGCCCGTTGCCCGTTGTGCCACACTCAAAATAAGCTGGGCAAAATTTTAGTGACAATTCATTTCTTTTAATCCAATTTTGCGTTGAGTGTCGTCGGGCCATATGTCGGGGTCGATGTATTGTGTGTCGGACTTTTGAAGATGGACCCCGGTCGTGGAGTCTATTCTGACATTATTGATGGCGGCTTATAAAATTTTTGTCCGGCGTGTTTGATGATTCCGTTTTATTGAGTTTTTGTCTGGCCCTATACAAATAGGAGGCCATTATGAAGTTGGAGAGTTAATAAATTTGATAATTCCTTACACAATAAATATTATGATCGAATGCTTGAATATTTTTTTCTTTCTTTTCATAATAAGTACTAGGGGCTTCGTTCAGTAGTTTAAGTGAAATTATTATAGTGCAAACAATCTCATCACTTTTATACACATACTAAAATATTGAATTTTTTAACAGCTAGATAGGACCAGTATAAGATTGGATACTGAGATAAATACATTACCTACTACAATCTGGAATGTCATGTTTTATTTTTAGTCTAGCTATAGGTGAAAAGGAACAACAGGAAACTTTTATCAGGATATATCAGTACTGTCACATCCCACAGGAATCGTATATATAAAAGGAGTTTCGTTAAAATTCTTAAAGTCAAATATTAGCGTAGGTACTTCCCGCAAGGTTTAATTTACATTCTAACCAAAATAAACCAATAAAAATAACACAACTAAGCTAGTTTTATAATACGTATACCCTAAAGTAGTATTATCTTTGAAGTTTATTTATATTTGTTATTAATTATGAATATATGATTAGTACTATTTAAAATACTTTAGCGATAACCAAGTTGAAACACTTTACATATTTGTAAATCTATGTTGAAACTTTTTCATTAAATAAAGAAGTGATCTGAAAATTATTTGTTTAAGAAAACTTGATACAACTGCTACAGCCCAAACTACGACTACTATAACAGTTTTACATGCCAGACGAAAAAAATCCGAGGGCGAGAACTAGTTACAAATAAACTTAGTATATCATAACCCATCAGTAGGTATACGACTCAAGTCGCCGTACAGATGTAAAATAAGACGAAACCCAACAAAACCAAACACCATTCCGCAATGGAGAAGACAAATAAAAGTAACTCAACCACGATCCTATGAAAATATCACGCACAAGATATTAAATAAAGCTTTTCATCAAGTGACACGGCTGGTAATTGAACCAGACGGTTCGAAACGCCATCTGCCGGCCAATGAGGGCAAAAAATGACAAAAGCCTTTTTGGCGCGCATATCATTCATCGCGCCAATTTTTCATTTAATAATGTCACAACTAGAATATCTTGTTTTTGTGAGATTCGATATCGCGGACACATGTAAACACTTTAAAGGACAATAGACACTGTAGACTTTTTTTGTGCATACGTGTGTGTGTGTGTATGTATTTATTTGTGTGTTTAACCAATAATCAAATTAAACTTTTAAACAAATAAATTATTTCACTTTGTGTTTTTTTTGTTTGTCGTTTCAGTTACATTACGGCAACCGTTGCAAAGAGTCAAAGTGGAATTTGAATACATCTTTGTTATTATTGCTTTACCCAAATAGATTGACATTCTCACGACAACAAATGTTGTCATGACAATGACAATCTACATACATGAATGACAAAAAACATACACTTATTAATAAACAATTTCATTTATTTATTTGATTACTAAGATAAACTACAATATATTAATTAACAATTTCATTTATTTATTTGATTACTAAGAAAAAAAAAGACTGCTCTAGAACTTGAAAAAATAATAATCGAAATGTAAAATAAACAAAAATTGATGTTGATATCAAAATTGATGTTTATAATGCAGCGAAGGCACCACTCTTTTTAGAATAGATAGAAATTATTCTGATATATACAATATTCATTGATTATTATTTCTTTTTATATTAGGCCAGATCAACAAACAAGCTTACAGTCCGCGTGATAGATAGCCTCACTCGTATATCACAAGGATATCACTAGCGTGTTGCCAACCCAGTAATTTCACCCTTCAAACCGGGACACGACAATGTGCTGCTGTTAGGAGGTAGAAATAGGTAAGAGTGAGGACCAATTAAAAGGTTGAAACAACTCATAATTGTTGAGGGAACGTATTTGGTCCCCAATTCGTTCCCATCATACGCAATGACAGACGTCAGACACACCTATAACTAATTATATCTATATAGCGCGTCACCCTCCGTAACGAGAGACAAAATCGAACCAGAATGCCCCTAGAAGATTCGGCGCCAAAGGGGCTATTTTTATGACTGTCGTACCTACGCACTCGGCCCACTGGGCAAATAGGCGAAAGGGACAGTCCTCTGAACACATATGCCAGAGAGAGACGGTTGTTTGTCGTGCGTTGCGTCGCCTAGTCATAACGGTCGAATGGGCGTGATGTTTCTTACCAACTGAAAGCGGACAAAAATACGTGGAACAATCGATTACTGCTCAGGGGAAGAACGGCGTAACTGGCACACTGACGCGTGACGGTATGGTTCGAGCTTTGCACGGATTTGATACCGAAGCGTGCTCTAGATATTTCCTTTTATAACGTTTGCTTCTATTTGTCCCGAAGAGAAAGGTTTTTTTTTCTCAAATTACACTTTATTCTTAGATGGTTTAGTAAGATTTAACACAGTGCTTGAATGTGATTTTTTTTAATTGCATAAACCCAATATATATCTATACATAATTCTAAAATCACTCGTTAGCTGTATGTCTAATTATATATGAGAACAAACAACACCAACAAAATAAATCATATTCCAATTGAAATTTCATTTTACGTCATTGTTCTTTTGACGCGTGTTACTATAAATCCGTTTACGCGTGAATGCACAGAACATTTGTTGTCCCGCTCACACACACGGGGGCACCGCAAAGATCTGCATTAAGTTATCTTGTCGACCTTTTCGCTCGGATTAACGTCAACCGCTTATGATGTAGGAACGGATGCTTTGAGTCTAGACGAATACATATTTTATAGCAAATATCAAAGCTTTTGCTAGCCATTTCGTAACGTTCGGAATCTTACTTTGAAATATACATTTGTTTTGTAAGAGCTGGTCATCGCAAACTAAGTAAAAGTCGCAAGTAAATAATTTGTTTCGAAAAAGAAGAAGACCTTAACGTCATAATTAAAATAACCCACTACACTTGGACTTATATATATACTATACTTACCAGCACTATACTTTCCAGCCATAACGCTATGAGAGATCAAGATATTGTATTGAGGTCTAAAGGTCACCTACATTGGTACCTCCCTCTCAGGCTCTCACCTATTTCTATCGCCAAGCAGCAGAAAAATTACTGGGTTTTGTGACATAATATCACGATGTTGGCAATGCGCTAGTGATATCCTTGTGATATTACGATCGTTTATAGGCTGCAGTGACGCTAACTATCACGCGGACTGTGTGCTGGTTTGTGGACTTGGTCAAAAAGAAAAAATATGATAGCATTTACGCTAATTTCTAACCGTGAAACACATAAGGTTTAAGTAGGAATCATTTGCTATTTTTTCTTGCACAACGTGATTATACGTAAGCTACTTGATTTTTTCATCATTCAAAAGGTTTAAAAAAATTTAAAAGGTTTAAAAAACTTTTTAAATTTTACAACCTCGTTTTAACGCCATTAAAAAAGTAGTATAAAAATCTCCGGCCAGTTACCCGGATATAGTTAAATACGAATTTGATAGTAATTCAAATTTGGATTCGAACGTGGAACAACACCGCACGCTGTGCCGAAACCTGACACCACCGAACTACCGAATAGCATTTCGGGGGCTTCAGAGCGGAGTGTATTATGTAGCCTTATGTAGAGGTTTCGTTTTCGTTAACACGCAAAACGGTTGTAACTGGAGATACTAGCGCGGCACACAGTGGGTTGGTGGCGGCGTTGTTTGGAATCAATTAAGTGAGACGGAAGTGTCGAGACAAAGTTTGTACACAATTTCAATTTATCGATAAGTATCGATTGATATATCGATTAATTTAATCTGTTACTAAAAATAAGTATTTTATTTCCTTCCCACTTGCACGCAGCGTTTATATTATTAACATTCTGTCTGGACGAGACCGGTTGCGTAGATGATAGTAATCCTATCTTGTAAAGGTCGTATGTAGGTTCGCTTCTCACCCAGGACAAATATTTATATGATGAAAATTTGTATTTATTCTCTATTCGGTTTGGAATGGAAACCACGCGCGACGACCGGTTGGCCCAACTTGAATTCTCTTGGGAGAGTCTACCTATGTCCAGGAGTGGACATCCTATTGCTAACATGATGAGGAGAAATTAAACAGTGTTGAAGTTATAGAATCATAATTAGTTGCTAACTGACGTATTTCCATTCACATGAAAGTGTTACTGTGACACGGTTTTAAATTGTATATCTGTTTATGACGCTGACAGGATATAAGAGAGTACTCCTGACAAAAACGTTCAAACCTCTTCCCTGGAGCCATGTCGTACGTCAATCCCGCTCGCTCCCGTGCAACGGTATGTAGAATTTACGGGACTGAGCAAGGGCTAGAGATTTGCAGTGCCCTTACTATAGACATGCAAAAATTATTACGATCACTATTAAATAAGAACAAAATTGTAAGCCTATGAGCTGATATGTATGGAATCGAACTCAACACGCAGCTAATTTGCGGCTTGTACCAAAATTCTTATTATATCTGGATCTATTTTAATAATAAAAAATCTATAGCACTACATCTCATACATTCATCCGATTCCGTTATCAATTGCTTAAAGCACTTGTGTTACGGATTAGACAACAGAGGACTCACGAATATACTACTATATACATATATTTAAAACCCAGACATAAAACAAACATAAATATCATCATAAAAATATTTGTCCTGGGTGGGGATCGAACTCACGACCTTTGGCGCACAAGACAGGGTAACTACCATCTGTGCCATTGGGCTCGTCATGGATCTGTCAATATTGAATTTAAAAATAAATTTCAGTCTACTCTGAAAAACATTTCAATATGAATTTTTCTTATGTCTAATGTATTAATGTCAGGTAAAATAGCGAGCATAGATAAATGTTCTAGATATAATAAGTACAACAAATACTTTAATATCCACAACGCCAAAACCGCCTACTACAAAACGCAGCACAATTCATAAACAACCCTCAAATCAACATCAATTTAACAGTCATAATGAACTGACGAAAGCACGGCCAAACTATCCAATCTCAGACCCCTTAGAGAATTGCAAAAAACCATCCCCTACCGCAGCCGACCCTCCTGGGGACCAGGGTTAAGCGAGACTTAAAATGTTTATAGATACCAATGTAGGTAATAGTAACTCTAATTTAAGCGGGGATCGCCCCTATGAAGGAATTTCTATTCAACCTAATAGCTTTTGTGCGTGTATGTTGAATGGAAATGGAAAAGTGCAGCTTACCCATTCTTCCCATTTGAGGTATCTGTCGTGATCTTTTTGCCCAGATCATTTGTTTAAGTACCACTATGTTTGACTGTGGGCGCGTTCCGTTACACGAAATAGTGTGCATTTATTTTTCAATGAAATGTATTTTGTTTATCTTTATGTTAAAATTGTATATCTTTATGTTTTCTTATTTAAATATGGAATAATTAAAAAAACATAATTGCGCTGGCATTTTATTCTTATCAATGAAACGTCAGTCTTTTGTCTATGTTTTTATGTTTTCTTTCTTAAATATGAAATAATTAGAAAACATAACCGTGTGGCAGTTTGTTCTTATTTCATTAAAATATATCTTGATTTTAACAGGAGGAACGTATTGTGTAAAAGTTTTTAGTACACCAGTTCAAAACGAGAGAAGTCAGCTAGAATCTATGATATTCATTGGAAAAATTATCTATTGCATGTAACATACATTGATGTTTATAATTTAAAATCAAATCATGGTTACTCTGTATTCATTGAAATTTATCGACTGTATAATAAACGAAGAAGTAGCCACTAATTATCGAACTGAATTTTTAAATTCCTTGGATATGTCTGGTTGTCCACCGCACAATTTACAGCTGAAGGTTGGCTCGGTAGTTATTATGCTTAAAAATTTAAACCAACCAAAACTGTGTAATAGAACGCGTTTAGTGATAAGGAACCTGATGAGCAATGTGAATCACGCGTTGCTTCTTAAAAGAAAATTTAAAGATGAGGAAGTTCTTATTCCAAGAATTCCGATGATCCAAGCGGATATTCCCCTTGAGTTTAAACGAATTCAATTACCGATTTGTCTTGCCTTCGCCACAGGACCAATCCTTGGCTATTTGTGGCCTTAATCTAAAAAATACATGTTTTTCTCATGGTCAATTGTATGTGGCATATCACGTGGCGGCAAACCATCCGCTTAATTGTTCTTGCGCCTGACCAAAAAATAAAGAATTTCGATTACAACAAGGTCCTTGAATGAAAATCTCATCGAGTGAGAGAGTATCTTAATCTGCACAACAAAGTTTTCAATTTTTTTTGCTGACTTGTGTTCGAATTACCTACTTAATTATTATTATTATTTTAATATTTCTCATTTCTTCTCATTTTATATATATTCATCATCATTCATCATAATAAAATACTTTTGTTTCTATTTATATTTATTTTATTTTTTTTATTGTATTAAGTTCATCAAAGCCTAAATTAGTTCAGCTAAAAGGTAACACGACATTCATTAACTGTTAGGCAGTACGAAGTTCGCCGGGTCAGCTAGTCATTGATAAATGATCTAGGTATTACATGTAACATACATTGATGTTTCATTCTTGGCCATGCTGACATCACTGGTATACAATTAATCATAGTATCTTAAACAGGTCCTTATATTAGCTATCTAATCTCTAATCATAATGCGTACAATAATCTTAAACTAACCTTAAAAAAAGGTGTAACTCCAAAAATCCAAATTCCGAGTATCAGATAATTTTGTCAGAGCACATCAATGTCTGGAGGAGCACGGGCCGCGTAAACGACATTTCCCTAACGTTTTTGCCGGACCACCGGCGGGCGGATCTCTAACGCTATCGATCGCTAGATGATCTATCGTGTCGCGTCGGAGGTAATGAGCGGCGCGCGCGCATACCACGTGACACCTGTCAATTGTAAAATAGGGCTGGCGCAAGGTTGCCGAGGCGTATTTTCGAGTGATTTATTTTGGACGCAGTTCACGGTTTTATACTTAATACCTTTTTCAGCCATGAAAGTTTCCTTACATTCCAGAAATTAAAGTGCAACAAAACTAGAATTATGTTGCAATTCTGGTACATTGTCAACACTTTATCTGTCCTTAATGTAAGCGCGATATAAAAGTGACAGAATGGGTCAAATAAGGTGCATCAGACAGAGAAGAGTTAATAAATAACGCCTCGTCACTAACATCACCAACTACTCATATCATTCATTATATAAGCCATATAAATTCCACTCTTGGTGTACATAGGTCTCCCCGTTATTGAAGCATTTATGCCCATAATTGCCGCGCTAGATAGGCGCGGCAATCGCAGAGCCCTACTATACGACGAAGATGCTGCTTCCCATGCCTACCCTGTAGCATTTATGCTGCACTATTTCGGATGGATATACCGCCATCTATCGGTTCCGGTACCTTAGTCGCCTTTTACGACACCTAGTACAGAGCGAGGTACTATTCTACTCTGCCAGTACCCCACGGCAAAATAATAGTAATAGTCTATGGTTATTATTATAATATATGTCTCTTAACATTCATTATCAAAAACTAAACTTCGAATATGTTTCTACTGTTTGTCTTGGTTTGTGGAAACTTGCTTAAATAAGTTTCAGGTGACCAAAGTCCGTTTATCAACTAATATGTTTTTCCTTCTCCCTGCCAACCCTGACAGTGATGCAGGATCGCCCGCGATCTCTCACGGATGATGTAATAGCGCTCTCTGGCGGCGACGTCGCGAAACTAGATACCTGCGCCTTTGATTATACGTTATACCTTGTTAAGATATTATCTGCATATTGGTCGTATCCCACGGGAATTCGGGAAAAGAAGACCTTTTGATAAGATCGTTTGCAACTTACTCACACCAAGGTGTACGTTAAAACACGCCTTTGCATTAGTTTGAAAAGTTAGTCCCGCGATATAGTCGTCATTATCTGCATATCAGTCATTGGAAGTCTGCTACTGGACATAGGCCTCCCCAAGAAGGGGATACTCGTTTAAAATTGATGTAAATTAGTGTGTAAGCGTTTAGCCAAGCTACCATTTTAATTATGAACTAGCAGTGCCCGCGACTTCGTCCGCGCGGAATAGTAATTTTCTGGAGTATAGTAGCCTTTTTTGATAAATGGACTATCCAACACTGAAATATTTTTTTAAAGTGGTTCCTGAGGTTGGCGCGTTCAAATTCCTCAGCTTTATAGTACTACTATAGATTGCCTTGATTAGCACTTACTAGCGTGTTGCGCTGCGTTGCAGGATTCTACATTCTAGTCGGTGTTAATATCGAAGAGTACCAAGGTATTTTGTAAAAGATGTACGTTTATTATTAGACCACGTCGACAAACAAGCATGTAGTCCGTGTGATCGTAAGTGTTACCGCAGTCTATAGACACACGTAATATCACAAGGATACCACTAGCTCATTGCCAGCTTTGTCACTTGATTTATGTCACATTAGCCAGTTATTCCACTGCCCTTCTCAAACGAACACAGCAATGCGAACACTACTATTTGACGGTAGATAAATAGGCGAGAGAGATGTACCAATGCAAACGACCTTTGTATAGATCAGAACAAATAAGTCGTTTTGATTTTTACGAATTTTTTGGAAACTTTGGCAAATGCAAAGCTTTTGTCTTTGCCATGGGACGCGATGTCAATGAAGTTCATTTGAAGGGAGACGCAGGTAGAATGTTAGTCATTTGTAAGGTACTCTAAAGCTCTACTGGAGATAATTTTTTTTTTTTTGCAGCAACATTGTAAGTTCCGTCCTTTTTTCATATTATAAGACCAAAGAGAATACAATCACTAGAACTTACAGACAGGACATATTTATCTTCATTTAAGTATAATGATAGCACATTCAAGAAGTCAAGTAGTGTGTAATGATTTCTTTTTATTAATTTAACGTATTACTCATTCTTATGCACTTCTTCTCTATACTAAATTTAACTGTAGGGCAAATGGTTGTGATCCTATCTTATGCGCCAAGGGTCGTGGCTTCAATTCCCACCCAACACAAACATATATGATGATATTTGTGTTTGTGTATCTGGATGTTAAAATATCTATTTAAATATTATATTTGTGATTTTTCTGTTGTCCGGCGTCCGTAACACAAGTGCTTTAAGCGACTTACCACATAGTCTGGTCAATGTATGTGATGTGGTGTGAATATTTTTAATAGTAAAAAATTAATTTTAACTGTGTTAAATTTCACATTCACCTATTTTCGATCGTACTAATCATCTGTCAATTAACTGCAAGACGTTCCAGCATTCAATAAGTCTCCTAATTTATAATGAATAAGTGAGCGGAGGTCTATCTAGCATACTGTGCCTGTGTAAGCAGATCCGAGACACTTCCAAACGACTTCGTGACAGGCCAGCGTGCCGAAGGTAACTCGATACCATAAGAGAATACTTATTGTATTAAGAACATTTTCGTAATTAATTAAAATAGATTTATTTTGTGACATGTTCTTATTGGATAGTTACAATTACTGCCTACACAATTTATTATTTATTTTGGGTTTTAAATTTCGTTCGTTCGCGTGCCAATCCACTCAGTAGGTGCTGACAGTGTCTTGTAATTAGGCATTGTTGTGATTATGGTTTTGGTTCTACCAAATGAATGACAGAATCCTAGGTAGGAGATCATCATCAAGATCATCATTACAGCCATTGGAAGTCAACTGCTGCATATGCCCCGCTGGGCAAGCGTGTTGACAATCGCAGAGGGTAGCTTTGTATTTGAGCTACACCGTTTTGGATGGATATACCACCATCTGTCGGTTCTGGTACCTTAGTCGCCACTTACGACACCCGGTACAGAGGGAGGGAGGTACTATTCTATGGGAGGTACCGGCATAGTAGAAACTCTGCCGGTACCTCACGGATTATTATTATTATATAAAATTCAAAATCGATCATTTTGTCGTCAAAACTACTCGTGGGTTAAAGGTACTCGTGTACCAGCGGACTTGCTAAATTGCGTGTAACTAGATTAAATATTTGTTATTTTCTCTCGATTATCTCAGTATTTTCGTCGTTAGTTGCAAAAACATTTTGCGTCCCTATTTGGCGCATTCGATAATAGTGATTTTGCACGGTATTGATTGTAGGTTCGGTCAGCAGCCAAACGTGAGCTTGAGAAGAACAGAATCCGTCTACGAAGAGGCTTTTGTTTAAAATCTGTATGTGCCGAACGAATTGGTATTTATCAAGTCAGTTTGAAGCAACATCTAGCTTTGTTCCATTGAATTTTTTTATCTTATTTGTGATCCCGTTGAGCCTACCCACCAGTTAAAACCGATTCATCATCCCGTTTAATACCGGGCCAACTTACTGTCTGAAAACTATGTGACTTTATGATTCGATTTCCCCGAACAAGTAGAAAAGAAACTGTCTCCAAACGGTTCGAGTTAAAAACGTCCTTTGTTTTAAAGGGCCGCTGCGCTAAGCCCATTCACAGTTAAAACCATCCATATTTAAAAAAAATCTTTTTAACCGACCCCATAAAGGCGCGCATCCACCCCGATTCTAAAACTGTCGAAAGTTTTGGCCCTTTACACACATCGGTGCCCCCGAATTCGGAGCCCTCACGTCGAAAAGGGTGTAAGTCGTGAATAAAAATAAAATCGGCCGAAAAATGTATGCTTCGACGGGCAATTTGTCATGAATGCGCCTACCAACCGTGGACTGGTCGCTCTTAGACTAACTACATTAAAAACTTTCTATTACAAAGTGGCCAGTGAAAATTAAACCGTAGACCTTCGGTTCCTCCGTAAACATAAGACGACTTAGAAACTAAGACTCTTTCAAACTTAATCTAGACTGGGCTTTAAGCTTTAAGATAAACTTGTCATGAACCCGAGCTCCATACTGTAGATCATACTATATACTATATTCAGTGCATTTGTTATGGTAGTTACGAGGTTCTCATTCCCCAAACCAAGCTTTGGTTGATATTTTTTCTCAGCCAAAAGTTCCTCTAATAAATTGGTGATTGAAATAAAGATAAAACAGACAAATAAACTCTTTATATTAGCTATTTTTACCTTATTCTAGCTTTCTGCCCGCGCTCACATCCGTGTGGACATCGCTTTACATCGCTTCCCGCGGAAAATCCCCTGTAATTAAAAGTACTCTATAAAATTTAAGCTATCCATATGCTACATTTCTACAAATTTTATTTACCGATTAATCCGTGAAAACGTTACAAACAGAAACTTTCGCTAAAATAATATCATTGTAATGTTCTTTCATCATTATAAGCAAAACAAAAATAGCTCAACAAATAGGATCTAAACGTTTACTGATAAAAATACAAAGCCAATTAGCAATACAAATTCTACAAACGTTATCGATTAAAAAAACAACAGCTGCGCCGCGCACTCTAGCGTTTAATGTGAAAGAACACACGATTAATCCACCGATTCCTCAAATAGTGACATCTGAGCAAATATAGTGTTCGATAAAAAAATCCCTATACGACCTTCTTTGAGAGACACGTGCTTCATTTTTTTAAATTGTAAAAAATTTTTTAGTTAACATTCGTCACGAATTTGCCGGGGTTGAAGTAATCGGAAAATTAGCTTATGAGATGTGTTTTTGTGTGAGTTGAACCCGTCGTATTTTACTTGACCAGAGTGTGAGTGACTTAAGTGTCCTATGAGCGGAACACACATGGGCATGTCCAATGGTGTTGCGTATTTCTTTGTGTGCGCGATAGATACGATAAACGTGACAAAAGTGTCATCTCACCCACTGAAACTCGGAACCACATTAATTAAAAAGAAACAAAAAGTTAACGGCGGGGTTCTTTAAACTTGATTATACATTTTTTTTTTGTAATCGCATGACGAGCGTTGATTTTTTATGTTTCACTTAAGATTAATATATAATGTAAAGAGATTTGTGTAAAGTGCACATTTTAATTGTATAATGAAAACATAATATTATAGTAATATGATTTTTGAGCAGTATAAAAACTGAAAAATTTCATCGAAGACTGCTAGTGAAAAAGCCATACATTATGTTAAATACTTTGGAATGTCTTATCAAAATTAAATAGTGGATTGTATTTATACAATCTGCTTTTGTATTTATTCAATGCATACTGCTGTTTTGGGGGTACTGACTGAGTAGAATAGTACCTCGTAAAGGAGTATCGTAACCGACCGATGGTTAAAGCTGTGCTGTTTTGGTTGGATATACCCATCCAAAACAGCGCACCTTAAATACTACATGAGGATGAGCAGCAGCATCCTCGTCACAAAGTTGCAATCTGCGATTGCCACCACGCCTGCCCAGCGCCACAATAATGTGCAAAAATACCCTCTGTCTTGTGGAAGCCTATATCAAACAGTGGCTTTTCTGATTTAACTACGTTTATGAACGTTCTGGAGCGATAAAATTTCAAATAATAGTGAATACCTAGTACTGTTAAAAATATATTGCATTTATAACGTTGTCTTAACTATATTCAGTTTATCTAAAAGCTATTACGTGCATTAAAAACAGTTCCAATTCAAGCAGCAACACACGCTTTAATCTTTTCGGCGCAGTTATCTGATTGGTTGGCCTGTCAGAAACAGTGTTCGTGCTTTAAATACAACTGTCTGGTTCAAATTTGAATTTCGAAGCTCCATTTTAAAAATGGCGGCGGTCTTTTTGGTGGCGTTTGGATTAGGAAAAGATTTTATAATTGGTTTTTGTCTAACGCTCATTAGAACCGCTTTTTAATGCGACTTTTGCATCTGATTAGGGAACTGGTTATTTTTTTCTGCGAAAGTGACAGAGTTGTGTTTCCCACGACTAATCTGTTTGCTTATAGCTTATAGTACTTCCAATTTTAATTAAACATATGTACGTATGTATATATATACATAGATATACGTTGTACTAGATACGCTCTCTTATATCAAGTGGTAGCTTATTGGAGCCGACACCAATTGCAACAGACTATACAGTTTACAACTAGATTGTTAAATTTTCCGCATGTCTGAACTTGTACAGGTTAGGTTATATGTTATACATATTTTATTCATTCGTAGTATTATAGCGATGACTTTCAACATCCTTACTACCCCCTCTCCCACTCCCCCCTTCTGGTTTCTCTACCTGCTCGTTCTATAAGATTGCTGCGTTGAATCCTACTAATATCATAAACGTATGTATAGATCGATGATTAGATGTATCGATATTTGTTACTTTCATTAATTCCCAAAAACATGCTCCAGGCTTTCTTTTCTCTTTTTAAGCAATCGGCATAAATTTTTACACATTTTACCTGTCAGAGGGCGACAAAGACTTTTTTCTCGGTATAATACGAGTTTCTTAGGAATGAGATAAAAAGCAAAATAAGCAATCCAGGTGGAAAAACACGCTTGCGGAGAGTTTTTCATTAATTGATAAACAATTTCAATGATTATGACGACATTCACCTGCCCTGCTACTTTAGTCACCATTTATATTAACAATATTTATCTAATTCTAGTATTATTCCGATTTTATGAAATCGGTGGCTTACAAGCTGATGATATAACTATCTAATTATGAAAGGTTTTTGAAATCAGCAGCAGTTTTCAAGATTATCTATTATAAACATACAAAAATACAAATCCCAATTACATATTTCCATTTATTTTTTTATAAATAGAAAGCTTTTGTCGCGCCAGAAGAAATATAACTTTCTATTATTTACCCGCCGGTATGTGTTCCAATAATACCTACCTCAGGTGTTATTGGAACTCATATCACCATCAGATTTTCTTGCAGGTTCTTTTCTGGTGGCTCACGTAATGAACCTGCTATAAACTTAACTAAGACCCGTCTGGTGTCGGCAGACTAGTATTAAAGTGCGACACGCAATGACTCTTAAAACACTATTTGTCAGAGTCACCTGTCATTTGTGTAATATTGTAATTAGAAAATTTATAGTCCTAGATTTTTTTGACAACTAGTTTTTGAATTTATTCGTTTACAATCAATATAATCAGATTTTTTTCTATGCATTAATAAATATATATGTATTTGCGAATTGCCAGAATGCAGTACTGTGATAGTGAGCAGCAGACATTCCGGTTATAACAGCAGCGAGCAGCCATTTCGCAGCGTCCATTTTTGTGAGCGCTCCCGCGCCCTGTCGGCGGGCATTATCTTCCATTAGGCGTACACGGGATTAAATCAAACGTACGCGGCGTACTATAGCCGGCTTACTAATGAAATACTACGTGTACCTTTGTTTTAAAAGCACCCGTTGTTTTGTAATCCTTTAGCGATTCACTTAGCGTTATGTGTTAATGCCCTTTCAATTTGGTATTTTGTTTGTTTATTTTTTGTTGTTGAAACTTTGGTGCTTTCAATTTGGCTTAGTCACTACAAATATCAATTTGAAAATTAAACCAAATTGTAAGCTTCTACTGATATTTCTTTTCCATAAAGAAAAATAGCATTTTTTTTTACAAATACAATATGTCTTGTATCGCTTATTGTGCAGTAGGTTCTGATTAGACATTAACATTTTGTTTTCAGAAGAAAATTAAAACAGGTTTCTTATTAAATATCCGAGATTTTGGTTAGCCAAATTGCGCCTGTGTGAGTAGAATAGTACCTCCCCAAGTAGCTGGTGTCGTAAGAGACGTCTGAGGTGGTGGTCGACCAGAACCGACAGGTGGAGGTGGTGGTATATCCACCCGAAATAGAGTAGCTATCAGGGCGGGTATGGACTATATTCCTATCGCGAAGCTACGCTCCACGATAGCCACCAAGGTAGCCCAGCGGGACAGTTAAGGGCAAATTTCCTCTTTTATGGGAGCATATGTTCAGAAGTGGAATTGTTGATGTGGATTGATGAATGGCGCATTTGATGGTGTCTTTATCATAATATGCGCTGAGGGTCATAAATCGATTCTAAACTCCTGTCAATTGTTTTGTGCCGAATATCTCTTTTTGTTTTATGTTTTTTACTTTAAGCCACTAATTTCGAAATCAGGTCAATGTACGAGATGTTAAGTGCGATTTATTCCTTCGACTATATACGTGTGTACATTATAATCCCCAATAGTGGCATTGCTTGTGCTTTCGTTTATCACTAGTAATCTAGCAATTAGTTTTATGTCCCATACGATATCTGTTGTAAATGTAGCTTATAATAAACCATAGAGATTAAGCTATCTATATGCCGTATACAATAAAGAAATGGCTCTCCAGTTAAGCTGTGGAAGTTATTTTATTCATAATATAATACCACTATCAAATATTTATCACTACTTGTCTGTACTACTCCACTATTTAAGTTTTCCTACTTCATACTTTAATTTATTTATCAACAAAGAATATGCAAAACATCTCAACCTTCAAAGAGCATACCTAAAATGAACTGTCCGAGGCTGAATCGTGCACATACAACCCCCCAATATCCCTACAAAGTACCCAAACGATTCCGAGGCATCCCCTATTCCGCCCTACACGGGGAAAAATACAATTTCACCGTTGCCAATAGCAACAAGGAGATATTATATCTACTCTCCTATATATATAAATATATAACTATAATACAACGTGTTAAAATAGGCATACATACAATTTTATATTTGTGTGAGTCAGGTTTTTACGCATGCGTGGTTTTTCGGCGAAAGATAGATATTGGGGTTTTTAGGGGCCGGGTGGGGATGGCATGCCCTAATCTGTGTCCCTTTGAAACCCCGATTGGAATTTAGTAATCATATTAGATTTTAAATTACACGTGTTTTGAACTTGAAGGGTGGGGTTGCGTGGCAATTTATTTCCTATTAAATAGTTGTTTCGATTCGCCTCTGGATACGTATGTAGATATATACAGTGAAATTGGTGTTTTAGGGTTACGCCTTTTTTCATTTAAATCGTATAATGTAATTTTTGCCCGGTCTTACAAGAAATATTTCGCATATTTCTCTTATAAGTATAGTAATCGCATAATATTTTAGTTCAATTAATTCAAATTTTAGTTTTAGTTCAAAAATTACTTCTAGTGGGCATTTAGTTTAATTAT
>JACJUM010002279.1:8371215-8427176 GCA_020976665.1 Heortia vitessoides | reverse complement strand
TTCAAGTCCACTCAAGACACCAAAACCCACACAGGTATCATCAATAAACCGCGTGCTACGAAACCTCGCATCGCAAAAAGAGCAAGCGGCATCAGCACAAAACGACAGCGTGTACGAGAAGTTAAGAATGTTCAACGGGCAGGCAGCGACGGGCTGGTGGTATCCAGGCCTGCCCACTGCACCGGCAGCGCCAGCCATCCCAGCGCCACTACCCCCGCAGCTCAACCGAGCGGGGAGCAATGAGGAGCATAAACGAGGTCAGTGCCCTTTTATCTAAACATTATTATCTGCGAATACCCCGAATACAAACTATTACCTGTTACTATTATTAGCGTTATGGTATATTACCCAAATTAAATATATTTAATATAATTCTTATATGTATTAGCAATATGAATTATAATTATATGCAAGCGATGTAATCATATGACTTAATAAAATTATAATTAAGCATTATTTTGACGAATAATGCGTAACGCGTTGACAAGAACTGTTAATGGCTTATTAGGTTCTAGTGAGAGAATATAATGCCAAGTCGTGTAGGTAATACCAAGCTAGTACATAGCTAGTACCAAGTTGTGAGTAAATTAATTGTTGGTCTATTTATCAACTTACGTCGAACATGTACATAAAATACTTAAAGTAATACGTCAACTACATATTACCAAAACCAAGCAACATTCGCTCGGCCAGCTGTTCCCAAAAACCGTGACACTGGCACCCAACACATACGAATCAACCGGATCCCCCTCTACTTAAATGGGGGTGGGTGTTTGGGGTGAGGATCTCGTTCTGAACACCTCGGCTTGTTGCGGCTGGGTAGATTATACACTCTTTGTTTTTTACTCGCCTCGCCTTAGGCTGTTTCTAATGGAATGCATGTTTTGCTCGTTATTTTCGCACTCTGCTATTCATGCAGAAGATATATAAATAAAATTATGTACAGGACCTTATTATTATGACAATTATATTATGCACACAACAATCTCTTGATAGCCAGCGAAATTGCTTTATTGATAAAAAGATGCTACTAGAATTAAGTCAAAATTAAAATTTTAAAATAGAATCTGTAATTACTTGTTAATGATCCTGTTTTAATCTCTCTCTTCTCTTCTTATTTTTTCTTGAGTTGAGTTGTTTTAAAAGGATAATTCAAATTTCAAAAATAGAATCTACAATTACAAATAGTGAGTAGCCTTCTTATTTATGAAGTTAGCTTTCTGTTTTAAACTTTAGTCAATTTGTAGTTGTGTTAGAGTCTATCAAAAAATGTATATTGTTTACATTAGCATTTTTACGAGTTGCGGTATTATCGTGCTAGTAAATTTATTGTGAATCTAGGTGATTTGATATATTATCAAAATAGACTTTTATCAGATCTGATCATCTACATAAAAAAATCCTATGATTCTTTAAATAAACGCTAATTTAATTTAATGATGATTTGAAAGATTAATTCTATAAAAATATTAGATAATGTTACTACTTTGCGTGCACGAATTCGTCTTGGTAGGAGCTTACTCTACATTTCAACTCACCGTAAAAGCCTCTGGCTATAAATTTAACGTCTTACCCGATTACGACTTAAACCTATAAATATGTCCTGTTAGTATACAAAATTTTAGAGATGTTTGTTTGAACATTTCTCAAATTCCAAAATTCTTTTCGCACATGCACATAAGCGATGGTTAAGAAAACAGCTTTGCACAGATATAAAAGTTACGTGCAGTAATTTTGACCTATTTATTGTAATCATCAGGAATCCGGTTCTCTATTGCAAGGGAACCATAAACTTCAGAATAAAAATGGCATAAAAACACGACATATATAGATATAGAAACATGTCTTTTAGGAGGGAAAAAAACGAACTATAATCGATTAGAATCAAATATTTGTAGTTAAATTAAAAATAAAACATGATAAAGTCAACCCAACTTATTTCGAATAACCTGACCAATATCGTTAACAAAGTTATGAATGTCTTATTCTTATGCTAGAGAAGCTGAGGTTGTATCAATTCACATCTCTCTACTTACTATTTTTAGACAAGAGGCTCGAAAAGAAGCGACTGTCGTTCGAATAACAAAGAATTACGGATTTTCTAATAAATTTCATGCTAATCTAAGACCGTATATTTAAATATTACTATTATTAGTAATCTATTTCTTGCATCTCTTTTAAATAAAATTTCAAAAGAATATACTTTTTCGCATAACCAAATCTTCAACACAAAATACGTATAAAAATTCTTGAAAATTCTTCGTCACAGGTTAAAAATCGCGTCTTTAGCCCGTGACAGGCCTAAAGCCCTTTTAGCCTGGCGGCCTGACTTCCTGGCCGCGGCGCGAGGCGTTGTTACGCGCGTGACCTGCATGCATGCGCCGTTTGCCCCGTTTTGCGCTAAAATCATGGCTGAATAAAGACGTAGCGTGGCAACTTTACATTTCAGTTTAGTTAGAGGATATTTTATTTTAGATATGACGGCCTCAGATCATTTCATCTTTAGAAAACTATTACAGCGTATGAAAAGATACATATGAAACTGGATTTAAGTATGACCATTTCAATGCAGTAACAACGGGCTACATATCACTTTAGGATCGTCTTACTATCGATTTATCATCATAACAAATTCACATATGTATTTACAAACTTATTTGTTTGCCCATTTAAGGTAGCTTCTATAAAATTTACACATTAGGTCAAATACCCATTTTTACGAAGGCATAACTTTTTTTCTGTTTGCAGAAAATTTTATACATACATACATTACGCCTGTGTCCCATCGGGGTAGGCAGAGACTATGGACATCCACTTGTTACGATCTTGGCATACCTCTCTCGCTTCCCTTACTCGAATTAGTCCTTTCATACATGCTCGTTTATTCTTGGTACTTCTCACCTGACCCATCTTTAATACCTCTGCTACCTAGGTAAGATATGTTCGCTTCGGTCGTCCTCTTAACTCCTCCACTCACTTCCGTTCTATATATTTGAGATGTCATGCTACTATCATTCATTATTTTTACATGTCCAAACCATCACAACATTCCTTTTTCTATTGTTGTCACATCATCTTTTACACAACATTGGTTCTGCTCTCAAGCTGCACCATATAAGAAAGATACATCTAAGTATTTATAAAACTGGAGCTAGAAATGTGTCACACAGTTCCAATCGCTGTCTGCCGGCTTACGTCGGTTTCGCGCCAAAACTCGCCGCCGCCATTTTTGTTTTGTCAGTACCAGACGACATGGCGCCGAAGTTTATTTTCTCGGAATCCAAAGTTTCAAGTACAACGTCAAACACTGGAAAATGTAGCGGAGCTGAAATAAAAGTAAACAATATGAGAGTATATTCAAAAAAGTAAAAAGTTATCGTTTTAGATTTTCTCAATATTTGTTGAAAGAAGCTACGTATATACGTAATAAGGATATTACATTTCATATGCATTTGTACATATCATAGACAATTATATGTTATATTATTAAAATAATAATATAGACAATTGCTTAGACAGTTAAATATAGAAATAGTTTGAAACATATGCCTTTCAAATTCTGATTCTGTATATTTCTTTTGCATTCAATATAAAGTAAAAGAAAAAAAGCGTCTTAAAATTTGCAAACAATATAATACTTAAGTATCGACAAAGATTGATTACAAAAGGATTTTAAATATTTTAAACTAGCGTTTCATCAACGGCAGCCCTGTCCTAGGCATAAAGCCCAATTAACTTTGAGCCGGCGCTATTCAGTTACCTAATTCGATTTCGGAGACGCACTCAACTCTGAAAACCCTGAAATATTTTACAGGCCTTTAGAAGTACTTAACAAGTCATTCATCTCCAAAGCTCCATCACCATTAACTGACGAATTGCCTATTATATATAGGTATAGTTATCACTCGCGTCTGAACTCCGCGAGAACTAGATCTGTTCTAGATAGCCTTTAAGACTCTTAGTCATCAAATACTGGAACAGACCCTAGGACAAGTAATCTGGCTGACAAATTAATGGAAACGTAATACTAACCGAATTGTATTTACAGTTTAGATAAGTTTATAAAAAATAGATGCCTATTCTGGCATATTCAAATTACCTTTACAGTTGTAGATTCTTTCAACGCAGAGTGATAATTTATCACATGACTTCTACATATATTATTTATAGAGTTTCTCTAGAATTAATAAATAGGTTTTGAGTAGCGCATAATTTAACCTGGATGAATATAGCTGTAAAATGAAGGCACACTCCTTTCTCATATTATAAACGCGTATGTGTGGGAGTCCCTATTTCCGTGTGTATGGAAGTATGTTTGATACTCTTTCACACCGTAAAGGCTGAAAAGATCTGGCACAGAAATTTGGCACATA
Organism: Heortia vitessoides; assembly: GCA_020976665.1. NCBI lineage: Eukaryota > Metazoa > Arthropoda > Insecta > Lepidoptera > Crambidae > Heortia > Heortia vitessoides. The sequence goes on along the minus strand of JACJUM010002279.1, from coordinate 8,422,803 downwards.
TAGTATGGATAGTCTGAAATAATACATAAGTTGTATTTTATTTTGATAACATGTTCTCGTAGGATGGATATACCTTTTTTATATGGATTCGGCATAACATTTTGCACAGTTTAGCTGTCAGGAAGCGACATAGACTACGTCCCGGCATAACAAGTGATCCCTAGGGATACAAGGAGTAAAGAATTTGCGGACAGAATCGCGGGCGGAAAGCTAGTTTTTGTTAATATCCGACGGTGTTGCACACACGGCTCGATGGGCCCGCCCAATGTTTCGGAAGCGAAAATATCGGGGAAAAGATAAAAATGGACGCCGGATTTTATACAAAAGCCGACCATAGAGTGTGATTGACGGATATAGCAACTTTTATAATGTCGAAGCTTGTTTCAATTTTGCAAACTAAAATTTTTTTTGCATACATTTATACTTCAATTTGTATTCTATTAATGTTGGTAAAATGGGAAAGTTTCTGTCCCTGAGAGACTCCTACAGTTTAGCTTTTAATTTGTTCATTTAAGTAACTTATACTTTCATCCAAATGTAAATACGAATATAACATGCGTGTTTTACTAGAGGTAGATCTCATAAAAAGGTCATCTACCTTAGTACCTCACCTTTACCTATTTCTACCGCTAAAAATCAGTGCTGTGTTTCGGTTTGAAGGGTTAGAGGTAGTGAAATTACTTGGTAATGAGGTCAATTTATTCATATCAAATCAATATAAAATAATCTTCAAGTCACAAGGTCTGTAACGTACTAGTAATATCCTTGTGATATTCCCAGATTTCCCTTCAGGCATCTGCCTGATGGTGCGGATGCTAATTATCCTATCTTGTGTGCTAAAGGATATGTGTAGGATTGATCTCTACCAAGGATAAATATTGAAATGATGATATCTGTCTTTGTTCTGTGTCTGGGTGTTAAATATATGTGATTATCTGTGAATATCTGTGATTGCACTATTATCTGATATCTGTACTTTCAGTGATATATCCCATAGTCTGGTCAATATATGATGTGTTAATTTAACATTACTATTCATCATTATTATCATAACCGCCATTAGAAGTCCACTGCTGGACATAGGCCTCCCCAAAAAAGGGGGAAATTTGCCCATAATGGCCGCGCTGGGCAAGCGTATTGGCAATCGCAGAGCGCAGCTTTCGCGACGAGAATGCTGCTGCCCTGTGTATTTGGGCTGCACTGTTTCGAATGGATATACCGCCATTTGTCGGTTTTGGTACATTAGCTGCCTCTTACGACACCTGGTACAAGGAGAGATACTATTCTACTCTGCCGGTACCTCACGGCTAATTATTATTATTATGTATTAGTATTTCGTAATCCATACCTGTATGATAGATATGAATAATGTCACTACTTACCAATAAAATCTTAAACATCCACCGCCTGCAATTATCCAAAAAAATATATCAAATATCCAACATAAATACTCATTCCGATCCCAAGCGATAAACGGCAAACACAGACAAACGAACCATGCGAAATTAGACAATATTTGGACAGTGGAACGCGGCACAAATAACTGGACAAATAGTTTGGTCCAGCAGTGGTCTGTCACCGCAGCGGTGCGCGGTTGGATAATGGCTAATCATTGGATAATGCACTGACTATTTGGCACTTGATTGGGACAGACCGAGAGGTGGACCTAATAATTGTCTATGACTTATTTAACGGCTGTCATTATTTACTAATGTGGCACCCTTAACCTTGAACTTTTACAGGATTATTATTAGCCTATATCTACATGTAAGCTAATATTATAAAGAGGAAACGTTGTATTTTTTATGTTTATCACGATTAAACGCAAACAATACGAGACGGATTTTTATTATTCTTTCACTATTAGAATTTTACATTATTTTTGATTAATATATGCTATATTTTATAGTATCAAAATAGGGATCCCTGCTAAAACTTCAATAATGTAATCCAATTCACCGAGTAGTTTTTCTTTCTTCTAATTATGTCAGGTTTGTACAATCATTTACCCTCGAGCAGAAGACATTTCCTCCTGTACGATTTTTGATTTTGGTTTAGATTATAGTTACAAGGTTTTCAAGACTATGGTTCGTTTAAGCCAATCCATATGTTTAAATCAAATGTTTAAAACAATTATCCTTAATATAGTTCAAGCTATACACATGCCAAATTTTAAAATCAAAACATAACAAATTGACTTAATTTCTTAATTATAATATTAGTAGTTTTTGTATATTTTCTTCTAACACTCTCGGAGCTTTGGTTAATTAAAAATCCCTGTAGACAACCCCAACAGTTTCAATTAGAAAAAAACACATAACTAGATATCAAAGAGCAAAATTATCAGCATCATCGGAAACCCTCCCGACGCATCGGCGGAACAATACATTTTTAATAGAGACCATCAGACCACAAACTGCGTGCAATTGACGCACCAACCGAGTGTACTTCAAACTTCAACCGTTCGACACGTGTTGCAGTATTTTCCCATTGTTATGAAGTCGCTTTGTACGCCAGTTTAGTTGCGAACTGTTATTGTATAATTGCTTGTAATCGATCCCGTTTTGGGGTTATTAGAGTCAAGATCGCTTGGTTGAGTACATCGCTTTCTCTATTGTTTTGCACGTATATTTATTTTCTGAATAATAAATACATTTTTATGAAGAAAACTCCTGTTTGAATAAAGATTTGAAGAATATTTTGGATACCACATATTTTTGTATTTACAATAGATATTTTGTTGTCTATTTTCATCTATAACACAGACAATGCTAGACTACTAGCGTAGATTAAATCTTGAAGATGATTTGGTCTTCCCGGAAAAATACACGATATATTCCAGAATACAGAGGGGTAAGATATTACTTACGCTTGTAAGTAATAAACGTACACAAAATACCACCCAATCACTTTGGTACCAACAAATAATGTTCACAGCGTCCCCTACATTCCCCGAGATAATTAGGGGCAACTGCCCCCCAAATCACAATAATAAAACTTGTCGTTATCTCCCCGTAAGTAATTCGGATGACTCTACTGGGACATTTAATGTTCTCCCTTGGTTGGTTATCTTATGGTCAATGTTCAACTGTATTAATTAATTAATAAGTATAAGGATAATGCCTCGGTTTCTTTATACAACAAGTTAATCTAGTAAGTCATGTACGCGTAACTTTCAGACATTAGCGACATCGTGTTGGTATCATCATTGCGTTGTCAACGATGTTGCCTGTCTACAATAATCATCATTCTAGGCATTTGAAGTCCTCTGTTCTTTCGGATGGATATACCGCTATCTGTCGGCTTTGGTACCTTAGTTGCTTTTTACGACACCTGGTACAGGGGGAGGTACTATTCTACTCTGCCGGTACCTCACGACGCGACTTTAATAATAATAAATTGAAAATAGGTACAAATAATAATAATCTCTTCTAGTCAACCTTTGGATGGATTTAAACAAAGAAAATGAGACAGAGCAGTTTGATGTGTATTACTATTTCATTTAAAGCAAATTAACAACTCATACTATATATGACCATATATAGTATGAGTGACCATATATAGTACAACCAGCGACTCAGTCTTGTGAACTTCACTTTCTATCATGTCCATCGGGGACCCTATTACTTCTTTAGGTGAGGATAACCTCATACACCACATATACTAACATCTACTTCTACCGCCAGATAGCAGTGTTCGCATTGCTGTGTTTCGGTTTGGAGGGCGAGAGAGGCAGTGAAATTACAGGGTAAATGTGACATAGTATCTTCAAGTCACAAGGTTGGCACCGCGTTAGTGATATCCTTGTGATATTACGAACGTCTATAGGCTGCGGTGACGCTTACTATCACGAGGACTGTAGGCTTATTTATCACCTTGGTGTAATAAAAATAAACTTGACCGTTAAACGTCGACTGCCCAAAAACTGATGAAATTACAGAGTAATTGAATACTCAGTAATTTTATTCCTTCCATCTTTTACAACTGTACGTAACGACAAACGATTCTTACGTAAATCTATTAATTTTTTACAGTAGATATATATGAGGTAGCTACTGGAACCGACAGATGGGGGTATATACACCCTAAGCAGTGTAGCTTAAATACAACCGGGCGGGGATGGGCAGCAGAAATCCCGCCGTGAAATTGGGCTCTGCGATTATGGTAAACTCCCCCTTGCTTGGAGAGGCATATGTCAGCAGTGGATGTTTTATGGATGCTATAATGATGATGATATATATTATCCAAATTTACAAAAAAGTTTATTTAAATACACAAAGAAATGTCACCACGTAAAAGTTTCTGCTCGCGAGAATGTTCAGAAACTTTAAAAAAATGGTTCGCTAGTAAAATGTCTATTGATTTTATATATACCTACAATTGAAGGCTACATATATATAGAGATACATTTTTTATATGCAACTAAGTTATTCTTACACTATAGAGGTATGTACATTTATCAATTGAATCAATTTCTGGGCAGGCCCGGCACAACCGTCGGCATTTATTTGCGGAAGCGTAGCGAATTAGGAGCTCGCGCCTTGTCCGGCCGCAAGACCGTGTTCAATAACGCTGTAGCCATAGCCATGAGCGATAGCGACTTTTAACTCTTAGAGAATCTATTAATAGGACCTAATGCAGGCTACACGCCTCACGCACAAAAATAGACTCGATCGTATGATTCTATATATTACCTCAGCAAAATTTAAAATTGTATTTATTTTTTTGTTTGTCCAAAGATCAAACCACTTTTTCAGATTATTTCTAGTCCATTGAAATAAGAACCGCCGGACACATTTTGTTTCCTTTTTACATTGAAATATAAGTATGTAAACTAGTACAATAATAACGTATTTACAATAATCTAACTCTTGTTATTTCTGTACGGAATTAAAACAATAGACGTGATAAAAATCGTATGTACCAATAAATAACTTGTATCGTTAATACCCGCTACTCGCTCCGCCTGTGGCCGGCATCTCCGTCTTGAGTGACAGTATCGATTCACATAATCGCGCGGCAATCCCCCACCTACGGCCCGCGCCCCGATAACTTCAATTCCGCTTTATCTGCCGGGCCCCGACTTTCTTCGCTGCCTTTGTACCTATTTTTTCCCCAACCCCCACTTTTATCCCTCCTTTTCTTATTTTCTCACTACTATTATTTTCTCTTATGTATTTTTTTTCGTGTTTTTCGTGTTTCATCCTAGGGGTTCGGCCTTTCCACCCGAGTTTTTGCCTCAATCATTTGTAGGTCGTTATTCCGATTGTGGCTAAGTGCGCTCGCGAATCGATTTTTTTAATGAATTCTTCCTTTATACTGTGGAGGCCCGATAATAAATAATGAAAATGTGGATTGTGGAAATATTCGTTTCTAACAAAAGCAGCCGCTTCAAAAGAGTCGCTTTATGTCGGAACTTTTGTTACTTAACCATAGATTCCTTTATGAAGAGCTCATTTGTTTTTCGTTGTTCTAAAAAGTTTGTAATCTGTCGTTAGCTTTCTATTGATAAAAAAAAGAAGAAAAAATAAGAACCTTTACCAAAAGGTTGATATACAATTAAAAAATCGAATACGCGAACTGTCATTTGTGAACGCGATCTCATTAAAGCACAGCGTCACGCGCTAAGGGCGTGTGCACACAAGGCGATCCATCAAAATTGTCAACCGATTGGAAAGTCCGCCATGTTTCGTCGAGAATGGCGCGCATCAATCATGTTTTCGAGTGGAACGGAACGGGTGTGTTATGCTCTAGAATGTCTTGTATTGTCGTGTTTGAATGGTCCACTTGACACTGAGTGTACTTACGTCACTTGTGAATAGTTTTGCATATGAGCTAATTCCTTTTATAATTATAATTATATATTTAAACTGAATAATATATTTAAGAAACTATATTTCTTGATCTGTATTGAAAAAACTGACTTTAAATAGTTAAAAGCAAGATTTTTCTTTAGTTTAGTTTAATTTTCCAATCGTACCCACTTGGCGGTGTAATTGATTCCCACATGAACAGCTGGCAGAGTGCCACCACTTTCTAGGTCGGCCTCAGGAACCATGCGATTACTCATTCTGGACGTGGAGGCTCTAAATAAACCCCATTTGGGTTTGTTTAGGTTTAGCTCTGTCGGCAGATCTGTTTGTCTAGACACTATCTTTTAGGATTTAAATCGGATATCTCAGTGGATAAGAGGAGAGATTAGGGTGCGTACCTACTGCAAGTTTAATGTATATTTTTTTATAAGTGGTATTTTTTATTATTCATATTTGTTATATTCACTAGTAGTTTTCTTATATTAACGGCTATTATGAAAATATGTATATAGCCTTACAAAAACACCATATTTCATATTTCCGTTTTAATTTTGTTAGAGTAACTCCACCCGTACGTCCATACGTCTATTTTACCGTCGACCAAATAATCAATAGCCGAGCTCCCTGCTGCTTACAGTACAGTATCCATCACGTTTATTAGGCCCAGCCCTCGGATGTCGTCAGAAAAATGTGACAGATTGCATAACATCCCCCCTTTGTGAGGAGTCAGTTGCGCGTACACCATTACTGGAATCGAACCTTTAGACCATAAAACAAATTAATCAATTAGCTGAGGGCATGTCTAACGTTTAATTTTGCGACCCTTGCTTTACAAAACCAGGCTAAGAAGACCTCAGTTACGATACAGAATGTAGCAAAAGAGAGGTCGTGATGATTAAGCATTAAGTTAAATAACCATTGTAAGTAGAACTCTTAACCCGTACCGAATGTATGCGGAGTGAGTCCAGAATGTTTCAATCAGACAATGCGCATTTCTGCTGACGCATTTGCGCGATGGTTCTCAAGTACTTCGAGTACTCTGTTGATACTTATAAAGTGTCCCCTACATCTCAGTTAAGTACGGTGCATTAAATTTTTGAATGGACCCTCAACAAATTAGCAATATGTTAGTTTCTGTAACTGATATGTTGTTATCACAAAGTATGTTTTATGGAGCATTATATATTTTAGTGTGACAATGTGTAATTGTTTTTACAGACCTATCGTGCAATCCATGCTAAATAAAGGTACTTATTTACCATGTTTAAGAACACCAATCTTAGACCGAGAGGCTTTTTTTATATTAAAAATGCTAATTACCCAGAATCAGAATTAAAGAAATTAGTATTGCAATTATACTTACACAACATCTTTCGTCAGTCTTGAAAACGATTGCCGTAAGGTAACCGAAACATCAATTTAAAAAAATTATGTTTAAAGCCGTTTATAGAGTAGTTTTATTAAAGTAGGTAAAGTTTATTTTCTCTAAATATAGTCTTGACTAATAAGTCTCATGACTATAATTCGATCAGTCGTATTTATATCTCGCAATCAGAAATGCTTGACTTCTATAATATTGTATAATGTCCACCCCTTGTAATTGTGTGTGGATGATTCTCAGAATGTTAATCAGCACATTGTCCCCAGATCCCCTCCAATCTGAAGCGGGATCGGACGGAAACAGCGAGCACGCGTCGTCAGGAGACGAGGATTCCCAAATGAGACTGAGGCTCAAGAGAAAACTGCAAAGGAACCGGACGAGTTTCACAAACGACCAGATTGATAGCTTAGAAAAGGGTATGTTTAAATATTATTAGATTAAAGTATATCAATTAATCTATTGTTTCTTATTTTTTGAGTTGCTTATCCGATAGATGTTGCGTTTTATCACCTATAATGAATATAGAATTCACGTTGGTATAATTAAAAAAAAGGAAATTATATTTTGAGGTATACTGTGCTAAGTGTCAAACGACTGAAAGTTAAGTCAAAATAAAAAAATAGAATCACTATATCGATTCAGCAGTTTATGTGTGATGTCGTGTGTAAGAAAAGAAATACAGATCATTTTTTAGATATAGATTAATAGGATATTAATTGAAGCTGCTATGTTTGTACTCGGCCTTTTGTGACGTTTCTTTTAGGATTTTAAATAGTTGACGCCATGAAAAATATAATTAACGGTTCTCCCGTTTCCGACTCATAACCCGATGGATAATTCCACTTGCCGGCCAACACTAATTGGAATGTACCTCTACAAACAGATCCATAAGAATTGAAGCAAAACAATTTTTCTAATTCAATTTGCCGCACAATTTCAGCACCCACCAATTTCGTCTTGAAAGTAATCCTGGAAACCATCTTAGACGAAAACAATCCGATTGCCGCTCATTAAGAGCTCAATAATAAGCCAATACAGCTCTGTGCAAATAAACAAAAACTAAGATTAACAACGATCAACAAGAATAATTGGTCGGCGTGCCACCGCCGGAGAGGCGCGCAAACATCGGGGACTTATTTATTTACTAATAACTGTTGTTAGTGCAAACAATAAATAAGATGAAAGGGACATTGGGAAATAGGTTTATGAGGGCCCGGGGGACGGCGCCGGTAAACACGGTGATCGTCAGATTGATTGTTTGTAACGCTACGATGTTAAAATTATGACACTCAAACGGTTATTCCTTTGGAGAATGTAAAAATTAGTGTAAACTCTAGTGATGTTGATAAAGTTCCATCAGATTTTCACGCTTTTTTAGTCACTGAACACTTTAGCTTTAAGTTGAATAAAACACTTGTTTGTGAAATGTAAATAATGCTTAAGTTACTCCTATTTCACTTTCCTTTGAGCGCAAGAATCTAATATTTGTTTTAAGTCAGCTATAATTTTCCAAAGTATGTATAAAACAAATTTCAAAATAAGCCCTTAATAACGATCCATTTTTGAAATAGGAATAAAAGAACAGACAGTCATAATTCCAAATGACATGAAGCATTTCAAAACTAAATTAAATTGTATGTACGTTCCAAATTTGAATTAAATTGTGTTACAATTCCAAATTGAAATTTAAACTTTCCCAACAGAGTTCGAGCGCACGCACTACCCCGACGTGTTCGCACGAGAGAGGCTGGCTGAAAAGATCGGATTGCCTGAGGCACGTATCCAGGTAAAATAAAACTCATTTTTGCAGCGGTAAGGTGGCTGTATCAATAACCCATACTAATATGTGATAGGTAACCTACCCTTCGGTCTATGATCTAACTCTTACTAAATAACGCTTGCTTAACAAAAGCTAAATGTAGGTACTGGAATTATTCGATCGTTAAATAATGTGAAACGAAGTCCATTAGAAATACTTTTTGTATGTAACTCGTATTAGGCGTAAAAAATTTATGGGTTCGATTCCCAGATCATATTTAGATAGGATATGACGAAATTCTGACGCAATGATTGCGGTGCTGTGCGCATTGATTTATCTTCCGTATGGAAGTGATGCTGTTTGTAAACTATAAGTAATTATTCTATATTTACTTTAAGAAAACTAAGGCAATTCAACCAATTACCGACCGACTGAAACTCACACAGTCCTTATTTGGCATATCCTACATATGTATGAACTGTAAAGCGGCCTACAAAATTTCCCATAGTAATTTTTCAACGTTTCAGCACTTCGCCAATCAGTTCCCACTAATTAATTCCGTTTTAAATAAAATCGGGGGCGCGTTGTAATAAAGCAGTTCATAAGGCCGTGTTTACACTGTCTGTTTGCGTAGGCGCGGCCTCATGTAGATGCGTCTTTAGCAAACACGCTAAAAAAACAAGGGACCAATATAATACGACCCCAACAACGTCGATTCACAGATAGCATATATTTAGTATACTGTGTACTGCTGGGATGACCAGTAATAGTAATAAGGTTATCAACCTTACTGGTAATTTTTTTATAGGTTTTTAGATAATATTTATGTATAGGTTCAAGATAACGTATAACGAGATAACGTATGAGATATATATTTTCTTTCCGTTTAACCTTTTCTATGATTAAAAAGTCTTAATACATTCTTTGGGTTCAAGCAATCTAACTGTCAAAATTGGTTATAGCTCAATGAATAGACAGTTTTGTTATCGCGTTTGACGGGCTCGATGACGCAGGTAGTAGTAATTCAATCTTGTACGCCAAAGGTCGTGGGTTCGATCTCCATCCAGGACCAATGTTTATTTGATGATGTTAATGTTCTGTGTCTGGATGTAAACATATGTATTTAAGTAATATATTTTCCGATTTCTCTGTTGTCTGATATCTATAACACAAGTTCGCGAGAATCGGGTCGGGTAGGCGATGTTCTATGAAAGTTACTTACTATATTTATTATAATATGTTATTAGTTTGGATGTACAGTTTAAAATGCCATCGTGACACCATGCTGCGGATATGTGTTTTTATATGAAAGGCATTTTCTATTATCTTGTAAACATAACACAGATAATATATTCTTCAGACAATAGCCACAAAAATTTATCGCTAACCGAACCTCGAACCTGTCGCATGACAGTCCGCTTTAACGGCTAGACGAGATCTTACTTAGTCTTGTCGTTCAAGCTGGTTGACATTTTTTTAATCTTCTGTTGAGATATAGCAAGAGTGATATGTAATAAACTTTTCAATACATTTTTAGTTTTTCAAATAGCTTTAAATAATTGTTGTCTATCGTCCGTAACGCAAGTGCCTTAAGTGACCTATGTCGGAGTCAGATCAATATATGAGATGTTGTGTGATTTATTACTATTGTGTACCGGACCTCCTGTTTTTATATATTTTGCATTTATTAATCGACAAATCGTCCCAATGTTTACTTTATAAAACATAAATATAAATTCAGATAGAAACAGTTGGCTCACTCAGCAAATTACTTATAATACTTAAAAAAACAGATGCGCCATGGAGCCTATTTTTCATTTTTCTCCTAAAATCGTTTGTGCATATGAAATAGATCTGGCTTTTTATTTCTCTCTATGGAATCGGCACCACTTTTTGCACAGTTTAGCTATCAGAGAACGATATAGACGATTTTTCTCCGGATAACAGGTGTTTCTCAGCCATGCAATAAATCCTTGCGTGCAGAGTTAAATTAGGTTAACACACTGCTAAAATGCTGATTTATATTGTTCTACAAAATATTATTATAATCGTAACGGGTGAACCATCTGCGCTCTATAGCTTGTTTATGGTTGTAAATATCGACCACCACACGCCAGCATGATAAATATTGTTTTTTTAACTGTTTGCGTTTACTGTTTGCGCTGTTATTATGTGCATATCGATTGGGCGGGATTGTTTCGGAGACGGTTTGTGTATTATTATTATTATGCTTTTATATTCAACAACATTGGCCAACTTTCTGTAGTAAGATTCTTTAAGTAGGTACAGTATATAATTGGAGTTGGTTAATTTTGGCTCATATAAAAAAGTATACATTTTCCTATTCATAGCAAAGAGCCCATCTAGTTTATGTAAAATATGTTTAACGAACATGATACAAGTTTAGAACCAGATGGGTAGCTTTGGACAAATTAGAATTGTACATTTGCACTTCACTTTCTTCATTTTCATAACATATTCGTCAATCAGTTTATTTAAATATGTAAATAGATGACGTTTTATATTATCTAGGTAACTTAGCTGTTAATAGTATTTAGCTTGATATGATGTAAATAAGTATTAATATCTACATTTATCATGTAGGTACCAGTCATAAAAAATATCGTTTACATTCCCCTGCACTAAGCAACGTTGCCAACAATTCAAAATGTCGTTTATCACAAAACTCGCTGGCAATGCTTTAAAGTAATTTCTGCAGCTTTTAAAATGTAAACGCTCTCAACTTTGATTCGAGATAAATCGAATTAGTCTAAAGTGCTTTGCGCCGCCATTTTGTTTTAACACGTTTAAATTTTAGAACGATAACGGTCCCGTCATAATAGGAGGGGAGATTTTTGTAGTTCAATAAAATTCATAGATAAATGAATGAAATCATTAAAAATACTTTTGAATTAACCGTTTTCATACTTTTAATTTTTTTAAAGAAACCGCGTTTCAATGTAGTTTTGTTGTTAGAAAATATTAAGCTATGAATATTTGGTTTTCTTTAATCGATATTAATTACATGTCTTTCTGGATAAAGTACCATATAGATGATAATAATTACAAAATGTGTCCATTAATAATTACTTTGATCCTTTCACCTTTGATCTGATTCCTGAGTCCCAGCATTATCCTCAGCCCAGAAGATTTCTTTTTGTTCTGGAAACAAATCTATGTCGCTCTCTGACAGATGAACTGTAAAAAAACTTGTCGACTATTTAGAGAAAAATAAAGAAACAGATCGATCCCACCGCAATAAGTTTACGGAAGTAAAAGTAATCTATTAGATAATCCAGACTATTAATAACTCTGTGCTAAATTTCATTCCGTTACGGCGCGAAAGAGTAACAAAGATCTATACAAATTTTCGGGCTTTGAATTAAAAATATCTCTACTCTCTGTACTACATGATTGCGTATAGGATTTTTAGAAAAATATTATAATAAAAAAATCCGCTTGATAATTATGTTCGAGGTTTTTATAAATCCAAAGTATAATGACTGTATTTAATAATGTAACAATTTTCAACTAACTTCAAATAAAAAAAGGAATAATGTACTTTACTGTACACCTAAATTTACAAACAATAGTAATAAATACTACTATTTGAATACATTAAGGAGGTATAGGGGTAGCAAATAAAAAAAACTTTTAAAACTAAAACAGAAAACTGTAATACATTCTTAAAATATGTATAGTACAGGTATAATCTATATCATAAAAGAAATATAATCTATATCTTATAATCTATATCTCTATATCTAAAAAATATATCCTAGAGTCGTATGAGACAACCGAGGTGTAGGAAACGACAGGTGGCGTTACATCCATATGAAACAGCATAGTCCAATTGCAACAAGACGGTACACCCACGACGTCAGTAAATACGCCTGGCACAATTCTAAAAAAGAAAATTCTGTATGAATATTATTTTCTTTCTCTGCTTACAAGACGATGTAGGCACGTAAAGGAAAATCCAATCGACTACAAAAAAAAAGAAAAGTTACACCATATCTTTGTATAAGGCACGTAAGAGTAGACGGGAGGGGGAGGTGGGGGAAGGGGGTAAAAAAAATGTCTCGTGTTGTCCCCAGCGAAGGCTAAGCTCTTACATTAACCTCTCGTCGTTAACATTCTGAACGCCGCCGGTGCAACGTCACAGCGCGCGGTCAACAAGTACTTGCGTTTACTAGGGTTGACACTTGAGGGCGATATCGTGGGTTGAATAACAATTCGACCTAGTACATAACGGACAGCTGTAATGTGCGGTTGAATTATGCGTTTGTCTCGAATTTAATGCCTTTTTTTAAATTCATACACTATCTGATTAGGTCGTATTGGGTTGAATCCAGGCCACATACGACTTGTCCCATAGAAAATCTTTTAAAGCCAGTGAACGTCCCTCGGCTGAAAAATTCGCATAACGAGGCTACAATCATTTGTTATCTTTATTAACCCAGATTATCGTTAACCCTAATGACCTTAGACGTTCATTATCGTCACTAGACAATTGGTTCATAAAGTTGGAGATCACCATAAATTGAAACAATAAGTTTATTGCCTGTTTAATTTCATACTTGCATCACGATAACCCAGACTTTTTTGCATGAAGTGAATAAATAGAAAAACTGCATTTAGGCACTTATGCTAACTATTCGGTTACTCAAAACAGTGTTTACGTAATTCAAACATAAAAAGACAAGCGTACCCCTATTCAGTCTACAAGCTAAATGGAACCGTCACACAAGGTACCAAAGCACAGGGTACCACAACACGTACGATCTTTCGAGCAGTAGCGTGAACATCATTTTGTATTCCAGCGGACGGACCACGTGTTGCCCCCGGTTCAAGGCTTCCAAGGTTCAAGGGGTGGTGGGGACGGGGGGATGATAGATGTAGAGTCCTTGAGAACTGAGGCGATGAAGTTGTGTAAGTTTTTCGAGGTAAATTGTTCATGGTTATATCCTATATATCCCGGATTCGATATCCAGCTTAGGTGAATTTGAAATAAAAATTCGGTAATGCGTGGGAGTTATTTAATCCGCGTTTTGGACCCGTTAATATGTGGTTATATAATTTGTAAATATTTTTTTTATTTGTCAGCTTTATTGGCCTTACTTCTCGTCCTGAACGTGATAGTTTTTAGTTCGCTTTTAATTTACGTAACTAAAGTCTGATTTTTTTATTTATAATTCAAAAATATGAAACTGATACTAACTAAAATAACAAGTACAGTAACAGAAACTGTAAGCATTATAAAAATGAATAAAATTAATCTTGTTCACCAATAATCTTATTCGCTATCTTATACACCGAATTATGTAAGCTAACTCAATTTATATAAAATTATCAAGACAAAGATATATAACAAAACAGTGTATAATACCTCAAACAAACTTACAAAAACAATATAAATAATCCCCAATATTCCATACATAATCACAGTCACAATAACAGAGGGGTGAAGTATCGATCTTCAAGCCTACAGGAAGCGGGCCACGTTTCCGGTTAGAGAGGGGATGAAGGGGAAACCGGGGGGACCAGGGGGAGGTGTTTTGAAAAATTGGCACCGTACGACCAACACCAACCTTTTTGCCACCAAAACAACACGAAAACCGCCTTACGTGATAGAGAATAAGCGCTTTGTAGAAAAAAATATAGACTTTGTATTTAAATAAGTAGTAGGCAGACCTTGCGGTGTCGGATTGGCGTAAGTACTGGGGTTTTTTTTGTTTAAAAGCAAAATTCACACATACCATCTATTTGTGCATTCACGAAAAGATGACACTAGATGTCAAAAACAAGTGAACTCCAAGAAATGACGTACGTTGTATTCAAAATTATTAACAGAGTTCAGAGTTTAAAAAAAATAGTGTAATCCGAACGCATGCATACGAACATTGTTCTCGGATTTTAAATTTTCATTCCGCGTAGAACACGCCAAAGACAAACTAAGCAGAGTAACATAAATTAAAGCACAAAATTGCCGAGCATTCAATGTGCTCGCATTAATATACGGAATACTAATTATTAGAGACATTTACTAATGAGGGAACTTTTAATGAAACCCGCCAAACTTTACTGTTCAACATGCATTAAAATGAATTAAAAAATGTGCTCGCTCCGTATTTTTCCGGGCGAATGTTATAAAATAACAATGTTACGTGCTAAACAATTACATCACGGTACCAGGGGCGTATAACAGAATTATGGTAAATCCCATTTAGAAGGAAAGGAACCCTTCTTTTATATTATTCCTTGCGTAGTCTGAGGCGTTGTGGACTTTTTGAGATTATAACTTTTCTTGTTTGATTATATCTATGTATTATTACCGGAAGTTGGAAATGGATACATTTTTAGAATGGAGAACTGTGAAGTTCGGCATAGATAAATTGTATAAAGTATATTTACTATAGCTAATTTACTATACCAAGGGTATTTGCTATAGTAATATTATATATTGGAAGTGTATGCCCATCAATCCGTTTTTCATGCTGTCATACCTCAAGAGACGATTTTGATATAAACAATTTTGAAAACTTGAACCCTAATGAAAAAATTAATTAACTCCACGCGAACGGAGACGTGGGCAGAAAGCTAAATATAAATTCATTATATTATTTATTTCTCTAGTTCTCTATATATTTTGAAATAACTTTATATCTATTGAAATAATTAAATCAAGTTTCAAGTGCGGTAGAAGACTTGAGTCTGACAATAAGCTTATAATTTTTAATTCACCAGGCTTTCCTTTCTGTGCAACAATATATACTTATATATTAATATTAAACTTTCTGAATCATTCAGTTCTAAATATAAAAACTATTTTCACATGAAATCGAAAAGGTCACGGAACATAAAACTCGTTTAAACGAATGTATAAAGAAATGTTTAAGTGTAAAAAATATAAACACAAGAAATATACAACCATCAAATTCTCCTGTTATCTATGAAGATATATGTTAAAATACGTCAATTTCAACCATTCGTTTCATTTCCTTGCCATTTATGTCGTTTGAAAGAAAAGAAGAAGAAAAAAGGTGATATAGGAGACATAAAGTAAGAGAAGAAAAATTCCTCTACATTTATAGAAGCACTACTTATTAGTTAGATTTCAGGGCATTCGCTTTTGTCTTCATTCGTCATATCAACCATTGGAAATCCATTCACACATAGGACATAGGCTTTCCCAAGAAAGGGGGGATTTTGTCCATAATTGCCACGCTAGGCAAGCATGTGGGCAATCGCAGAGTGCAGCTTCTCCGACCTTTTCATTAGAGCTACATTTTTTGGTGTATATACCGCCATCTGTCAGTTTTGATAGCTCAGTCGCCTCTTACGACAGGAGGTACTATTCTACTCTGCCGGAATCTCACTGCTTAGTCTCCATTACTACTAATGAATCTCAAAACATGTAGTAGACATTTTTTTACATTACACTTTCAGCAAAATTTTTAATATAGATGACATTAAGGAATCTGTATCTCTGGATGCGTTATAATATGAAAGAGAAAAGATAAGTTGAATACATTCGCAATTTTAATCATTACATTAAAATACATCGATCTATAAAGATTTAATAGAAAAACGAGACCGCAAGAATAATTTAATCACATTCTTATCATTCATGATACATGAATGATTAGTTACAATAAAACGATATGAAATATCTTTAACGAAACATAATAATGTTTAAAATATATGAGCGTACGAGTCGGCAGTGTGTATCGGAACTACTCTCATCTACTCACTATAATAGGGCGGGCGTAATTTTGTGGGCGCTGCGAGGGCCCAGAAAAAGGCTGTCATCGCCTCAAAAAATACCCGGACACAGAACGGGAAAAAGTGGGTACGTCATAATATTTCACCCCTCACTAAGGGATGGTGCAGGAAGTCGGTAATATTAGGTAACAAACTGTTTGCTGTTTCTGTACAGCCTTTAGATGTTATGCCAAATACGAGTACTTGTGGGGACATGTATGGTACATTTTTTCATTCGATTTAAATAATATAAATTCAATGAGCAAATGTAATGAGGTTAAAGCAGTTACATTTAATCATTATACGAGCGACGTCCACTGCTGGGCATAAGACCATCTAGCGCACCCAGCGCTATGCAATTACCATACAACCTTGAAAATACATTTCAATATCGCATCTATTTAGAAACTAACATTATACCGACTCCGCTTATTTTTTTAGCATTTCAAGACTTCTCATGACTCCTTGATAATTAGATTTTTTCTGACATCTTCAACAATTATATTAAAAAACTACTTTAGGGAGAAGAGTATAGAATAATATATTACTCTGTTATCGAGTTTGTTGCGTTTAAATATACGACCAAATTGTTTCATATTACATAATGATTTTACCTCAGTCTCTTATAGTCGTTTGCATCGTAACTTCACTCTTGTCTAATTCAACTGCCAAATAAGCGTGTTTCGCAGTTTCATTTTTCAGTGTTCGCTTAGTTGAGACAGATGCAATGAAGTTACTGAGTAATGTACTGTATTATTTTAAGCAGATGAGCGACTATGGACTTTGTTGGCGCTGGCCATGACGCCGGCTAATGCTTACTTTGCCAAGTTCCTATAACAATAAAAGGGATATTCAAGACTTACAATATATTTCAAACAAAACAGACCGATACCCTAAAAATCTGTTTAAGAATGAGACTTGTAATACCTCTAGGTACCAAAAGATTTATTTTACCCACCGTCTTTAGTGTACATGTGCCCCAATAAGACCCTTTGGTAGATTTCGGGAGGGTCGAATAAAATATTGTCGGCAACATTCGGCGATTTTGTTGGAGGGCAAAGCAATAATATTATGACATATTGCCTCTTTGCGAGCGCTTTGAGCGAACCTGCCTGGGAATTCTCTATTTTTCCTGCGGGAGATATATGCGGATCCCGGAATTGGGCACATAATTAACGTGTCTCGGGATTTTATTTACTTTTATCGTGTGAACTATGACTTATACGTGTTCTAGTTCATGTTGTTCCAAAAGAAAATAATTCCGTAGATAGTCCGCGTCTTTTATAATCCAATATATGCTAATTTTTTGTGAGGATGTGGATAGTAAACGAAAACATACTTATTTCTAGAATAGGATTGAAAGATTCCAAGAAAAAATGTAACAATTGCAACTAAAAAATAAAAGCCCGCCTTCCAATTTAAATTGCTCCCCTTGAGCAATACTAGAAAATTAATAACGATATTTTCGATATAATAAAGCTGTCCGAGTTTTCGCGGAGCGGGCGCCATATTGCCGACGCCATGACTGTCGGCGTCGGAAGTGACGCGCACGTGAGGGCTACTTCCGGAACGCGTTCCGTTTCACGCAATTCAATGTCACAATATTGTGTCCACGCTCGGATCACTTTAATTGTTCGCAACTTTTGTTGCGAAGAATGGCGGAATGTTTGCTGTTTACGGCTGAACCGTTCCGATTTAGGCTAAAGCTTTGCTCGTCGAATTATTGCGTGAGCTTTTAATTAACTTTCGGCACAATTATCCTGATATTGTGTTATGGAACTTTTGTTACAGTACACTTTCTTAACTTAATTTAAAATTATTCAGATTTTTTTTTCAAATGTTTATATAAAATTGAGTTACATTTTTTACTGCATAATTAAAGACAATATTACTTTTTGAATATACATGCCAAAAAGTGTCTGAATACTTGCTATTGTCTGGCTATGTGTTTGCAGATAAAAGTTGTCTTGCCTTAACTATTTACCTATAGCTATTATGAAAAAATATTGTGACTAAAAATTGAGATATAAATTTACTTATAACTCAATTTTTGAGCAAACAGTTTGCAATAAGCAAGAATTTAATAAAATAGGTTTAATAGTTTAGAAGTTTATTCTGGACAAACATCGTGACATGAAATTTTTTATAGGAAGAAGATAATAACGTTGAAGAATCAATCAATTTTAAGCAAAATTTTTTCATGCATTTATTAGACCAAAGGTTGTGGATTAGACAAAGGCTATTACTATAATGATGTTATAAGGAGAGAGTATTTTTGACTGTAACGAAAATGTTAAATAACCACTGAACCGATTATAGAAATTATCTCACCAATAGAAAGTTTCTTATTCCGAAGTAACGATGGCTATATTAAACTTATCAAAACTAAAATGCCCCTGATGTGAAAATATTAGTACTATTTTTGTACATTTGTAACCAATAAACTCAAAAACTTTGAAACCGATTTAAAAATAATTTTATTATTTTAACAGAAAGTTACATTATCAGCAAATAACATAATCTACATTTTAAACCTATATTCTTAAAAAAAAAAACTCGGATACAACAACGTCGCATAGCTGGTATTCACAAATCATTAAAGTCCATTTTCTACCTATATTTATCACTCATGCTCACTATCTGCCTATAACTGTCGATCGTTTAAATATAGTTGTTTCACCATAAGTCGTTTAAGCTCTTAACGTCACATTTAATAAAGAAATCATTGTTCAACCAGCCCACTCCCCAAGCGTTTTGTCCGGGACCTTTGAAATGATTAGGTCGTCGCGTGCCGTGATCGCCTGCCTGCTAATAATTATAAGTATATTAACTTTATTAAATGCTCTAATTAAGGCGGGACCATGTATCACGCCCTGCCCTGTTATGAAGTGGAAAATTATTGTGTTATTTAAGTTGATTGCCTTGTCATCCGTGTACATACGTCTAAAATGACATTGCACATTTACGAGAAATTCAACTATCAGATACTTTTCAGTGTTTTAGACAAAATTATATAGTATTGGACACGATTTTGAGCGTTCTGTTTATATTTTATGACATATAGGGTTAATTTATGATAATAGTTAAAAGTACTATCTTAGTGAGAACTTAGATTCACCAAAAACCATATTTCAAATGTAAACAGTCATGAGCAAAGCCACCTGCGAAATCCTTAGACAACTAGGCAAAAACAAGTTAGTTATATAATAAATTAATCATACAACAAATACAAATATAAGAGGGAAGCCAGCCCAACCTCCAAATTTCTGCCACTAAAAACAAAACCTCTTTCTTCGTATCACATCTTTGTAGATGGACAAAACTAAGTTAACGTTCTCATCCTCCACAGGTCTGGTTTTCCAACCGACGAGCAAAATGGCGCAGAGAAGAGAAACTCAGGAGCCAGCGGAGGGACGCCCCCGCCGCTTCGCCTCCCGCGCCCCCTGCACCACGTTTGCCTCTCAATGGCGGGTTCAACTCGATGTACAGTCCGATCCCGCAGCCGATCGCCACTATGAGTGATTCGTATAGGTAAGTCACTTAAGGTTTTTACATACTAATTTGCCTAACTCATAGCTAATTAAATCCACACCAGTACAGTTTTAATTTCATAATTTAACACGCATCCATAAACTCAGTCAACGACTGATCTACGAGAAAAAAACGTCTTAATTGTAAAAAAGCATAACCACAGATTAACCAACCAAGCAGTTCGAACTACAAAGTACAACAAAGATCATGTTCCACACAACGCCATCTATCATCGGGTGGAGACACTAATTAAATTGCGCGCGAAATCGAGTGAGAAAGGTCGCGCCTCCTTGCGTTTCCCGCCACTGCATCGAGACGCTCCGAAGTTTAGCGTCGAAGGTCGCCTTTCCACTTGAATTGATTTTTAATAGTGAGCTTTAGCTTTTGTCGTGGAGCAAATTAACTTAGTCGAACGACAAGTTTTCCTTCTAGTTCACTCTATTGGATGAATTTTATTATGCTGTTCGCTTAACACTTTCTTTCGGTACAGTTCATTTACCTTTTGTAAACTGTTTTATTGGTGTTGTCTTGTTAACAGTAAGTTATTGAAATGTGTTTACGGTACTTTGACTGGATTTAATTTTTAGTTTTAATAAATAAGGCTTAAGTTTCTGTTAATATCGCAATGTTACAATTACAATACTGAATGCATCCAAATTTTTGACGGGTTTACATACGTACCTACTTAGGATTAAAATTGTTTATAGGAAATCTGATATTTAATAAAACAAATGCCATGCAATTTTTGTTAGAATCATAATTTTATACGCTATATGTGGCTTAGAAATTTGATCATAATGCTTAGAAACTGGCTTAACTCCTAGTTGCAGAAAATTCATATCTACCTATTTGCCAAGTATCATTTATACAACTATACAGATGCTACAACCTTCAAATACTGTCACTGGTTTGGTGGT
This sequence comes from Heortia vitessoides, assembly GCA_020976665.1. Taxonomy (NCBI): domain Eukaryota; kingdom Metazoa; phylum Arthropoda; class Insecta; order Lepidoptera; family Crambidae; genus Heortia; species Heortia vitessoides. The sequence goes on along the minus strand of JACJUM010002279.1, from coordinate 8,401,638 downwards.
AGTTTATAATTTCTAGATTTGGTATTGTGATAGAACACCTTGACTTAATTTCAAACCAATTGTCAATTTCGGGATCCTTATATACAAATCCAATTGTCATTACGCTAACAGTGCTGTGCCCCACAGTTCGATGCCCGGCGGGCTATCGTCGTCGTGTCTGCAGCAAAGAGACGGCGGATACCCCTACATGTTCGGCGATGTCCTCGGCGGTGGTGGCTACTCTCGTGCACCAGCCGCGCACCAACAGCACGCAGCCTACTCCCAGCCCCAGGCCGCCGCTAGCACCGGTGAGTAGCTTAAAACTAGACTTGATGTTATATTTTTAAATTTCTACTGAACTGTTTTCATTTCCCTTGTATCACTTAGTAGTGTATTGGTTTGTCTTCGAAGACTATTACGTCAAAAACGATACTCTTTCAAATATAGCTTGATTAGAATTGGAAAAACATGGTACTTTGACAGTACAAAACATGGAAATTTGACAGCGGTCATAGTAATCAAGCTATATTTAAAAGTCTATACTAGAAATATCAAGTTAATATAGATGAATACTTTTGAAAAAATTAATTTAGTACCTTTATAATAAGATAATCTGCATTAATAGAAGTCTTTCAAATTGATGTGACATTCTTTATGTCCGTTGAAAAAGTTCCTACCCATCAGAAATCCACTGTACTTAAAATATTCTAGTATTGTTTACTATAGCAAAATTATTTTAGGATCTATCGTGGCGGCATTTTTATTACAATTGTTTAGATACTCCCTATTCATTTAATTCCATAACTATCATTCCCTAAAAATAAACAAGAGAAGTATATTATTTGATTGGGTATACTCTAGGACTCATCAAGTATATTTGAATAATACGAAAACATTTCAAAGCCACAGACAAGAGGCCTTCGAAAATATTTACCAACTTCGTAATAAAAATCTAAAAAAACCGCTGAGTCAAGAGCAAGGGGCGTCTGGGGTAAGACCGCGACATGACGGAAACAAAAAATAAGAGGAAAAAGGACGGAAAATAGGAGTTCATGCCCCGATTGGATTTGCCGTTGTCTGTTCCTTACAAATGGCTTTTAAATTGATTTTGAATATCGAATGCTTTTGTTAAACGATAGTGAGATTGCGGGGCTGCAGTTTGCTTTCCGTTAACATAGATAAGGTTCCTTATGTTAATTGTCTTTGGCAATAAAAATAAGAGTCAAAATGAGAACAACATTAAAGTTGTTTTTTTTCATTATTTTAGCAAATATGTCGCCTCAATTGCGATACCAGATCAAACATAGATATCTAAAATTATTAAAAATGATTGAGTTATTATTCGTCTAGGAATAGTTAAACACATCTTGATGTTATATTTATTTAATTTACACTAATGACAGTTGCAACTAAAACCAGAATGCGGCAGGCATTCCACCAAATCGTGTAGAAATGTAAAAAATCTAGGATTTATTATTCAAAAAGGAACACGCCCGAGGCGTCGGCGTCCCCATTGTTTTAAAAAGCGGTAACTTTCCCATTTGATATTATATATCACGCAGCGGACATTTTTAGCCGTAGGTGGCGGAAAACTGTATGAATTATTGTTGTTTGGGGCGCTACGCCATTGTTCGACGGCAGAGACCGCTAACAAAAGAGTTTTTCGCAATTCAAAATGCACGCTCTCGTTTCATTTAGTCTTTTGCGCGCTTTCGACGGGTGCATTTCCAGCTTGGTGCGGTATTAAATAATACGGATTTGTTCTACTTTTCGCTTTTTGGTTCCATTCTTTTGTGGATTCGGTGAATACATTGAGATATTTTTCATTTCGGCGGTATCCGGGCGATGGGATGGACTTTTAAAAAACGAAACCTCTGTTGGTAGATAACAGCGATGAGCTTGACTATGATTATTTAAATATATGTTAATATAATTTATATTATTTAGGTATTACTTCTTTTATATTATATGCGATACAGATTAGATCACTTATACGTGTACTAAATTATCAAAGGCAATTTTTTGAACTCATAAGAAACGATCGCACTGGCTGCGGTGGTGGTGGGGTAGCCATTTACTTACGTGCACATAAACCGTTTTCGATTGTGAATGTGTCGGCTCAACCGACCCCGTCCGATAGTGGTGAGTATCTTTTTGTTGAAATTGAACTCCAGCACACAAAAATCTTGCTCGGAGTATGTTACTGTCCCTCTCTTCATATTAATTTCTTTTTGAACTTCGACTCAATATTAGAAAAGCTTGTCCCCTCTTATAATCGTTCAATACTAATGGGTGATTTTAATACCTGTCTTCTTAAAAATAATTTTCGTTCTTCCTCCCTACTATCTGTCATTGAAGCAAATAACATGATCTCCCTATCGCTTGATGCAATCATTATCATTTTCCGAACTCTCGTCCCTCCCTTCTAGACCTTATCTCTGTTTCCTCTCTAAACCATGTTTCTAAACATGGTCAATGCTCAGCAAGTGCTTTCTCCTACCATGATTATATATATCTTTTTCCTCCAAGGTTCTTGAGCGGCTGCTCCACGATCAGCTCAACCCTTTTCTTTATAAAAATAACCTTCTTAACCCTTTGCAATCCGGTTTCCGCCCTTATTTAGCATTAGCGATAAGGCCGCCTCTTGTACCTACTATTCCATGTTTTTGTGATGTTATTGTGTTGTTTTCATTGGTGTACAATAAAGAGTATTATTATTATTAAGGCTTTTTAGGTACCTATTCAGAATTTTCTCTTTTCACGTTAACGAAAACTCAATTTCTCGATTTGGTGTACAACGATAGCGGTACTCAATATAATTAGTATATTAGATAAAATTAAATATTATATATTATATAGTATATTAGGTAAATACTTCAAAATATTTGTGGAAGAGATATGGATATATTATTTTTCAAACATTCAGCGCAACGATTATAAAACCTTGTAAGCATTGCGATCCCTTTAGTCGCTTTTATTTAGAATTCAAAAGCCTTCAAGCGGTATGTGCCCGGTATATACACAAGGCTATTTATTTTGCTCCTAAATTAAATACTTCTCAGAATAAATATGGATGACTATTTAAAAAAATATAATTATTTCAATAATTTAAGTTATATTTAAAATATTCATGTTTATATAAATACACACGGTAGCTTACAAATAGTGTACGCAATTTGATTAAGATAACATCTCCGGACTGAATCTGAATTAGATGCCACTACAAAGGGCTGGCGTACGGCTAGCGGTTTATTCATCAGACTGACATCATAATTTCACGTCAACATTCTCCGTCACTGAAGTCTGTTTAGGTTCGATAATGACGTATAATGCCCGTGCACGGGTTATCGCAGCGCGCCACGCGTCATCGCCGCTCCGCTCTAGACGCGCTTTTCATAGTCACATTGCTATAGATTTAGGCACTGTACGCTATAGAACTTTGTTGTTTATTTCCGGGTTGATGGAGTAATTATCTGACAGATATTGTTGAGGGAGTATTATTGGATATGGTACTAATTTTGTGTAAAGGAACTGTGTATGCAAAACTGTATAACCAAAAAACCGCTTTAATATTTAAAGATCTGTTTTTTACGGAAAAGAATTATTGTTTATATATTTAAAAAAAGAAGGGGCTCATTTATATTAATATAAATATAAGTTACTAGTAGGGCCCCTAGGTATCACCCCCGTTACGTTGTAGAACTTTCTACTAATTTTAAAACCCTTTCACCCCCTTAAGGGCTGATTTTTATACGTGTTATTGAATTTCATTCGAATAACTTCAAAAATAGCAATGTTTCATAATAACGTTGCACTCCCGGTGTACCCCTTTAGATTTCAAGTTTCTAATCCTCATTGTTTAGTCCCTGCTTTGATATGTAAGTCAGCTTCTACCTTTATATATTTATATTTATATTTGTGTGTGTGTATATATATATTATAATAATTAATTATAATATAATACTATAATAATTCATAACTTGGAGCTCAGGGATGAACGTCGTACATTATTTCGGATCTCGGCGGCGTATCCCGTGGGCGTGTTCGGGATAGAGAGAAATTTCCGCGGGCAATAATTTGTATATTTTTTAATAATAATAATAATATCATCAAACAAAAACAAGTTTCCATTCCAACAATTTCATACCATGTCAAGCTGATACTTACGAAAATAGTATTTACCTACCAGTTTGTGTACAACAGAAGTCAACGTAAATATGGCCGGCGAATATTCCGAAATAGAATTTGGTTTTAGCAAATTGGGCAGCAGGTTTGTAATAGTGCGATGCGGCCAGCCGTTAATGGATGTCCAATTGAAAACGTTGTTTCAACTTGTAATAATCGACGATTGGAAATTAACCAGACACTAAATTCATACAAATTACTGCCTGTATTTTCTTTATCAACATATTTATGGGACATTTTAACTAAGTTCTTTAATACTAATTGTATACTAGCCGTGAAGTACCGGCAAAGTAGAATAGTACCTCCGATTGTACCAGGTGTTGTAAGAGGCGACTAAGGTACCAGAACCGATGGCGGTATATCCATTCGAAACAGTGCAGCCCAAATGCACAGGGCGGGGTTGGGCAGCAGCATCCTCGCGCGAAAGCAGCAATTGCCAACACGCTTGCCCATTGCGGCAACTATGGGCAAAATTACCCATTCCTTGGGAAGGCGTATGTCCAGTATTGGACTTTCAATGACTGTTATCATGAATTGTATACCGTTGAAAAGAATAATAATTTTCAAGTGACGGATGATTTCGATGACCCTATTGACCCCATATAGCGTAAAGATACTATGGATGAATTTGGTATCCGATTATCTAATCTCTTTTAATTAGAGTCTCAAATCTTATTCCCGAACGTAGATTAGGTTAGCTAGATAACTCCAGAGAGCATACATTCCTATCAGCCGATAACCTGATTGTGTCTAATTGATGGAACCTAAATGAAATTGTATCGGGGTAGGAATGTACATCTGTTCATTTGTTATATATGCATCCAGGGATCACCAATTAGCGTCATTTATAGAATGATCTTTTCCGTTACATTTTCAAAGATGTATTCTAAGATAAATAAATTCCCACAACATATCATACAACGGCCTGATTCTGTGATAATTCTCTTAAAGCATTTGTTTTACGGACATCAGACAACAAAGGAATCACAAATATACTAGTTCAATGCATATATTTAACACCCATTTAGATATTTGTCCTGGGTTATCACTACCATCTGCGCCTTCGGGCCCGTCAAGATATTATTGTGAATTTGAATTTAATACATATAGAATAGTAGAATATACATTTCTTAGAAACTGTCAGATTATAAGAGTATTTTTTTTTGTAATTTCAGTGTAGAGTAGTCCTGATATTTTAAATATTCTTAATTCAATGTTAATTGATTTTCATATTGCTGCATTAGATTGATTCTGAATTGTAAAATCCTTTTTCTATCTAGACTTTGTAGACCCACAAAATTCCAACGATAAATGTATTTTTTTTATTGGTTTTAGGCATTTATAGTACAGTCTAATTTATTTTTTAAATACAAAATAGTTATTTTTAAACTTTAGCTAAAAAGAGAACCGTAACATATTACGTCCAATATGAAATTCAAAAGTTCATTCGTGTAAGTGTATATTTCAAGGCTTGCTAATAAAGTGCTTGATATAACTTAATGATCTAAATTTTCTTATCATCAACAGTTGTGGTTAGGCAATCAGGCAGTTTACCAACAAGTGGACCAAAATTATCCATAGCTTTATACCTACACCTATACATTGACTGTATTGATAGCCAGCAAATAGTTTCGATCCCGGCGCCACATCGATTCGCACGATAACGCGATTGTGTGTAATAATCGAAATGCAATCAGAATACTATTAGACGTGCCGGCAGCTACATCAGGTTTCACTGACAGCATGTGGCGTTTTGATAGCTCGATTGGAATTGTTCGGTGTGTTATGCAGATGTCTGCTTGTTTGTATTAACCTGGCCTGTTATTGTAGCGGGATAACACTTAGGTACGTGGAAAAAGTTCTGTCATGACAAGTTTGGGAATAAGTACCTAATAATAAATACGAGTAATAATAATAAATTAATTCACACAACAACTCATACTTTGACCTGATTACGGGATAAGTTGCTTAAAGCACTTGTGTTATAGACATCAGACAATAGTGGAATCGAAAATATGACATGTATTTAAAAAGATATTTAACTCCCAGACCCAGAACAAATGCAACTATTCATCATGTACATGTTTGTATTTTGTTCATCAAGTACATGTTTGTATTTCTTGGCGCACAAGATAGGATAACCATTATCTGCACCATCAGGCTTATCTACCAGTACTGTTAAGTGCACTTTACCTTTAAATTGCGGTACTGGCAGAGTAGAGGCAGTGATCATCCCTGTTATGAAGTTTCACCCTAATTAAGGCACAGGGTGAGCCTTAATTTTGGGCTAACCCAATATTTTTGTAACCCAATCCCATAAGAAAAGGTGAATATTACCAATTTTTGCCGCGCTGGGCAAGCGTGTTGGCAATTGCAGAGCGTAGCTTCGCGAAGGGGGTTGCTGTACTAGGGGGAAGCTATACTGTTACGGACGGATATACCGCCACATGTCGGTTTTGGTGCCTTAGTCGCCTCTTATGACACGCACCTGGTATAGGGAGAGGTACTATTCTACTCTGCCGGTACCATACGGCAATCTGATATTATCTGACATATATAAGATTTCTTAAGACTCAAAATTTATAATAAATACTTACACCCCCAATCTTCCGTATTTGTACCTACCTCGTAAGAGCTATGCCAAAAATGAAATTACGTTCTTATAGAAGCGACATTATTCTAATCCAACAAGAAAACTCCATGTTGGATGTCAATAAGCTTAGTGCACAACTCCATCTATAAAAAAAGGTATTATCAATTCTGTGTTAAGAACAGAAATAAAATGTTACGAGTCTATAACTCGCATTGTCAAACGCTCGCAAAAATTGACTTCACAAAAGCCGTAACGAATCCTCCTTCCCATTTTTATTGACACTGTCTCTTTGTCCGTAGGTGTAATATCGGCGGGAGTGAGCGTACCAGTGCAAATACCGTCGCAGGGGCCAGACCTCGCGTCCAACTACTGGGGGCGGCTTCAGTGATCTCAGCTATTCGGGTTCCCGCATCGGCTTCTCTCGATGCCGGAAAACCCGAACAATATACCTGAGTCGCCATCTAGCGGCGACATCGCGCACAACTATGCCGACATGTCTATGAACGCTTTGAACATGACTGCGGGACACGATGCTGTATTATCCAGTGATTTGCAGGAAAACTCTGTGTCGTAAGGACAGTGAACTTATTTATGGTTTGCTATTAAGCCCAGTGATATTCCTTTCCCGGTTTCTACGGTGCGTAGAATTTCACTCATTAAGTATGCTACACAATACTAAAATTAAGCAACTGATGATGTTCAAAATAAGTAATAAGCGACCATGTACTATGAATTTTAAAGCAGACTGCCAAAATGTTTTACTCACTGCAATAATAATTAATTTGCTATGTACAGTTATATTAATAAATGCATTATCCTTCATCGTGCATGGTCAGTATTTAGCAAGCTAGAAAAGCAATAGGATGATTGTAAATATAGGTAAGCGCCATCTTTTGTGATGTAGCGGAAGTTTATTTTCGTGTGTTAAGCGGGTGTAGCGGGAAATGAATGTAAATGATTTGTGCCAACGATTGGTAATAATTGAGTGTTACGCGCCCTTTACTCGCACAACCCTTTATTTCTTTGATGTATGCTTTGGGGTGCAAATATTAACGACACAGGAAAAAACTTGGCAATGAGATTCGTTATAGCGATTTGTTTACAACCCTTCCCTTGCCGACATTGTCACTAATCATGTTTGGATTATTGTATCATAATTATTAATAGATGTCGTAAGTAAAGTGTTGATCCACTATACCATATAGCACAGACCTTGAAACGAATTAATTTATTATTTATTACTTAAATTAATAAGATCGATATTGCTGTGATTATATTGTAGAAATAGAATTATTTTTACCACGAATGTTACGATTTTAAACACGTTTCGGAACATATATTATGAAAAAAAAACCCTGAAGTACATGTACAAAATTGTATACCTTTAATAAAATTTGTTGTGAAATAGCTTCTTTTACTTTTTAAGACGCTGGTATTAAGCGCGAGGATTGTGAGTTACATTTTAATAAATGTAAATTAAAATATATTTTCAAAGAAATAAAAAAAATGCAAAATGGACGTGGTATAGACGTATGGTAAAATTGTATGTAAAGTATCGTAGGTTGGATGTAAGTGTAAAATAAATTATTACTCGATTATAAGTGCATATAGATTGACGAGATTAAAATAAATTTTAATAATAAATATTGCATTAACCATTAAACATATTGTTTTATTAAACACTATAAAATAAATGCAGCGAAAGATTAACCTATGTGTACCTATCTGAAAATGTGTCGCTATGAAAATCATTGGTCATCAAGGAGAACACCCAATTGTCATGTAAGTATACACTTTCTGCATATTATTAAAAGGATTCAGTAATATTTCTTAGAAGCTTAATTTAAGCTTACAGTAAGTATAAAAGGGCACAGCGCCCTCTATCAACTAAATTAAGTCCATTAATTTTTCTTCGTATATATTTTTGTATTTTGAAATATCCGTAACAAATTCACACAATTTATTTCAAGTGACAATACAAAATAAGCCCATTGTCATCAGTTAAACAAGCTAAATATGACCCCAAATAAGGTTATGATCATTTGGCATGATGGATATGAACACTTGAGTGGATCTAATGGGACAACAATAGCCTAATATATAATAAAATATTGTTAATAATAATTCGGGGCGCAGATGTATGCAACCTTAATGCAACAGTGCTGCCCTCTGTATTCGGTGGGGGAGTAAGAGCGTTTTCACATTATCCGATCCGATATCGGTGTCGGACGCCGACCCGATATCGGGGTAAGTAAAATGTATGAAATATGTACCTGTGTTTCATATTGTCCGGCCCGTTATCGGATATCAGGGCCGACACCGATATGCTGGCTGATAAAACTGTTTCGGGCAGTACATATTAATTTTGTGTCGGGCCATTGTGTTGTGATTTGATTATTCTTTTACGATGAATCAAGTATCATTCGCGGGTAGATGTATTTGACCATATATGTAAAATATACTCAAATTGGTCATAAGAAAAATAGCATAGGAGTATAGATGATGATGCTGTTTTGTAATCTCGCGAATGTTCATAGACTACAGGGATCGCTTTATGCATGTTGCAAGCTTGTTTGACAACTTGGAAATCCATATAATTTATTTAAGCAACAGAAAATTATTGTTAATGCAAAATTCATCAGAAGAACATATGTAGGTACTATAATACTAAGTTTTTATTATTCTTTACTGTTATTAAAAAAAACTACGTGTGTTAAGTATTATATTTACTTAATAAGTCAAATCCCTTAATTTTCAATAATGTAGTAAACTGTAATCGCATGAATTAAAATGTTTAAAAATTATCTATAACCAATGTATGCACTTCCCAAAACCTATCTCTATCGCAATAACTTATAACAGAAATGCTATCAAATGTTATGACTAAAAGTATCCATCGTCAGCAAAACATACTATTATTAACATACACTAGAGTTATTCAAATTCATTATACTGTTTGAACAATACACTATGTGGCATATTTATAAGAGGGTAAATTCGCCCATAGGTTTCGCAGCCGGCCGGGAGGGACACAATGGGATGGGATTAAATGTGTTGCGTTGTAGGCATTATACTGATCTAAGCTTCGTCGGGGTGCGCAGATACTGGCGTGTACAGGGTGCTCGGTCGAGTTTCGCGTTTTTTATATACAAGTAGTGCCCCGTGGTTTCATCTGCGTAGTTTCCGGATCCGTACCAATAATAAATAATAAAAGTTGCCTAAGTCACTTCTTGGGACATAACTGAGATGTCCGCCAGTGATATTCCCATTAAAATTAGTCCATCCGTTTAGCAATTTACCCCAAACAATCAGACAAAAATATTTGCAAGACTGTTTTTGGTATAAGTACTTACATATTTTTTATGCATATTTTAAAAAGCTGATATTTTGATGACACTTCCATTCCACTTATAATGTAGATGTAGAAACACTCTCATTCCTGTCTGCACCTTAAACACCACACAACACAGCACAGCAGATTTGCGGATGACTCGTGGCAGGCGTCAGGTGCGCAAACAACACTCATTGTTATATTTTGATCAAATCTTTATAAATTATAGCTTATGCATTACTCTGATATAAAAGCTATATTATTGTAAATTTTAAATAAAATTATCCATCCATTCAATTTTTAATAATAATTATCAGTCTATGTGTAAAAAAGTAACATAAATTCCAAACGAGAAAGTCCATAATTTTTTACATACTTTCTCGTTTATAATATTAGTAAGAAGTAGGATTCATCAACATAAAAAACAGCAATTTTATTGCTGTTCTTTATGTCAAACGATTTTAAGAAAAACAAGCTTAAGAGTTGCTCAAGTCAAGATTTTTGAGATTAGTTTGTACATACAAACAATTTAAATTAATTAATTATAAGTATGTAATTTGTTTTATATAATATGAATAATACAACCTTTACACTCAGGAGTAACTCAGGCCCGCAAAAAGTACCTACGACTATGCTAAAATGTTATTATATTTAAAGAATTTTCATTAAATATTTTATTTTATCGTCATATTGAGTAGTCATGTACCGTAGAGAAAATTGGGTTACCTAAAGTACTTCTAAGGAGTATTTACCCCTTATGACTAAGGTATATACACCTAGGTATGCAATTAACCTATCGAAACAATGACTATTATGCTATCTGTGATATTTTGGGGTTGGCCCACATATACCTGTAATAAAAACCAATAGCTCATATAGACATAAGCATATAGCATATAGATAAACGAATTTAAGAACATGCTGTATAACGACCACAGAGGAATTCTATCAAAAACACGCAGGCCACGCGTCCGGTGGCGCCCTCTACGCGAACAATCGAACAGATTATCAACGCTCGTAATTGGTTTAGATTTTGTCTGTCTGTCTGTCCCTTCTGCGTTTGATTTGAATGGATAATCTTTAGGCCCTGCATGTTGGTACGAATGACAATTGGATTTAGTAGACGTTACTAATTTTACTATTTGCTAATACTACATTTAATTCTGTATCTTGTTCACACAAAATGTAAATGTGCTATTTCAAAAACATCTTAAAGCCAAATATCTACTTATTAAAATATGTATGTTCGGCGTCTACATTATTGGTTTACAATTTAAGAACCAAAATTTGGTTTCCGGCTTTTTGGTTTTACTTTTTGTTATTAATTAATTTATTATTCATATTTAGAATAATAACGTCCGTAAATTATTTTACTACTAAAGCTACCGACATAGCCCGGCAGGTTAGCAAGTTGAAGAGACAATAGTCATGGTACATAGCGCGCAGATCCGACGGCCGTTGAAGTTGTAAGGTTTTGGAATGGACTCCACGCACTGTCAAGCGCAGCACTGCACATCCACGCACTTGTTAGAGATTTGATCTGTCTAGAACTGCAGGATTGTGCTGGATTTATGGCTCATGCTCATGATCCTGTTAAAAATCTTGAGGTAGACCTCATACAAAAGTCATCTGCGTTGGTACCTCATTTTCACCTACTTCAACCGCCCAATAGCAGTGCACATTTTACTGTGTTCCGGTTTAAAAGATGAAAAATACCGGTAATATGAAATAATATAACTCGAAGACCTTAATAGAATTTCTCACGTGGGTCTAAAATTTAACACGGTAAAGACCAAAAGTATGTGTAATACCCATGTTGTACCCACTCCAGTATGAGTTGAGTACCTAGGGCAAATAGTCGTGATAGGTAAGTCCAAATTCAAGAACAAGGTAAATCACCGAATCAACTCGGCTGGGCAGATTTCGGAAAACTGCGGACCCTCGTCTTGTCTAACATAACTCAGTGTCTCAGGTGAAAGTTTTCGATCGATGTGTGTTACCAGCGATGACTTATTGCAGCGAAACGTGATATCTAAATACTAGCTTTATTAGCCAAATGAAAATAGCCTAACAAGCGATCGAATCAGGAATGAGGAGATCCGTAAACGAACCAATGTTACCGACATAGCGAGGCGGTTTAGCAAGTTGAAGTAGCAGTGGGCAGAGCACTTAGTTCGCAGAACCAATTAACGATAGAGTCGTAAGGTTTTGGAGTGGAGATCACGTACCGGCCAGCTCCACGAAGGATGATTACCCACAAGGTAGACAGACGATCTGACTAAAATCACAGGATCGCGCTGGACGCAGGCCGCATACGATCGTCCTATTAGAAGTCACTTGGAGTGGTTTATGTCCAGCAGTGGACGTCTTGCAGCTGATATAATGATGATGTGACATACCATCTTCATGTCTCAATGTTATCTTTGCACTGGTGATATTACGAGCATCTATAGGCTGTTGTGTCGCTGCTTACTATCACCCTCGTGATATATGCGTTTATTGTCGATTTGATTTAAAAATTGCCAATTGCCAACAGTCAATGTGCTGCAGATATGATGAAAATGGTATAGGTACGTTCAGAACGTTCCTGCCTGATCATTATAGAATAGGTAAGCAATTCATAATATTATAAATGCCAATATGTACGCCTGTTTGTTACGAATTCACACCTTAACCGACTTCCGTGAAGTTGACATGTTTGACAGTTTATTTAAAATTTCACATGTTTATTTCGACAATAGTTTAGTTAAATAAACCGCGCTTTAGAGCCGAATAAAAACAAGTTTTATTATGGGAAGTGAACGCGAAAGTGCTAAAAAAATATCATAAGGAGTCCTCTTCACATAATTCTAACCTTCGCTCTTCTAATACTCTTACTTTGCACTCCTTGTCACCACTCATGCTCGTTGCCCCAGTCTTTCACTGTGACAGCTATGGAATGCGCTTTCCTTTAATATCATGAAATAATCAAGTAAGTTTGCATTTAAGGGAGCCTTACTATTTCTTCTTGCTTCTGTCTCCATTTACATTACCTCCTAGTTCTTTCACTCATAACATTAGATATAATAATAGAAATATATATGTATCTGCATGTGTATAGCGTAACTAACATTAATAGTTTAGTGTTTCTCATATTAATTTCTGTATATTGCACCGTCTCATCTATTTACTTTGCTCGATTGTTGACTGGTAGGTGTTAAGTCCTCTGTTTTTTAATTGTAAAAACTGAAATAGATAGTTCCCGCATTCAGTTGTTTCCTAGGGGTAATTTCGGAAGTGTGGCGTCTTAAATACCTACCATCCACTTTTGGATACCAGTAGAGCTACGGCCTTAAACAAAGGCCTCATAGTCTCTATCATATCGCATCAGAATACCAGGTCGGTTTAAGAAGATTCAAGTAGGTATTTCAAGGAGTTTAATAATAACACAGTTGGTAATGCTAATTAAGTGTTTATTAAAATTGCTTTGGATAACATATCACATATACAACATCACATAGCGACAGTCTATCATATTTAATTTCGTAAGAGCATACACAGTTAGTACCCATTCATGATTATCTAGTTAGGAATATATGAATCATTGGTGTCTACTACACAACTTTAAAACGTGGTTTAATTAACGAAAGCGTGAAATGTTTTTTAATTATTAGTTAGAATTTATAGAAAGGTATCAAAATGGCCAATGAATAGTGTACTAACTGTATTTGCAATTACAAAATCATAGGCTTACATCAGATATAGCAGACAAATAAAAATAATTGACTAAAAAACTTACGTTACTAAAACTAAACTTTTATTAACATGAAAAACGTCGCCACAAATGGTATGAGTGAGCGATAACGTAGATATTTATTACAATAATTGTCGTATACAATTATAAATTTGTAAACAAAAGCAAAATAAGTATTACCTTTAAAGTTAAGCATTTATTTGCTTGTTTGTGCTCAGCGAAACGTTGAGACTAGACATCGGATTATATGCAAGTATATTAGATGCAATTTTTATAGCGTAATCCTTACTAACATTTTCAACGTTAATCTTTTACGGCTTCAACAGGAGAATGAAAATTTGGCACAGAGATTATTGATAGTCTGGAAGAATATAGAATATTTTTTATCCCGAAAACAGGTTCCACTGGGATAGATATGACTTTTTATTTTTCTCTATGGAATCGGCACTCAACAGCTCAACTATAGAATCGGCACTAATTGTGTGCTATAATTAGTGCCGATTCCATAGTTGAGCTCCATAGTTAGGGAGCGACATTTTTTTTTCTTGAAGTAACATGAGTTCCTCGGGTTGCGATTAAGTCCTCGCGGACGGGAAGCCAGTCTAGACTAATGTCATATTGCCTATAGGTTGTAAGTAGGTAGTTACTTTTTAGATTAGAGACTCAAATGTCGTTTACATTTAAACTACCATTGTAACGGAATTAACAGGATAATATTTTACCGTGGCACCCCGAGGAGGCCGGGGCAAGCCGCTAGTAGAATATTTAAATCTGCATTATGGCGCCAAATTTCGTGTCAAATTACTTAATGACAGTTATCACTTAAAGTATTTTTAATAATTGGAAAATAAAGGTAAATTTTAATACTAAATAAAATCCTGTGTCTAGAAGAAGAAAAAACTGCTTAAACGTTTTAGACTAAGTTATGGACATTATTACTTATGTATTAAAGAGATCTATAAAATTATTTTATGCGAAAGACAATAAAGCATTCTAGTATTCAAAAAATACGGTAACGTAGTTGTTAAAAAAATTATTGGAAAGTTTATTTATTACAATTTTATCGTTGATTAAGTTTCGACCGTTTTGAAGCCAAAAATAACGCGAATTATCAAAAATCGAAATACACATAATGAATTATGTGACTTAATTAAGTGTAATTAAAACAAAAATGTCGTAGCTACTTGTGAAACAAATAAATGGTTAATAATCTACATAAAATATCGGAGCACAGATAAAAAATAATAATGACAAATAAAAGCGGGAACAAATTAAATATTTATTTTATAACTTGGTGATTACCATACGCTTGAAAATGAATTCAGTCGCTTAGAGATCAGCCGGTATAAAAACCAAAAATATTTATTCATAAGTAGCCTTAATGGAAAACCACAAAACGTCGATCATGTTCGACGTTATACTTACACATAAAACAGTACTTTTAATATTAGACGTTTAAAACAAGAATACATCTAGTGCCTGTTTTACTATTTGCTGATAAATATCCTTATAGACGGTCCACGACTGATAGGCCAGATAGAGTTGAAATTTCTATTCCATAATTCAGCAGACGAACTCCTCCATTGACAATTTTATTTTGCAGATATTTTACCTACTAGATTTACATATAAGTTCTTTATAAGCAACGTGGTACTAGCAATTCATCTACAATATTAATCGTAATCCCCAAAAATATTTAGTATTCTTCATATAATTTATTATAAACAAAAGTTATGAATGGCGATAGATAAGTAATGCTAGAAGAACACATAAAAGGTCATCTAAATAGCGCCAAAACCGAAAAGCTGTGTTCGCATTACTGTGTTCTGATTTAAACAGTGCGAGAGGCAGTTAAATTACTGGGTAATGTGATACCTTCAGGTCACAAACTGATATAATTGTGATGCCACAAATATTACGTCCCCATCTCGTGAACCGTTCACTTACTTATTTACTTATATAAAAAGTAATATAGAATCATGCTAATATTATTACTCATACAACGACATGATATAATCACATAAAAGACGGGAGATACCCACAGATAATCTTTTTTAATACAATTACTAAAAATATTTTTTAATTATTTCAAGCAATTAAACATTAAACATATTTAAATTGTATTTTAGGCCAGCAGTGGACCGCGTTCATCAAATTTCTTAGAAGCTGGGATCGGGGCAACCTGAGACTCGTTATTCCTAGAAATGTAATGAAAAAAGTAAAAAAAAACATATTCACCACAAAAACTAAAGCACCTAGAGACTACCACAAAATTTGGCACAATATCACCTACACCCATTGTCTTCGGACGACTTGGCATGGCATTAGGATCTCGACCGTTCCATCGCTGCACAAGCAGTGTGTTTTGTAAGTGTGAACGCAATGGTAAATGTGTAATAATGTGTGAGATAAAAAACGGAGTTATAGTCTATTTACTTTTACGTTTTGCCTCGTGTTTTTAAGTTCAGCGAATATAGATTGGAAGGTCCGTTCGAAATCTGTTCGAGCGCAAGAAACAAGGATCATCGCATATTGTGTACTGATAAAATTTATTGTCTGATACAACTAAAATGCACCGCATATTTAATATTTCAGTTCAATTAAAATCAACTATTATAGCACAATGCACGCAGCGGTACAATAATACATGTAAATATGACACTTACCACTTGTTTACAGAAAACTGCACAGTATCGAGTAACGTGCATTGCTCAATATCTCATTACCTGGTAATCCCCTCGATAGCGCCATACTGACTGTAAGACTCAGTCGGTATAGCGGGACGGGTGCTGCGCGGGTGTGGAGGGAACGGGGGCCTATTCCGGTTGTGGTACTGCTGAAAGATGAATCCAGACGTTGCCAGGGCCACCCATAGCGCGATTAGTAGACCATCTGAAAAAGTGATACTAATCGATGTTTGGTATTTCAAGATTTTGGTCTTCTTTTACAGATACTGTAACTGATCATGCCCGTCCAGGAGCAACAACGCGTAATACTTCATCCTGGAATAGTGGGTAAAAGTACTTCTGTATATCCTGTATATTTATTTCTTAAAATGCAATTCTAAAGTAATAGCCATTAAAGTATCCGTAAAGAAGAGAGAAGATACCGGCAGAGTAGAACAGTACCAGATATTGTAAGAGGAGACTGAGGTGCCGGAACCGACAGATGGCAGCATACATATCCGAAACAGGGTAAATTAAGGGAAGCAGGACTGAGATGGACATCAGCATTCTCGTCATGTAGTTTCGTCTGCGATTGCCACCATGCCTCCCCAGCGCGCATTCTTGTGGAGGCTTATGTCTAGCAGAAAGCTTTCTATAGCTTATATGATGATGATGAACGAAGAGAGAGAACTGGACACCGTCTCATCATAACTCTTATCACTACTCATAAACTTAAGACTGACTCACCTCTCCATTCCAATGGCGCAGTTAGCACAGCTCTATTAAAATTGTCCACCGTTGCCCTCCTTACTACGTTGATGAGGAGGTACTTTAAATTAGACCCTAAATAAAAGTCGATTGGGTACACAGCTGCGTACGCGCCGAGAACGGTGCAGCAGATGATGTTGCACACGAACGCCACAGATGAAAGAATTAGGGCAGTGAGCAGCATTACAATAATAAATATCACCCAGAAGTTTTTCTCGTTTTCTAGAAGCTTGATTTCCGCTGGAAAGAAATATTCGTGTACTATGTAGGAGATACATCATGACATCACATAGGAGTATTAATTTCTAACAATACTCCGCGGTGTTACCAGTGTACTAATTCCCTTTCCAGCTAGAAGAAGATATTTAGCTTATGGTACTCGCTTTTAATGTAACATTCTATTTAAAAATCGTTATTTTTAGTTTTTAATTGGTTAAAAGCGTACACATTTTAGGTACGAATCTATAGTAATATTGTAGGTACAGCTTATGTTACTCCAGAACAATGTAGCTCTCTATTAGGGGAAGAATTTTCAAAATCGGTTTAGTAGTTTATAATATATAAATATTTTCGATTAGAAACATACATTTTTAAAGTTGCTAGACTTTGGGTGTCAGGGAGTCGTATATCGACCCCGATTACCTGTAAGTCATCCGATACCACGTAATATCGTGCCTTCAATCCAACAAACAATTTGGACCTTATTATAACAATATATTATAAAAGGTGCATTATTTAGTGTTAAGAAGATTACCTGTGTAGGTATTATCCTTTTGATCTTCTTGTTAAAAAAACTTAGCTTTAGAGTATTACTTTCATAATGTTCCTACAGATAAAGTTTTGTTAAGTCTTCTGTACAGTTGAACGTCTTACATTCAGTTTTTGAGACATGTAAGTTTGTTAACAATCTTCTTTAAGCACGGCTACAATTTTACTAGCCCTTATTGCTTTTTCAGTAAAATCAGTAAAGTGGAACTCATTGTAAAAGAGAGATTATAATGCTTAAAAAGCGTAAAAGTAAAAAAAAAAATTAGTAAAAAACAGTTTTATTCCGAGCCAATATAATATAGGACAATTAAAAACAAAAGTTTTCCTTTATTAGCAGAAATTATTTAAAGGAATCGTTTTTATTTATTTATTTAGATTTTATTCAAATAATATTCATGCTTTTTTACTCGTGCCCATTTCGACATTAAATGAAATAAGTTATTTAATATCCCATTAGATTAATTCTAATTGTTGGTTGAGTGGGATGAAAACTGGTGTATAAGTCATACTCGTGAACAGGTCCTCCCAGTGGAGGCTTGCCTGCTCAGGTTGACTATTCTTGATATCTATAATATATGAAATGTATTTTTGTTTCCTTTTTATGATGACTACCGAGACAAGGGCATTGGGCACGCTTGTTGGCAATCGCAGAACGCAGCTTTCGCGATGGATATACTGCTGCCCACCCCTACCCGGTGCATTTGAGATGCAATGTTTTGGATGGATATACCGCCTCTTATGACAACTGATACAGGGGGGGGTACTATTTTACTCTGCCGGAACCTCACGGCATAAGGTATTAAAAAGCCTTAACTGTTTTAGACAGTTTTAAGACAAAGGTTTAGTAAGCGCCGCTGGTTGAGGTTCCGTCAACCTGACCAAGGTGACATGGGTTAAGACCTGTCCAGTGATGGCGGTCTAGTACTAAGTTATGCGATGTGTGAATCTGTCTGCGCATCATAGCATCGAAAAAACTTGTTTTTTTAAACTTTTTTAGGAGTGCCTTTAGTTAGGCCTAATTGTGTAAAAAAAAATATTATGATCATTATTCTACACAAACATACATTCATACATCACGTCTGTGGGGTAGGTATAGACTATAGATCTACACTTGTTACGTTGTTGGCATACCTCTCTGGCTTCCCTCGCATTAGCCCTTTCTACACGCTCGTTTATTCTTGGTACGTACGTTGGTACTTGATACGTTTATTCAGAAGAATCTTTTTTAATACCTCTTCTACCTGAATAAGATATTTTAGCCTAGAACGTCTTATACATATCATTTCATTCGCTTATATTAATCACTCACTCATAATAACCGTTTTATATATTTGTGCAGTTACTCTACTTTCATCTATTCTTTCTACATGTCCAAACTATCTTTTCTCTATTATTGTTAAAAATTTTATCTTTTCTACCTAATTGATCTATTATCATACTATTTAATCTATCTCTCAAATTGACACCATACATACTTCGAAGTGCACACATTTCAACAGCATTTATTCTACTCGCGTGCTTCTTCTGCCATACCCAACATTTACAACCATATGTCAATGATGGAACCAACACACCTCTATGAACACCCAGTCGTGCCCTTTTTGACACGTTTAGGCTATCAATAAAATCATGTAAGGCTCCATAGACATTTTTCTACGTGTCAATATAATATGTATAATAATGTCAACAAATTGTGTTGTAAAATTTTACCTAAATGGAACAGATAACTTTAAAAGTATTATTAAATAAAATAGGTACCGTAATCCCCTACAAAAATATATCCCGCAATGCATGGTTTAGTTGACCGCACGATACTTAGTAGTAGGTACCAATACGGACAATATATGAATTAAAAATTAGGAACGCGAACCAATAATAGTATTTCCTAAACTAGTATTCTTGATAACGAGGAGAGTTTAGTTTAGTTTCCTTATATATACCTTTCCTTGTATATATAATATGTATATAAACAAAAACAAAGACAAGACACATCATGTAAATATTTGTTCAAGGTGAATTGAACCCACGACCCTTGACGCATAAAATAGGGTCACTACAATCTTCGCCATAGGACTAGTCGATATAATAATTATAACGTACATAGTAATAATTATAACTTAAATATAATAGGAGGATTCGAATGTTTTGGACGAACTTATTACTGCACTACACTAACTCCAGGGCCACCGGGCCATTTTATTTACCGCTTTCAAGAATAATAGAGGGTAGTTTTTAAATTTATACAAAAATATAATAAATAAATAAGTTATAAATAACTCATCACATATTACATCCATGTCGCTCTAGAAAACGAAGCTATAGCAAAAGTTTAATAATCCGCGTATTAAAGTTTAGTACCACCGCGGGGTACCGGCAAAATAACATAACTAATACCTCCCCCTGTATCAAGTATCGTAAAAGCGACTACGGTACAGGAACCGAGAGAAAGCGGTATATCCACAAAAAACAACGTAATTCAAATACAAAAGCGAGGACGGGCAATAGCATTCCCGTTGAAATGTTCTATACTCTGCGGTTGCCATCATGCCTGCCCATCGCGCTCATTATGCGAAAGCTTTCCTGTTTCGTGTAGCGCCACATGTCCAGCGGGCATGCTGCTGCTGCTGTGATAATAATTATGATGATAAATTACAATTAAGCCCGTATATTATTAGACGCGTGCTCTACTCTACCTGATAAGTTGACAAACGATTATGCATTGAAGTTTAAATAATTTTATTGACAGCACATCATAAGGAAAATAGTCGCCAACTAATCGTTATTTGTCATTCGTTATTAACATACATCTAAGTAAGGAATTTAGTTAGTTATGATAGTTAAATAACCACATATTCTCATTGGAGTCGATAGTATATTTTACATCATATGCGCGCTTGACAACACCCGTTTATTCTAGACATTTAATTATATTATTTTGATGAACTATGATTCCTAAAATAAGTTCAAAAATAAAAATATTGTTTTAAGCTGTCAAATGAATAGCAAAATTCCGTTTTGTTAGTAAAATAAATCAGCTTATAATACCGTCCTTGTCTCTTACTTGATACTTATTAAAGGACAAGAAGGAAAAATAGGCATGAATTCTAAAATACAATGTATATGCTATCTTTATCTGAATGATGGTCTATGTTATGTAGGCTCCAAGAAAAACATAGAACTTAAAAAAAATTGTATTTTAACTTCTCATGACCGAGAATCGTCTCAAGGTCTTTACGCGTCAACAGCCGTCATTTTTCCAATCTGTCAAGATGTAAGAATTTAATTAGATGGGAAGGATTTACTTACCTGGATACTTATTATACGCAATAGCGGCCAAGAAGAATCCCAAATTAAGAGCAGGCACAGTCACCGCTATAACTGGGATGCCATAGAACCACCAGAACGAGAGCCAGATGGCACCGAAACACATTCCAGAAATGATGGACGCGGATAACAACGCTAGAAAAAGGAGAATACAGTTGCGAAAAGTCATTAAAGAGTCCTTATTAAGTAAAACTTGTATCATCATTTTTAAAATGAGAATAAGGAGTGGGGATGCGTTGCCGTTTAACATTTTGCGAAATTTTCTAGTCACGTGATCAGCATAACGTAATGAAATTCCTTCGATTAGATTTGACAATGTCATTTAAAACTAGACAAAACTAATTTTATAACAAAATCTTAGAATACCTATCCAAATCCACGTTATGGAAAAAAATTGCCATTTCGTCAGCAACAAATATGGCAATATACCACATTTCCTCAAGAAATATTATACCCATCAAAACACATAAATGTGGAAAAGCAGGCCAAGTTTAAATGCGTGGTAGTCGACTTTTCTATCAAAAATAAAAATTGATATCTTAATGGGGGCCAAGTTCTGTAGATAATCTTGAAATGTAATTATAAGAACATACATTTTAATGTAAAATGAAAACACAGCTATTAAATTAATAACTTCGGATAAATTTGGTCTGGGATATCATTACTTTTTGTACATAAATTATTAGTAACAAAATGAATACGAATTATAATCCGATAAACAAAGCGATGAGATAATCGAAATCAATCGAAGGAAAAAGGCTAAGGCTTCAAAGGCTAGGTTAATAAGAAACAAAAACGTAGGTTTTTTGAACGTGTTTCTTATGGTATGTACAATAAAGAATATTAATATTATTGTTTGTAAAAAAAATCAAATTATAAAAATGCAATGTTTTCTGATTTTTTCCTTTCTATACACACAAATAAGAAGCTGAATGCCAAATTTCAGCTTTCTAGGTCATCAGAGAGTGGCTTCGAATTTTGATCTATAGGTCGGTCAGTCAGTCGGTTAAAAAGAATTCGATTATTGGACGTTAATATCTAAATAACCGTATAAGCTGTATATATGAAGTTTGGGATACTTGTTAAACTAAGAGGTTATAATAACTGTATCAAATTTTATATTTTTATCTGAAATATTTTTTGAGTTATTAAGGTGCTCCAATCGATTCGTGTAAAAATATACAGGGCTGCTGTGTCGGTACTTCATTTTTTGAACTTGCCTTACACGCTGCCGCGTGTTTTGAATGCCCAGCTTAAGAGTGCATATGTCATCCTAAACTTGTAGTGTAGCCAGTGAGATTGATTAGAAACGACAATATATACTTACGTTAAATTATAAACAAACAATTTTACAATCTCACTAGTTAGACTATTAACTAACACCACATGTGACCACACGTGGAACTATATAATTCGTAGCAAAAGTTTTGATGAAACTCTATTAATTAAAATTATGTTAAAAATTGATTGGCAAGTTTTGATAGATTTGCATTGGTTGTATACTCTATAGTACTAAAACTTACCTGATTGACTTAACTCAGTCATTGTAGAAATCAGAATATACGTGATGATGACTCCACTGAGCATTCCGAATGCAAACATCTCAGTTTTGAAGAATCTATGCCCAAAGAAACAAATGAAGATCCCAGCAAAAAGTAATCCAGCGCAGAGGAATCTAGGTAAGAAGTCCTCTGAAAAAAAGGCCTACATAAAGTGATTGCACCTAATATACTGATAACTGATTTTACCATTCTAGTTGTTAGTGTAGAATAAAGCCCAGAAATGTATATGATCCCTGTAATTTTTTTCTGTAGTCTAATCTCACGTTGTAATATGACTTAAATCAGGAACTTTAGGAATTATGAAATTACTCTCAGTCATATCAAACTGAGACTCCCAAAAAATATCTTACTTTAAACTTTTGTAACATATGGGTTTCTTAATAATGTTCTCTCGTCTAAATAATGATGTAAGGTATTAGATAAACCTACTTCAAATATATGTATCATATAATTAATAAGGGGTTGATATTATTTAACACAAAATAATTTAGTGCATAATGTAACATTAGGTTTTATGTATTTTTTATCATTATCATCAATAAATTGCATTAATATGTACCTACTTATCCTTACTAATATTATAAATGTGAAAGTAACTCTGTCTGTCTGTCTGTCTGTTACGCCTTCCCGCTTAAACCTCTCAACCGATTTTGATGAAATTTGGCACAGACAATCTTTAGACCCTAATAAAGGACATAGGCCTATTTTTTAATCCAATATAAGGGTTGTAAGGGGTCAAAAAGGGGGATGAAAAGTTGTATGGAAGTATCGCTATTTTTAGAGCTAGAAACTTGAAACTTATTTTTCAGGCTTTTCAGTTTATATTAGTTAAGGTAAAGAGGTATGGTACCAAAAAAAACTATTCCACGCGGACGAAGTCGCGGGCACAGCTAGTAATGTATAAAATAAAAAAGAGATTGCGAATAATTGTAACAGGGCTATTGTGTGTGACTGACATGAAAAAATGAAATATCATTATTTGGCTTAAACATGATAAGTAACACAAATAAAGTGACCAGTGCCTATACTGACTGACATAAAAGATGTGTACAAAAATATTTTGATTGTCATCACGTACCAAGGAGATCGCAGTCATCATCTTCCGGGGAGCAGGCGTATGTGTGTGTGGGCACGTACACAGAATAATATTCCTTGTTATCAATGACAGTCGCTACTGCCACATATATCGTCCCCGTGCCCGGATAGGCGCTCAACATTCGACGAATGGGCCACAAGAGACCTCTGACCTTAGGAATCTAGAAAAATTTGTAGGGCTAGGAAATTAATTCACACATTCAATATACATAATATATATATAAACGGAATTCCTTAAAATTCAAACTTTAAATATTAATTATGTAACAAACGAAATGGTTAAAATTAAGTGTAAATCTAGATTTGGTTGGTAAATGAGTTTAAACTGAAAAAAGAAGTACGCCGTAGTGGTTCTTAAAAAAAAATTCCTCTTTTAGGCTAGAAAATATACGGACTATATATTGCGATTTGCACATGACAATCTTCTCGCCAAAGTGATGGACTGCAGTCAATGCTGGATGAACTACATCTAGCTAGTCATAAAGTAGCATTAAACAAGATTTAAAAGTATAAAACATCTAAGCTAAAACAAAAGGGAAAGAAGAAAGAATATATCTATTTCAGAAACAATATATTGGCCAGAAGATCTCTTCCAAATCTAACTTCAAAACTAATTTTCAGGCTCTTTGGGTTTACCCAGTATATAAATCACACGCGAAAACTTTAGGATACCTGGAAAACACCTGTAATTATCTACTTATAGTTACCGAAACGCCAGGAATACTGGGCTGGTAAGGGTAATCTAAAGCCACCTGCCCAAGCTACATCTACAACATCTTAGATAGAAATAAAATTATCTATTTAAAATAGGTACTAAAACCATATAAAAAAAAGGATGTCAAATATAACAAAAAAATTGAACTGTAAGTAAGTAGCCATAATAAAAAGATAATGAAAAGTGGTTGAAGCAAATAATGGACCAAAATTATATATATGGAGAAAAAGCAGATCATAACAAAGCAGTTGCTGTTGGAAGTTGGACCAGATTACCTAGTTAATGACAGAAATGAAAACAGTTTGCAGTAATCTTTACTAATCAGTCGCATATAGACAAGTCAGTTGATTAAACTAATAAACACCATTATATTCTTATTTTTCTGGGTAATAGATAAGACTAAGTTATAATAAATAAAAGACTGATATTATAATGTGCGTGTTTACAGGGCTGATGGCACACTTGAAAATGTTCCTGTCTTATGCACCAAGGGTTGTGTTCAATCTTAACTAGTCCCTGTATTTGTTCTGTGTTTGGGTGTTAAATATGTATTTAAGTTTTATATTTGAGATTTTTATGTAGTCTTGTCCATTAAATGCATTTTTTACATCAATTAATCAGAAGTTTGTACATCTAATATTCTTGAGGTACTCACCTTTTCACCGTTTGCCCTAATATTTTCCAAGGTACTCATTTTTTTTATCCCATTAAAATAAGTATCAGCATCAAAGTCTCGTTCTGGTAAGTACATCATGTAAAACTCGACACTGACTTTATTAACCTCCATACATTGCAGTTGGGAATTGTACTTAGGTGGAGCTGCATCCACAAAGATATAATCTTTATGGTTGCTTACTTGCATGAATGGAGAAATGGGTATAGGAAATTCCATGTTACATCCACCTGGTATAGGATCTGAAATATATTTTCTTAAAATAAAATCATATGTTCTGAGTAATTTAGAAAATGTATGATGATTTTTGCTACTAATAATTCTGTACTATGATTTAATTACTTTTGACTAACCACTTCCAGAGTAGATTATTCATTAAATTGCAGCCATATGAAATTATAAAAAATATTTAAAAAGTTTTGTAAAAAATACAACTTATTTATTTATAATAAACCACACTTCAATATAGTTTAAGCGGTACAGACATACGAAATTGTTACGTATTTTCAATTTTTGAAACTACATAAGAATGATAGGGGTATCGTCAGGATTGAGACTGGCCTAAGTGCAACAGTATAACACATATGGCTGATGCAATGATCATAATGAGGTCAAATCCTAAATTCAACCTTGATTTGTGTTTTATTTGCAAATTTATTTTTTTCTTAGAAAAAAAAACAATAATTATATGTTAAATTTTGTGTTAAAGAAAAAAATTTATCTAATTTACATCATTTCATACAATCATACAAAAGATTTAATAATACCTTTTTCTTTATATCCATGGACAGTAACAAAAATCTCTAAATCAAATAAGTTTAAATTTTTAATGAAAAATGTATCAATTTTCGGTGTGACCGAACTGTAGAGACCAACATTAGTACCAGAGACAGTTGAACCTTCAATATTACTATTATTGTACAGTGTTATATTATACAAGTGGCTGTGAACTTGAAATATGACAAAGGATATGTTTTTGTTGTTATTTATTATATCTATTTCTATAGTTGATGAACTGTTTATATGCAAGAGATCATTATACATCTCCTTGTTCATGTATGTCACGTCTTTACCAAGAGGTACTGAGATTTTCACATCTGCAACAAAGATCATTTTATCATCTTAAGCGCCTACTATAGAACAATAAGTGAAGAATTTTATTAAAATTATAACTTTAACTTTAATTACACTGAAACACGTTGTTATGAATAACTAAGAGACATTTATTCAATTTGATAAACATAATTAATTAAATTAGGCTTTAGTTAATAGATATTGTAAAAACTTACTTTGTGTACCCACAGCTCCAGCACAGTAAATAACTATAAACGAAACTATTAAAATAGACACGACGACACGGGAAAACATTTTTAACACTGTTACAAGCAAAAGCACAATTTGTTATAATATAACTTATTTTTTCCCAGCAAAACGTTTACATTTTCCTCCTCATTTCCTTATTTTGAAATGTCAAAATCAGCTGTTCAAAACACTTTTCCAACATAAATATTGATCTGGTTTCGTTTTATTCTGCACGGCTTAAGAATGGGGCATTAAGTATTAGTCAGACAATACTAAAATGGATAATAACGCAAATTATGGAACAATGAACTGCATTGTGAGATAATAAATCAAGAAAAAACAATTTCTTATTTTATTTATGAACTGACTGACTCTGGGTTACAATAAAGTCAAAGACCGTCCCTGTAAAACTAAATAAGAAATCTCTTGTTAAAGAAATAAGGTAGAAAATCACGTAGAAACAAAAAAAATGTATTAACGCCACCTGACGGTACGAACATGGTGAACGAATGAATGGCTAGCTAAAGTGAGAACGAATTATGTTTAACCTTACTCTAATAGTATTACTTTAGAACATTTTGCTTTTTTACTCTTTTGGTTTATATTTTTTTTTGTTATTTTGTTGTTCTTTTGGTTTATGAATAAAATTAAGTAGAGATGCTAATCCCAATTTTGTTGTAATGTCTAATCATCATATGAACCAGAAATAAATCATCCGATATAAAAGTTATTTCTACATAAACTTCTGATTTTTAAAGGTGTTGTACCTGTAAACATCCACCAATCCATATTGAACTAAGTGAACTGTGATATTTACTTCACTTCTGTCATTAATAATAAATCTGGGCCAAGAGACTAATATAAGGAAATATAAAATAAATTTATCTTCGATATTTAAACCCACATAATTGTTGGTGTTTACAAAGATCATATACGTTTATAACTTTTGTAGTAATTAGGTTTCTAAATATGTTTTAAGACATTAACTTTTTATTTATTTTAAGTTAACGATACGTATCATCGTTCAGTGCTTACTATTCTGACAGGAACGAATGCGAGCGATCGATTTCGCCACCAGCCGCTAGAGCGCACTCACGTCAAAATCCACAAATTCACAAACATGGCGGCGCGATCAATGAAGTTGTAATGTGTAGAGTGAAGTCTAGTGTAAAAAGTTGAAATGATTGCAAATTGTGTTGTTTTTGTGTGTGATATTAACCATTAATGGGACATGGGGCGGGGCCAGGAGCTGCTAGATGCCGCCCGCAATGGCGATAGGAAAACTGTGGAGAGAATACTTGGTCAAATAACTAAAAGGAGTGGTCCTTTTACTAGGTGAGCCCTTTTCATGTAATTAATATGTACGCAAATTAGAAGGAGTTATTATATAATGTTGCTTTGTGTATAAATCGCTGTATGATTCTTTTTATTTACCTGAAACTATTGACATATTTATCATTTAAGATGATCAACAATAGATCATTGTTATCGGCTTCAATTTTTTTTGTAATGTTTATTTGCTTATCAGTCAATTTTTGATCGATCCCAGCAGTATAGTTTGTGAGTAAAAAAAGCTGATCATAAGATGATGTTTATTGATAAAGCCGGTTTAATTATAGGTATCAATTAATTCCTGACAAGGTCAATTACTATGGGTTCATAACTAGTAGAAACAGTCACGAAATGACGTCCACAATAAATTTTATGGGTCAAGGGTTTCAAAGGGGCCACCCAAACTATTATATGCAGTCCTATTTAAGTCTTTAAAAAAACTGATCATATAAAAATATAACGAAAGAACTTTATTACTGCTCTGAATTTATTGAATATTTTGTTGAGGGTTTTAAGAGTGTACATTTAATATTACTATATAAATAAATAATACTTAGTAGTTTTGTTTTTAGAAATGTTTGAATCAATTTTGGCTATCAATAATGACTTATTTTATTTAAATATATAATTCATATTTTAATAAAAGTAAGATGCTATTGATCTCTTTGTCACATAGATTAAATTAGATGAATCAAAATAATTTTGAGTGTTCTTAAATGTTATGTAAATATTTAAGAGAATAAAAAAGAAATGTACATTGTACAAAGAAAAAAGTTTTTTTTGATTTAATTAAAAATATACTGGATCTGGATGGACCTACCTGCTATGTTAGGTTGCCTCATTTTGCCATGTGTATATTTAGCTAAACTTTTGATATGTGGAAAACAATATTTTATGGTGTAATAATAAAACTAACTGACTGACTCAGATGTGTGGCTAATACTATCTGTTTAGTTACTGTAACAATAGAAAATGGTACCTTAAATAAGTTATTTAAAATAATTTTAAGTATATTAAATTCTACACATTTTTCCATTGTCTATCTTTTAGATGCCTGTGATAGATTTTCATCAACTTCTAAAATTATCTTATATTAATTTCTTGAATTTAAAGTAAAGACACAATTGAAATTACACTAAAATTAATACATTGTGCTGCACTGGATCAATAACACAAGTCAACACGAATTTTGAGTCTGAGTTCTGTACCTCTGATTTTGATTACTTATGCCTAACTAATTAAAGAAAAAAAAATTTTATCTAATAAAGTTTGCTTTTGTAGTTACTAAAACGAAATTTTAATTTTTATGAAAAAGCTCTATTTCTTAATTTCAATTATATGTAAAAGGAAAACAGTTTTGAATTCACATATTTTTATTGACTTTAATTATACAAGACGGCATAAATAAACCCACAAATACAAAAAAGAATACAAAAAAGACTTTAAAAATGAACAGATTTGGTATTTCTTCTGTGTAAGTTGGGACTTTTTCGTATGAGCCCCCAAATGTAGTCACCCATCATATTTTCCTTATATTGTCCTTGATAACGCTTTTCGAAGTTCATTATATCCTGGTGGAAACGTTCCCCTTGCTCTTCTGAATATGCACCTAAGTTGTCTTTAAATCTATCCAAATGAGCATGTAGCATGTGGACTTTCAAAGACATTCTGCAACCCATAACTTTGAAGTTGTGAAGCATATCAGTAATAAGCTCCGTGTAATTTTCTGCCTTTCTATTGCCAAGAAAGCCATGAATCACTGCTTTAAGGCTGAGCCACGCTTGTTTTTCGTGCGTAATGAGGAGCTGTAGGAATTGTTCACTGGCCATTATTTTCTTTATTTGTGGACCGATGAAAATACCAGCTTTAATTTTAGCCTCTGACAATTTCGGGAAAAATGATTTTAAATATTGAAAGGCCTCAGAGTCTTGACGCAGAGCCTTTACGAACTGCTTGATCAGACCTAATTTAATGTGCAATGGAGGCATTAAAATATGATCGGGCTTCACGATTGGTTCATTTTTGACATTATGTTGTCCTATTTGAAACTCGCTCCGTTGTGTCCATGAGTGCTGCTGGTAGTGAAGTGCATCGGCTCTACTATCCCATAAGCAAATGTAACACGGATATTTAGTGTACCCGCCTTGCATTCCCATCAGAAATCCAACTATTTTAAAATCCCCTATCACTGGCCAGGCGTACTCTTCATATTTTAAAACTTGAAGCACCATTTTAACGCTCTCGTAATTTTCTTTTAGCATTACAGAATGAGCAAGGGGAAGAGATGGAAATATATTTCCATTATGTAGAAGAACTGCCTTTAAGCTTCTTGTAGAGCTGTCGATGAAAAGACGCCATATATCATGATCTTATATGCAACGGCTCCTAAAAAAACTG
>JACJUM010002279.1:8359997-8371115 GCA_020976665.1 Heortia vitessoides | reverse complement strand
TCATGATCTTATATGCAACGGCTCCTAAAAAAACTGAAAAATACTATAATATTCGTTTTACATTGTGTAAAGGTACAAAAGCAAACTTTATTTTTTATAAATGGAGTTTTTGCTTTTTTTTCGATGTATATAATCAGAAAATATTTACTAAATAACAGACTCAAAGAAAAATATTTTTTTTGTTGACTTGTGTAATCAGTTAATTTTGAATATTAGAACTATGGACTATATCATAGTCTCCTTCATTGTAGACAACCATTTTGGTAAGGTTTTTGGAGCATCAGTTAAACTTATTTAATATTTATTAAGTAATATTTGGTTACTGACATACAAACTTGACTGAAAGAGAGTGGTGGTTTGTCGGAATCAAGGGTTGGCAAATTTATTCGTGAAAATAATATACTAAATCCATTGAATAATCAAAAACGAAGTAATGGAATGAAGAATATTAAAAAGTAAACCTTTTTTTTATTATTTACAAAGTATATTAAATAATGTTAATATTACTATCCTATCCCCATAAATTTTCATAAAGTGCAATTTTTCATAAATGCAAAATACACCTTGAATATTTATATTTTTCTACTATGTTTACTTGATTACTAACTTTTTAAATCTTTAATCAAAATTAATTTAGGTTAGGGTAAAAAAATGTGAGGTTAATTCTTTTGTTTTTTTATGAATATTCTAGTTTTACTCTTCTTAAAATTACTAAATAATTAAATTGTAATATCAAAGGTACATACTTTTATTTAAAACCAGTTATCTATTTAAGGAAGTGGGATAACTTTAACCATTAAAGAGAAGTGTTTGGCTGTGGGCCAGACGCCAATCGATGTTGAGGAACGAGCATTGAACTTTTGTCGGTTTGTCTGTAACAACAAATAGGGTTATCACAGATAGTCCATTCCACGAAAAAGGAAACGGTACTTTTGCTAGGATATCTAACTAGATTGTGGTTCTTTGTTAAAGACGTTTTGTATAGAGCAGGCCACGTCTACCTACCAAATGTGTGGTTTACGTAACTAGGAAAGTGATGCACTGACTACCTTACGCATTATCGATGTGTTTGTATGCACATCATTTCTCAATATTCAGGACGATAAAAATTGGGTGTAGTAAACTGTTAGTTTGGTGCGCCCGTTATTTAAAAGCAATCTGATTGCAAATTGGTTAGGTTGACATTCTGTAAAAATGATTTGTCCGATTTCTTTCCTTGTCCCGATCTACAGAACCCGAGTAGGTTGAGTTTATAGTGAAACCAAGGGTCGTCTACCAAAGCTATTGGGTGCTCAGAGACTAGCCCGATCGCGTGACAGTTCTTGCCAGAGTTCTATGACTCGGTGTCTCTGAAATTAAGGTTTAAATTCGCAGTGGCTTTATGTAGTTAGCTGTAGAGGTGGGGCAATGTTGTGTCTGCCCAGTATTATTCCTATCACCGGGTACTCCACCTCGTGCACACGTTGGTGGGGTTGGTTTACTCTGCCATGAAGCACCTCCGGTGTCGGCACCCGATAGATGCTAACATGAGTGCCTTTTACTTAGTTGACCCAGCAGCTTTTGGAGAACTTGGGGAGATGTACGTAAGTACATCAGGATGTGTACTTAACCGGTCTTGAACGAAGATCAAATTGTGAGTAGTTGATTGTGGTACCTCTCTGGTGAAGAGCGAGTGGATTTCGGTCCACACGGTAAGACCTACCGCGTCGGGTGTTTGCATTAGTATTGGTACCCGAAAGCGCCGTAGGGAGCCGGTTCCCTCCATTTATAATCGTAAAGGTTGGTGATGGGTGAACGCCATAAATATTGCAGGTAGTTTTCTCCATTGAAGACAATAGTTTGTGTCCGATTTCCTTATAGTTCTTAAGTACAAATCACGTATAGCGGCGTATATTGAATGTATACTATGTTGGAGTACATAGCTGCATTTTACTCGGTTATACTTCGATCCCAATTGCACGTAGAAAGTTTACCTTATTAGTAGGTAAACAAATGAAAGTACGTGCTCTAAATTCCAGTTATGTTCATTCTACTCAACACATTTTCGC
Organism: Heortia vitessoides; assembly: GCA_020976665.1. Classification (NCBI taxonomy): domain Eukaryota; kingdom Metazoa; phylum Arthropoda; class Insecta; order Lepidoptera; family Crambidae; genus Heortia; species Heortia vitessoides. The sequence goes on along the minus strand of JACJUM010002279.1, from coordinate 8,369,067 downwards.
AACGATCTTATTTTCAAATTAATGATGTACCAAATATTTCGATAACCACTGGAACTAAGTTCTACCATCAAATATAGTTTTGTTAGCTTTTCTAGAAATAAATCTGTTAATGTTTAAAAACTATAACAAGTAAATATATATATACATATATATTTGGTTCAAGTTAAAAGCAATAGAGATTTTGAACTGTATTATGAAAACGAAAGAGTTGCTTGTAAGGAACAAGTACCAGCACTAACAGATGGCGGAATATCTACCAGTAATAGTGTAGCTTAAATGAAACAGAACAGGGATGGGCAGCAGCATTTCCATTGCGAAGCTACGTTTTGCGATGCTACCACGCTTGTCCGGTGCGGTAAATACTCGTATAGGCAAAACTCCACCCTTTAATGGAGAGGCTTATGCCAGTAGTCGTTTTATGGGTCAATGATGATGATGATGATGAAGGCATATGTCAACTATAGTAGTATTTATGTTTATATGTGGGTAAAAATCAAAATTCAGGTAATTTGTGCAAGGAAACCATTATAGATTAATGGTCGAATTGATTTTGCGAGATTGTTAAACATTTTTATTACTGTCAAATCAAGGGCAGTTTTAATGCAATACTCTATTTTTGGAGCGTATAATACAGGATGAGTGCACAATACGCACACACATATCGTATATTGGGACTGCACTTGATTCAAAATTATTTGGCCGTCAGTTGTGTTTTTCGCAATTTATTATTTTTTTTAAATTATTTTATTGTCAGGTGATGTATGAGATGTAGTGTACATCTCATACATCACCTGACTCCGTGGTATGTCGCTTAAAGCAAAGCGCTTGTTTTACAGACGCCAGACAACAGAGGAATTTCAAATCGTCGATTAAGTTCTAACACCGCGTAAGTCAAAATGTTGACGCTTTGTAACAATTGGGAAAACATTGCTCACGTTTCATAAAATCATTTTAAAACTATTTGCTTGTACATTTAGTTAGTGCAAAATAGATTTCGTTTAAACAATTCCGGTATAAAACGTTTCCTGCAGCGTTAGAAATGTAATATCGTCTTAAGCCCAATTTAACTATTAGGTTGCCAATTTTGACATACGCGGTCTTAGAACTTAAGCAACTAAATGTGCTACTGAAATACATATATTTTACATAAGATAGGATCACTACCATTTGCGCCACCGGGCCCGTCAATGATGCATTGACATCGTCAACTTGTTTTAGTATATGAATACAGCAATGCATTCAATTTTATTTAATAGTAGAGTCATCACTTCTTCTAGATGTATATTGCTAGCGAGTATAAATTAGCTTCCTTTATATTCAGAACCTTAGACTTTAAATTTATATTCGAGCTTGTATTAGATCAAATGGTCTCTGGCAAATGCCAGCTCAGTACTATTATTTATTTCTTATTTTAATAACAAAATGGCTTCGATCATGCCATGAATGTTTAATGTATAATGTTTAGAGATTTTTTTACATAAACACTGAAAACGTGACGTGCTTGTGCGATTAAATCACTTAATGGGATTTATCAGGTTGACCTATATTGGTACCGAACGAATATTAATTGGTGGTCGATTATGGTAATATGTAAAGTTCATTAAATATCTACTAAAACGAGCCATTTCTCTCTTAAGGTTGTCGTTAATATTTTAGACTATAAACATCCCAAAGAAACTGAAAACTTTCTTGCAGATTTTGCGAACAGCCACCCATTTGCGCATAAATACGTTCGTTGCCTAGATCGTAAAATTTTTATTGGTTCTCTTGCGGGGACAGTATTAACAACAGCACATTTGAAATTCTCGATAAAATGGCATGATAAGTTACGTATCAAATGAGATTGAAGAAATGCGATGAGGATATTTTTATATACCTTTAAATTGGAAAATAACACACGGAACGGGTGTTGCTTATAGACGTTCGTTTCGCATCGTCTACCTTATGACCTGAAGGTACTATGTCGCAATACCTAGTAATCACACGGTATCTCTTCATCCTTTAAACCGAAGCATGCTCTTTTGCGGTAGAAACAGGTGAGTGAGGGTGAGGTGCCCGTGCAAATAAATGACTTGTGAAGGTAGGTTGACTTTCGATTACTGTTAACACTATATTTCATCGAAAATATATATATGTGTCATTTTATATATTATATTAGTTATATACGATGGTTATTTATTAGAACCATCGCTATTGCATTAATACATCTTTTGAGGTTAATTTTTGTTGCGATTGTGGCGCCATGTTTATCGGCCTTCTTATCTAGCGCCACGTCGTTGTGGTTAGTATTAAATGTTAAGTTTTTTTTTTCTATGGGACAGGTAAAGGTTTTTGTTTCAGACAGCCGGTGGAATTTGATCCTTTGAGGCTGCGCTAGCGTTGAGTTAGGTAAATTTTTTAGAATGTAATCATGCCATTTATGTAGAACGTATTCTCAAACCGTACCTATAATTATATCATGGCATCGATAGTTAATTAATTGATCTGTTGTGTCATTGTTGTGGTGCATTGGACAAATTGACATCGTAGAGCAAGTTTCATTCTCATTCGGGATAAGTCTCAATTGCTATTTTCCATAACGTTCTTTGATTTAGTTCCAATTAAGAACCGCTTTTGAAACCACTCTTATTTCCTGTAGTAATAATCATAACAACGTTTAAACTTGTCTCGTATATAGATCATGTACAATTATTTTTGAAAGTGAAAACATTTTGATAAATCTCGATTAAGTTTCGATTTCAACGGTACATTCCATTCGAGGAACCGGTTGTTTAGTATTTGCATTAATTGTAAACTAACCATACAATTCCTGTAACACTGTTTATTTTTGGATCTCATAACAATGATCGCATAACTGCATCAGAATGTGTACCAAAATCGTTATAGAAATAAAGAATTAAAATATATTAAGTCTCGTTGATAAAAACAACAACGCTGTAAACCTTGCACGAATCAAAAAAGTCTAGGCAATAAACCGAAACAGTGCAATGCCCTAAGACTAACTCAATCGTGTTTAAAACCGCCACTATTCAACCGGCATTGAATACAATAAAAAACCTCTTCATTTTCCTAAAATGTTAATTACGAACTTGACACATCTGACTAAAATAAGTACTTTGGCCTAAAGAAGACGTGGTTCAGTAGTTAGCGATCTAGTTCGCTCGCTTGGCGCCAAAAACAGTTATGCGAAAAAGTGCCGCAATAAAAAAAAAAGCTCTAAGTGAAGCGACCTGTTGCCTGGTCCTATGATTCATCGGACGTGGTTTCGTTAGTCACTGACCAACGCTTAGACGTTTCGTTTCTCCTGTGAATATTTCAAAGCCAATATTTGAACGGAGAACATGTCGCCGATAAGCTAAATCGATTTTTTATGGTGCTTGTTTAAAATTCCGCGCGAGTTATCAGTGAGTGTGTATACCATCAAGCTGTGACGATAATGAAGTATTGGATGTCATATTTCGACAAAGACGATATGTTTATGAAACTCAAAAGGCGGTTTAGGTATGCTGAATGGTTTATATTAATGCTTTAAAAGGTTTTTTTTATTATATTTAATTACTTGGGGAGGCCAATGTCAAGCAGTGGATGTCCTATAGCTGATTTTTTTTATATAATTAACCGCTCTGGCTTCGCGCGGGTGTAATAAGGATAAAAAATGGTTTATGTGGGTTATCCCTGAGAGATAGACATATACCACCGCGGACTGTTTTGTAAAACTTTTTATGGTGTACTGAACATTATATTGATCTATCTCGTCGGGCTCAGCTAGCGTTAGCAATCTAATCGCAAAAATGTTTATTTACAACATCACGTTAGAAACATCTAAATAACAATGTTTCTCTACTATAATAAGCATGTATTATATATACAAACATTCCTCTTGAATCACTATCTATTAAAAATTCCACATCAAAATCCTTTGCTTAGTTTTAAAGCATACATAGGGACAGACAGGCAGCGGGAAGCGACTTTGTTCAGTCTGAAGTATTTAGTGATAGCACATTAAGAGTGAATCATTTAAACAATAAATTATCCTGGAACAACCATACACTACGTAATATATGACAGACTAGCTTTTGTTCACGGGGACTTTTGCATCCCTGAGGAACTCTTAAAATTTCAATACAAAATTAATATTTCTCTTTGACAGCTGAACTGTGAAGACATCCGCGCCAATTTCATAGAGAAAATATGTCCTGAAAAAGTTTTCGGGTTCAAAGTACGCCTAAGCCTACGTGTTACTCGAGACTATGAATAATATTTGAACCAAGTTCTATACTGATCGATTCAGCCGTGCCGGCATGAAAGATTAACAAACACATCCATATATACAACTTTCCCGTTTATAATACACTTAGTACAAGGATAGTAATAGTAATTAGTCAGGAACAGTTGACTGTATGAACAGTAATGAAGTTGGCTAGTATATTTCAAATGTTTTAAAAATATGCAGAATATTCAAAATATATTGGTATTTAACATTAAGAGATGTTCGGCGCAGATCGATCTCTATACTGTCTACATGTTCCGAACATGTCATAAATAATATTGAGAACCAACAGAAGATCGGTGTCACGCTTGGCCTATGGACAGTTAGCGGCCCATTGACCCACCTGCCTTTGTTCATTGTGATATGTGTATAAAACAACGTCTGCTACGCGTAGGATCTTTTTTAAGAAGCACATTGTTGACTGTTGCATTGTTGCTGCCTGTTATCGATATCTATTGTCTTGCACATTTTAGACACTTCAATGTTTTGGTACGCAGTGGGGTACCGGCAATGACGTGAGGTAAAATAGTGGCATAATACCTCCCTCTGTACAAGGTGTACTACGGGAACCGACAGACAGTGGTATATTTACTCGAAACAGCGTAACTTAAATGTGACAGGGCGGGAATGGGCAGCAGCATTCCCGTTGCAAAGCTACGCTTTGCGATTGCCACCGTGTCTGCCCAGCGCGGCAATTATGAGAAACATTATGTGTATAATGATGATGAATGTTTTGTCTTCCATATTAATTTTTACAAGTAGGCGTTAATTCAAACAAATAATATCATGATTAAGGTCGATCTATCTCGAGCTTTTACAAATCTTTGAAGTTAACAAAAATATACAAATAAAGGGTAACTGAACAATGTACACAGGCGAGATTTAAAAATAAAATTCAACCAGGTTCATTACGCGAGCTGCCATGCTGGTGGTAATAAAGATCCCTTAACACAGAGTTGTTAATAGTGTGTGAGAGACTTAACTAAACATATCAATCAAGACTTATACACACGGTTACAGAACAATTCCAACTTCGAAAGTAAATGTTTATCCGACAAAATATGTCTATTAATTGTGGACTTATTACTATTACGGTTTCTCCCGCGTACTTCTCATTTTCGTGGAGATAAAATATTGTATATTGTCGCTGATATCGTAGTTTCCCATTAGTGAAAAATATGTTTGAAGTGGGTCTATTAGTTATTGAGTTTGTTTGTTACGAACGGACAAAAATATAAATAAAATCTTGAATATATTTACATTTATAGATACACTTTAGGAAGGGATGTTTATGTTGGCTATCTTGACTTTGGAATGGTAAAATATTTTTTAATTTATGCCGAGTAATGTTGGAGTTAAATCGTAACAAACTAACGAAATGCCGTTTCGTGTCTAAAATAACGGTATTAGTTTAGACACGAAAGGTATTTCAAAAAAGATAAAAAGGTAAGGTATTTCAAACATAACCTTAAAACCATGCGTTAGCACCTAAACAAAGGTTGCATTTCGATGTTATATTTAATGAAATCATATTATGTTCAAAAGATAGTCAAGATATTGAGGAAATCCTTAAGCCACTTAATATAACACGAAAGTATGACAATTTTTTAAAATTCAATGACCGAGTTCATGGCGCCTCGCAAAACTATTGGCGATTATTTATTCTCTTGGACTACTTCGCGTATCTTATCTGTTCAACACAGACCTTATCTTAGCTAGAATCCTTACACCTAAATCGGCCTTCTCGTAATTAGTGCATTTGTTTGTCGATACGAAAGGCGCGATGTTTGTGGCGTGTCTCGAAACCTGTTGAATTTGTGTGTTTTCCTATGAGTCACATCTTCTCGGTTCAGTTATATTTGAACTTTCTTCAGATAAACGTCAAAAGGCTATACTGTCACAGCATGGAGGAAAAAACAGTGAAGTGTTGTGGTAACGCGTTCGATTTTTACATGTTCGACGTGAAATATAACCTTCAACGAAGTTGGCTTAAAACAAAGAGATTGAAAATGAAAGTATTTGATGCTGACAGGTGAGTTTATTCAAAAACACTTCAGCCTGTCTCTGGATAATCTAAAATATTGATGCAAAAGCATCGTCTGCTTTGTTTTAAACGTTTTACATATGTTTTTCGTCTGAAATGTTCAATAAATGAATACATATTGTATTGTTTTTTGATTGTGTAAACGAGATAAAGACAATTGTAAGTATTCGGAATTCATTAATTCTAATAGCTTCATGATATTTTTAATTTAGATACGCTCAGATTCGTTCGGATTCTGTAACAAATCCATTTAGTTTTGTCAGTTTTATACGGCATTATTTCTTAGAAAACCCCCAAACGTACCTTCGTCGATTTGTCTTAACCACGTAACTTCCGCTTCGAGGAATATTTCATGCCTAGACGATTTACGATTTGCATTAACGAAATTACTTGCTTTCAAATAATCTACTTTGTTTCGGGTGTATTTAGGTTGAGATTCACTGTTCATCTTGCTTGGGTGTTGGCTATTCCTTTAAACGGCGCGTTCCTTGTAACTTTTTATATTTATTGTGCCTGCCGTAAGCAGTTTGCATTTTTTCATGTCTTATTATTTTTACCAACTCATTTCGATTTTATTAATTAAATTGAATTTACGAGCAACATAAACTTAAAGTTCTTCCAGACAATCAAAAGGCTATTTGAGTTATACTCCTTACTTAAAAGTTGTTTTTGGATGGGTATTTATCCATAAGTATTTATTCATATAGTGATACAGTTACATATCATTCTAAGGAGGCGGCATTAAATAGGACCTTAAAGTTCGTGTTTATAATGTGAATGGTGTCCGTTGTCGTATGAAGTTCGTTGACATTGGCGGTACCGTGTCAAGGCCGGATTGATCAAACCGCGTTTAACAAGTATGTTTTGGTGATCCGTTTGGTGATGTAACTAAAGCGGCGGGATCGGCTCTTGCACCAACCAATAATTATATTTATTACTTATTAGATCGGTACCGGCGGGGTAGAAATGAAAATAAATTAAATACTAAAACTATATAGTCTTTGTAACAATAAACTTACATACCATATAACCAATATACCATAAATAAAATACAACTTTATTTTTATTGTATTTACAAAATACATATTTAAATAAATAAATATTTTCTTTACTTAGTTAAAAATGCATGTCAATAAATTAAGAAGTCATAAATATACAGCATAAAACCAAACGGTTTGGAGTAATAGTTAAATTGGAGTTAGGACACTATCTGTGTTACTTCGTAGTTTGTTGATTTGCATTAAATTGTTGTATGCTTAATGGTCAAACGCGACCAAACCAGACTAAACCAGACTTGGCTCGACTTTCGGATCGGATATTTGGTATTTCCATTTCAGTTTCGTCATATGCACAGTAAAATACACGTTTGGAAGATAATATGAAGTAAAATACTACGTATATCTGTCGGGTATTTTTTGCGAGGTGTAGGTATTTATAGCACTCTACCTGTGTATTGATGGATTCTGGTCTTGTTTCTTCGGAAATGTATGTTTTATGCTTTTTTATTTATTGATGGTTGATTTTTTTACTTGGGGGAAATGGGAATGTATGGTGGCTGTCAATTAACTCGGGAACCTGCATTCTGCCTGCGATACTGTTCGCAAATTTGTTAGACATGTCGCGTCCCGCTGGAATTTTTCCGATGTCAAAGAAGTTTGGTCAAAAAGCGAAAACAACTAAAAAGCAGACAGATATGCATACAGACAAACTCACATTTACATTATAAGTACAGATTATTTCTAACCAATAACCAATGTCGGTCAAATTTTAGTCGGAGAAGTTGAGATTGATACTTTGTTTTAATTTATATAAATAAAAAAGTTGAAGATGCTGTAGAAATATTTCTTCATCATCATCATCATTAATAACGGTAAAACATCCATTGATGGGCAAATATCACCCCAAGAAGGAAGGGGGCAATTGCCAAGCGGGCAGGCATGTGCAAGCGGGCAATCGCAGAGGGTAGCTTCGCGACAAGAAAGCTGCTGTCTATCCCCGTCGTGTTTCATTTGAGCTACGTTACGCTTACGAACTCTCTGGTGTGTATACCGCCATCAGTCGTCTTCCGACAGGAGGATATATTTTCCTACTCTAAATGATGTTTGGCTATTTCTAATTATGAAACAGACAGATTATATCAACGAAACTAAGTGATAAGAAATTCGTATCCGTATTTAAATATTTATTATTTCATTGTTTCAGTTTGCGAAGAGGTGCTGGCGTCAACGTACAGGACGATAACGGGTACACTCCACTGCATCACGCTTGTCTGAATGGACACAAGTAAGTCTATCCAGCTTATAATCATGCTAAATTTTAAGTTTTTGAACGTCTACATAATTGTGTCTTGAAAACGGTTGTCGCCGAACCCAAAATGTTGAACCAATCATGTGAAATAAACCTCGTTTTAAAGGCATTAATAATGCAGATGATAGTTAATTTTAAATTTTAAAAATGTCAACCAATCTATGTTAGGAAGTACGTCCCTGCCTTATATATATAATTATAATCCTAACATAATCTCCAGAATTTCTATGTTAATTATATACACTCTGGATGAAAACATGCTCAAACTGAAAGCCTTTATAAAATATATAATAATATAGATATCGGTTAAATGTTTTTTGCGTGCACGTTATAAAAATTAATATTTGTTCAGTTTACTAAGAAGCCATAAATACAAAGTCGCCCTTGAATGATAGCTAAGGGTCCCGTTTCGATCTCGCAAGTCCTGTGGGGGGGGGGGGGGGGGGGGG
>JACJUM010002279.1:8332403-8359897 GCA_020976665.1 Heortia vitessoides | reverse complement strand
AACATTACTTATACATAGTTCTAAAATCTTCTTTATTTACTTTGTCCTAAAATCAAGCCAGACTATTATTTAAGTTTCTCTTTCCAGGGAAATAGTCAGGTTGCTGCTGTCGGTCGACGCGTCGCCATGTATTGTGGACAAAAAAGGAGCCACCCCGCTCCATCTAGCGGCGTGGAAGGGCGATTCCAGTGTTGTGGGGATGCTGCTTGCTCACAAGAACCCGCCCGTTAATATAGACCAGAAGGTTGGTTGTGTGATCTGGACAATATATCTTGGTTTCCTTAGTCCTGTATAATCTGTTTTGAAAAAAAATGCTTTGACAAATATATATAAAACAGCTTTGTTATGTCAATAGTAATCTTCACTGGTAATAAAATAAAGTTTTACATGTTATAAATATTGTTTATTTATTGTTCCACATTAGTCACCGGTTCTAACTGATTCGCTAAAGGCATTTTCCTCGTATTCAGACCTCGGACCACGAGACAGCTTTGCTCATCGCCGCCCACTTTGGGTATGCCGATGTGGTCGCCCAGTTGATGGAAAAAGGTGCTGACGTCACCGCGAGGAACATCAAGAGCGAGAGCGCCTTGGATCTTGCTTGTCAGTATGGCAGGTTAGTAATCACGTACCTATTTGATTAATTGATAGCTTGAATTCTAGGACGCGATTTGTACTTTTATTGGCTTGAAAGCTAGTTATTACAAATGCATATTTATAAAATCTATAGCCACTAAATCATAAGTTATGCTGCAAGCCACACTTGACTCTATACTCGTTTTTGAACGATTTTTAAACTAAGAACTTTGCTCAACTCTGCCAACTAGTGGCCTGCTCGTTTGCGATTAGGGTTGCCAGCTTTAAAAAGTGTGCTTAAATCCTCTTTAGCGGCGAATGGTTGTATGTGCGTAAGAACATGTTACTCCAAAAGAAACTTTAAATTATCAGTTTTCTTAAGCTTGAATATGTATGTAACTCTCTGTTATGGATGTTAAAAGTAAATAAGTAATTCCTCAAGGAATGACTTATATTTTCCTGGTTTGATAACTTGTCAAACAACTACTTAATGTATGTAAATTAAGTAATTGTTTGACGTAGAGGGAACAAGTATAATTCCACGCCCGAATATGTTCTTCAATTAAAGATTTGTGACTGTCTAATGTCAAATAACAGCTTACATTCAAAAGAAAAATTTTTTTTTTCTTATCTACGAAATTGATGAACCAATTTAGGCGAGAATATCAACAGCCGAATATAAACAACTTACAAAAATATTTTTAAATTGTGACTTAAATTCCATTTAATTGCAAAATTATAAAGAAAATGCAAACCAGGACCAACTAGGTAATAACTAAATAGATTTCTTGTTTTAAACGCGATTACATAATAATTTTTCCACTCTTATACAGATACCTAATAGGAACAGATTTTTTTTCTGTTTATATTTCCTAATGTGTCGTTCCTTGGGGTGACGGCAGAGTAGGGTAGCACCCCCCCCCTGTACTAGTCAGAGGTATCGGAACCGATAAGTAGCGTAAATGCAACATGGCTAGTATGGGCAATAGCAGAATGTTATCTTGGAATTGCGATAGACACCACGTCCTCATATTGCAATAATTATAGGCAACTTGCACAGATCTAGGGCCAACTGTGGAAATTCTACTTTAAAATAATTTCACAACTACGAAGCGATTTTTTTTAAACCCACTTTACAAGCCTGCTTATTTAGGTGACAAATGATACATATGTTATACCATTTCTTCAAGGTGAAAATTACCTCCCACATAAGGATGAAGTAGTTTAAAATACATTAACGGCTAGGCCAAATATAGGCTAGATTCACTTAGAAACCGTGTCAAAGACGGGATGTACTTGAAACATTAAATGGATCGTGTTCTGTTATTTATTGCTAGCGGGTAGAGGCTCACTTTTGCTTCGCTCGAGATTTTATATTAAATTTAATAATTGATTTAGCTTGGAAGCTTTAAAACTTAGTTATATTTATCACTTTTTATTTTGTACTAGCTGACCCGACAGACGTTGTCCTGTCTTAACGATGTCTATTTAATTCGAATTGGTATAATTAGGAGACAATAATATACATTTTGTTTAATAAAATTACATTGATGAAAAAAACAAGTGTATTTATATTATTAGATTTATTCTAATGCTTTATGATATACAATAGTCTTAGTTTTTTTCTTGTGCGTATATCAATAGTTTTGGACAATATAAACTTTTTTAATCTAACATTATAACATTTGACATGGAATAATAATATATATATAGGACCTATAACGTCTGTCGGGTCAGCTAGTATTATATGGTTTAATTATATATTTTTTGATTTTTTTCTTTTATAAGAACCATCTCCTGACAATGAAACAAAAAATTGTGAAATCGGTCCAGCCGTGCACGCTAGCTTTAGGTTTTGCTTTAGCTAGATATAGCTAGCAAAACCTCATAAAAATATTACATTTATTCTATTAAGTCAGTAAAGACCAAAAATGGCTGATATTATTAAGCCAATACAGCTACTCATTTTTTTTATAAATTAACTCGCGCGTCGTTTAGAACTTGTGTTACGACATCAGAAAACAGAGGAATCACATTATTTATAATACATATTTAATACATATTTAATACTCAGTAATCATAACTTTCTTAATTTTAATTGCAGTTTACTTAATTAATATATTTTATTTTAACGTTGCGGTTATATCCCGTTTACTCTTGGAAACGGTTGCCAAAAGGTAACCAACAGCCAGTTTGATTATTCCTATAATATTTTATAAAATGTTCTGGTCACAAAAATCGCATGAACCTACCACTTCCATCTCAAAAGTACCGACCCGGTACTTTGGTGTGATACCTGGAAACCTAAATTCCACGAATTTCAAAAGATTGCACACAAAATATTTCGCCTTAGCTTTACTGTGAAAGTTATATTAAGTACCTAAATGTCGCCAAAAGACTAGTCAAGCGACAAAGAGGTCTAAACTTAGGGCGCCTTTTGATCTGCGCACTGCTACGGAAACTTGGGGAAAATTGAATTTACCGACGAACTATGAGGCCAACCTCTTTTCAACTCTCAAGTTTGATGTTTTAATACGTGATTAGAGAATGTTTTAGGTATAGGTTTGGGTTTATAATATAACATTATATCTTTATATAAAAATATGTCGGAATGTCCACACGGAAATTTCACTTAATATCGGATCCCGTATAATTTAGCCTATGTCTTTCATGGGTACTACGCACATGCCAAATTTCATTAAAAATCGGCGGTTCACCGGTGAAGCCGTCAAAGTCTAACAAGCGTAATTTATGAAAGTCGTATTGTTTCTGAGTTGGTAAATTATATATAGATATATAATTATATATGGCTATTTGTGGTTAGTGGAGTTTGGAACGGTTACTCAATGAATAATCGATCGCCACCACCCAGGATAAACATTTACTTGATAAACATTTGTGTTTGTTCTGTGCCCCGACGTGTCAGTGTTATATGCCAGTGTGTCCAGTGTTATATATTTCAGTATTATATTTAATTTTTCTCTGTTGTCCGCAATATCTGTAACACAAGTGATATAAGCTCTCGGAATTTATGCATTAGAAATTATGCAAATTTATTATTTTGTTTTTAATATGTTTCAGAAAGTTTACAAACATCGTTAGTTGATAATCCCTACTAATATTATGACATTATAAATGCGAAAGTAACTCTGTTTATCTGTCTGTTACGCTTTCCCGCTTAAACTTCTCAACCGATTTTGATGAAATTTGGCACAGACAATCTTTAGACCCTGAGAAAGGACATAGGCTATTTATTAATTCGAAATAAGGGTTATCAAGGGTCAAAAAGGGGGATGAAAAGTTGTATTATATTATCGGTAATTTTAGAGCTAGAAACTAGAAACTTATTTTTCAGGTCATTGATTCGATATAAATAAACATGACATTCAAATTTTATCTAAGTTAAGGTAAAGAGGTATGTTACCCAAAAAAAACTATTTCATGCGGACTAAGCGGCAATCTCAGCTAGTAACTTAATATTTTTCAATAGCTTATGATTTGTCGATCCATGTCAAACCGACAAATTGTGATTTAACATTAGCTCCTTGTTGCTTGTATCCGGTGCGGTCAAAAGATTAAGTAAAAGTCTATATATACGCTTCCCTGATCATGTAAAATGGGATAAATTCGATTCTGAGGTCAAAGTTATAATTTGAAATTTGTAGTCAAATTCACAATTTACATTCTCGCTAGTATCCACTTATTATATATCTGATTGGTCTACCACATGGAGTTCAGTCAGTAGACATACAATTTTTGGTTTTGTTTAGTAGTCCAGGTCAGCTCCAAGTTGTGGTAAACACCGTATTGTGGTCTAAATAGTACGTACAAATTTCCTCTGTTTACAAAAGCTTCTTCACGAATTTGAAGTATGCTTTGTGGTCTTGTCAGGCATTTATGGCGCAGGAAAGCTTGTCGCTTTGCTTGCTTAAATGCTTAAAAAACATTTTTCACTGTAATACGTGTCTACGTGTAGCATGGTTAAAATATTTTGACTGAATTAATAATGCACAAACTGAATCTGGCCCCTTTACTTTCTTTCAGTTTTTGTGATATATATTATTGTCGCTGTGGTTTTTTATATTCATTAAAGTGCAAAACCGTCGATCATAGAAGTTTAAAAGCTAATCGCGTTTTGAAATTCCTTACATTATCAAATATATATATATATTTTTAGCTATTTATTTTTTTAATCTGAAATTTAATCTTTTATACTTTGGTCTTTAATAGTGGGTTTTGTCATCTAATAACTAATAACTATACAATTTTAGGTTATAAGTCAAATAATGTGGAAATATAAGCTTTGATATTACAGTTGTGAATTTTGAATTTTTGAAAAGTTGTGAAACTTAGATGCCCTTTTACCTTCGTCGTCTATTACTTTAAATATTATAAAGTTTACTTTATGTCTTGTTTTTTGCTTGGTCGACAAACGATATACAGTGCGTGTCAAAGCAGCCTATAGATGCTCGTAATATCACCAGCGCGTTGCCAAACTTATGACTCGAAAATATTATGTCTCATTACCCAGTAATTTAACTGTCTCTCCTACCTTTCAAACCGAAAATGTATACAATTTGTCGGTACAAATAGGTAACTAACAGTTGAATGTATTGATAGGTTGGAGACAGTGGAGCACCTACTTCGCACTATGCCCCTCCTAGTGGAGCAGTACAAGCCGCACAACTGCTGTGGCAGGGTCTACTCCTCAACACCCCTGCACAGAGCCAGCAAAAACGGACGCAAGTGAGTACAAACATTCTTTCAGGTCTTTATGTTTATGGAGCTGCCAAGAAAGAGGTTGCATTGATCATTTGTTTGGATTTCCCACTTTCATTATCATCATCGTATTAGCTGCTATCACGTCCACCGTTAGATTAAACCTTTCCAAGGATTATATATAATTTTGGCGTATATTTTGATCTAAATTTGAATGCTGGGCAGTTGAACTCAAATTTATTTATAACTACACATGATGGAATATACCTTTGTGCTGCTGCATTTTGACGCAAGGCAGTACTCAATGAGGATTAGCATATCATGACATAGATTACTTTAATATCATTATCATCATTTAATATAAATTGGTAACATTAAGATAAGTTATTTTTTGTAGCTCTCGTAACGAACCTACAGTAAAACATAATTTTACATCCCGGCAGACTGGGCTTAATGAACTTACTGTTCAAATGACTTTTATGTCCATTTTTAAAATCATTGATTTCATCAAAATCGGTTCATCGGGTAAGCGGACATTACGTAACAAACACGAAAAATCTGTTATTAAACCTTTTCTTTTATTTAATACTCATTATAAATAGTAAAAAAGGTAATCACGTTACAAAACTTTGATATTAATTAGCTCAGTACGTTGCTATGTGAAAGCTTCTTAAGGTTTTTTTACGTCTATCGTTAACCCTTATACATTTTGTCAGTATTTACGTGCGTTTGTATTGAAGAAATCCGTCTGCAACACCTCTGTAGGTCCCTGGCGCGTCGTTATTATTTTATGCTAATGTGAAGGCATGTGTACACGCGCTCCGATCGGCTCATATTCATATTCATTCGTTCGTTATAACGCCCCAATAGCTTTCCTGCCTACGAATTTACGGTAGTGCAAGTTGAAGAGCCACGACGTACGTGGATATGGTGCTTTGGTCATACACAAAAAATGTGTTAAAAAAGCAAAACTATTATAAGTGTCTGTATATGATAAACTTATGGTGTGTTGTATATGGTTTTCGTCAATGGAATGGTTAATTAGAAAGGTTCAGATGTAAAATGATTTATGTAAATTGACGGAAGCATGAAAATGTTGTACACATTGGAAAAATTATGTCGCCTTGCAGCATTATGGGACTCGAAACGAAAAACATGACAAACACTCTTAAAACTAATAAATAAAACTGTAATATATCCTTAAAATAAGTACAGTATTGGCCAGTAACAATTCTAGGTTCCAGATTCGAAGTAATTACAGCGATAGATCTACTAGTCTAAATAGAATTGTCATATTTTGGTAGCACCTGACACACAGGTATCTATGGAAGTTAGAGTTATTCTACCAGCCATTGGACATCCACTGCTGGACATAGGCCACCCCAAGAATGAAGAAATTTTGCCCATA
The DNA here is from genome assembly GCA_020976665.1 of Heortia vitessoides. Taxonomy (NCBI): domain Eukaryota; kingdom Metazoa; phylum Arthropoda; class Insecta; order Lepidoptera; family Crambidae; genus Heortia; species Heortia vitessoides. The sequence continues at coordinate 8,353,194 of JACJUM010002279.1, read as the reverse complement.
ATAAGCAATCGCAGACCACAGCTTTCGCAAAGGTAATACTGCTGCCCATCTCCGGCCTCTATGAGCTACACTATACCGTTTCGGATGAATATGCCGCCATCTATCGGTTCAGGTACAAAGGGAGCACTGTTACTCTGCCGGTACCACACGAATAAACTATTCTGTATTTTGAATTATGACAATAATGTAATTATTATCTAGATTTAAATTACAATTTTACACATTTTTAATTTTAGACTTAGTTTATTTGAGTGAAATTGGAACCGACAAGAGTGTGAAAGTGCCACATCCACACATCTAACATCTCGATTGCCGGTGTGCCAATTTTACGCGCACATTGTCGAAGGGTTAAATTGGCGGCGCGCGGCGTGTGTTGCCGCCTTATGCCTGTTGACGTTACGACGCAAGGCATGGGAGTCAGCGAGGCGACACAGAAAACATTATAATTCCGTTTGATATCTGACTTGCCTCATACACATTTTTTCATTTACATGAGAGAATTAAGAAAACTGAAGCAAATAGTTGTTTTAATGCAATATTTAGCCTTGTTAAATATTTTGCCGTTCTAAATTACTTTAAATTCGTTCGTGTGGCAATAAGTAAGTCCAACGGAAAGCTTAACTTTTTTTTGATCTATTAAGTAACCAATGTGACTCTAGAAAGAAATCTATCTCTGTGCCGAATTTTATTCAAACATCCTAAGATATATAAACAATAAAAAAAATTCTTTCTGCGGGTTAAAAAGATAATAGAAATGGTTTAATTAAGGAAAAATAAATTAAGGGATGTGACGTTCAAGGATAATACAGAACAAACCATAAAACTACCATACTTGTAAAAGAAGAATTAAATGATTAATAAATTTACTAATACTTACTGCAGTTCTTAGAGTTTGACGTAATTCGATACCCAATGTAGGCCCTAAGTGACAAAATAGCCAACCAATGATAAATGAATATTACCTATTATTCACTAATCATCATGAAAAAAAAGAAAATATTTTAGGTCATATATTGTACAGTAGGTCGCGTTTAAAGCAGTTTTATCGTACATAGCAATCTCCACTAGGAAATATTTTGATAGGTATAAATAGAATATAAATAGTATAACTGAATATACTTATAAAGGAATGGAGAATTATTTAAACACACAAATAAATATATACTACTAATATTACATAATAATTTATATAGAAACTCCACCGCTTAACTACTGAACCACCGTGAGGTCTGTCTTGTTATGTTGTCATTATAATACTGAGCAAATTGAGGTTTGTCAGGATTTGATTTGTTGTTACGGGAATTGGAACCGAACACACGATGTGCAATTAGATTAATTGGATATTTTATGTATATGATTATTATACTGATAGTTTAAGGGATTGTGGGGTATCGGCTGGGTAGAATAGTATCTCGTTAGTTAGACGTTAGTAGATCAATATTGTGAAACGAATATTAAGTAAATACAAATTATTTTTTTTAACTTAGTGTAATATAAAAAAAACAAAAAAATAAGAAACAAAGGCGGTACGAAGTTCGCCGTGTCAGCTCGTATATTTATTTCCACAAATGATATTTTAAGTAGGTAATTTATTTGAAATGAAGATTTAAGATAATTAAATATAACACATAAACACATTATGTTTCTTGGACTTAATTTTGGAAACCAGCAGCATTGATTGTATCAAAAACTCAACGCTTGCGTTTGAACCTAATCACGGCGCGTTCGTCAAATTCTTTGTATATGTATTGTAGTTTGTAAATGTTAATTTATTTAATGTTCATTTAACGTAACATGATGTATTTACTTTAATACGTTGGTATAAGTTAGCTTTTATGAATGAAAACGCAACGCGTGTAATACTTTTGTGTTGGCGCGGGTATCGAACACGCGTCACTTGCGTCTGAACCTAATCACGGCGCTGTCCCCAAATTCTTTGCACATTTCAGGTCTTAAATGTTAAGTTCATTGAACGTAACATGGTGTCCACGTACTCTTCATTCTTCATTCCTCATGCGTATATGTAGGCGTTTGTTAATCAACGCGCGCTGCAAACCGCATTGATAATGCTGACTGTCTGCCATTGCAGATTCTTCATGTTTACATGTTTTTGTCGTTTGCATGATAATACAATATCGTTGACCCAATAATAGATCTAATTATGTTTGTTATGTCTCAGTGTACGGTCTATATGGTCTGGAAAGTGTTCGATTGAAAGCGATTATTTATTTATTAGTATATATATTTATACATATACATTCCTATTTGTGTTGAATTCCTTTAAATCCTATTTGTACGCCGAGGGTCGTGGGTTCTATTCCCACCCAGAGCAAATATTTATATGATGATATTTGTGTTTGCTCTGTGTCTGGGTGTTAAATATATATGTTATGCTATGTTTTTTGAATGTGTTGCTAATGGTGTGTTCAATAAAGAATATTATTCTCATACACTCATTAGCAAAAAAACGGGCACCTAAGCAATGAACCATTTTAAATGTTCCTATTGATTTGTTTGATATTTATAGGTAGTTTTACTTTCACGATTTTGTAAATTAATAAGCTAGTAATTGTTTTTGTAAGTATTATCATAAAATTTTGATAAAATTTATGGGATTTAATGCTAAAGTTCACTAGTAGTGTATGCTCGCTAGTAGTGCATATGCTTGTGAAGTAAAAGTTAACAAAGATTTTTGTTTGTTTTTTCTTTATTAAGTATTAGCAGATGAATGTTTAGTATCGAGTGTGACCCCCTCTAGCTGAAATCACAGCTTGAATTCGTCTGGGTATGCTAGCGAGGATATCCCGGATACTTGTTTGTTTGTGGAACACGTTCCCACTCCGCGGTAATCACATTCTTCAGCTCTCTGATGGTCTACGGAGCCGGTCGTACTGATCTCACGTGTCGTTTCAAAATGTTCCAGGCATGCTCTATAGGATTGAGGTCGGGACTTCGAGCTGGCCAACCTAAACGACGAATGCCGACCTCTTGCACATACGTTTCCACATCGCCAGACCGGTGGGCGTGAGCGTTGTCGTCTATAAAAATTGAGTCTTCGCCTAAAGCGGCCAATGTGTGCATGAGGAATCAAAACTTCCGTTATGTATCGATGTCCTGTCAGTGAGCCGTTTTCAATGAAGACTAATTCTGCACGATCAATTGAATTTATTCCTGCCCAAAACATAACAGTGCCCCCACCATAAGGTGTGATTTCTTCAAAACAAGCCTCTGCAAAACGTTCTCTTCGACTTCGTAGCTCTCGCCGACGTCGATCTTCACCGACAGAGATATCCTGGCTTCATCGGAGAACAATACCCTATTCCAGTCTTCTTGAGTCCATGACTCACAATTTAGAGCAAAACTAAGCCTGGCAACTCTTTGCTCACGGAGTAACTTAGGGCCGCGGGCCGGGCGATTACTGCGTATATAAGCCGCGAGAAGCCTCCTCCTGACCGTCCATAGACTAATTTGCACATGTCTTACTTCTTCGAGGTTGTTCTTAAGGTCCACATACGAAGACTTGCGATTTCTCAATGCGTGACTTACAAGAAAACGATCATCCTGTTGTTGGGTACATGGTTTTCTTACAAAACCAGGCCTTATCTCGACGGAGCCGGTGTCTTGATACCGCTGCCAGGTCCTTTGAACGGTCGAGCAACTCACACTTAGCCTCTGAGCCAAGAAGCATTGGCTGTAACCCTCTTCGAGCAGCGCAATAATTTAGGTCGCTTTTACCACTTTCTCTATCATTATTGAGAGAGCTAAAAAGCAATAAATGAAGCTTTGACAATTAAGAATAAGAAATAAATTCATCAAAATTGACTAAAAGTTATGAAAACCGATATTATCTTTTGGAACTTCGCACCAAAAATATAGGATAAAAAGTGGTTTTCTGTAAAAACGAGCTTCAAACGAAAATTTGAATTTAGAACGTACTGTTTTGAATACCACGGCATTTTTAAAACCGGCCAGTAACATGTACAAATGATTGAAATCATTTGGGTACCGTATTTTTTTTAAAGAAGAATTAAAATCCTATAAAATAACCAGTTTCGTGGTTCAGTTAAACATGTTATTCTTTGATTCAGTATAAAAAGGTATCTAATGAATGATCTTTTAAGATCTAATTAAAGCCCATACATAAAATGGCTTGAGAGTTTCACAGCTTTGTTATTGTACGTTATAAAATAAAATTCTAACGGACGAAACGGTTTACGGTTTTTTGTATGGTTAAATTTTAAGCCAGACAATCTGGTCACATGTTGATGACCCTTGGTCATAAGCGAAGTCACAACTTTATTATATAATGACGTACATACATTTATTTACCTATTTTCCATCTTTCTAAGCCATTAATTTCCATTTGAATCGATCTATACATACTTTCCTTTCTTCATCCGCATTTATAATCTCTGCATACACGAGTTAAAAGAAAACGGCAACGAAAAGGCCTTGTCTGAAAACATTTTAATTTGGTCGCAGGCCTGTTAGCCTCTTTCGTAGTATAACGAAAAAGTATCGTCGCCTCGAAGAACATCCTTCGAGGCCGGGGTAGGCTTACCTTCACCTTTTAAAAAGGTACACTTTAGTAATTATATCATCCATAGTATCTTCTTGCCTAAACTATATTAAGATTCAATGTCAAAGTCAACAATATACTTTATTCGAGTAGTATTATAAGGACTTTCGCATTGTTTGTAAAATAATTAAAACAATAATATCTTCAAAATAGTCAGTAAGTATTATAAGTTAATAATACTTATGACCCTGATGATTATATAGGATTATAAGAGTCATCTAACAATCATGGAAATTAGGTTTACCTTAAACTGGTCTGCCGACATCAAACTGATTTCTATTTCAAACTTAATAAAAAGTCATCCATCTCTTATCATGTTTATATAAGTTTCGTACAATTTATTCTGAATAAAATAATACGCAATCACGTTATTTTAAACGGTGTTTTTCATAGGATCAATGTTACGTCAATGCTTCGTCTGTCATATATCAAAAATACAATCAATCTGTCTGTTTTATTATTTGTTGTATTCATTTAAATGTATGAAAATGCTATTGTTAGTTACATGATCTTACATCTTCTACAGGGAAGTTGTACTAGCTTTACTAGCGGCCGGCATAGACCCCAATGTCAGGACTTTCGACGGGACCCCCTTACACGAAGCGGCGTGCTTCGGCAAGGCCTCTGTGGTCCGCATTCTGCTCTCCCGTGGGGCAGACTTGCACGCGTTGAATGGTCGAGGGAAGACTGTTATGCAGCTGTTGGCTGATTACTCCGAAGAGGCCACCAGAAGAGTCAGAAGGGTTATCAGAGGTAAGTGCAATCATAGATATTAAAATGAGTTTTGTTTCGATGAGTTCTGACTTATTGAGTGTTCGGTATTTATTATTACTTCCAAATCTTAGTTTGATATGTTTACTTTTTCTGTCTTTGGAATAAATTTCAACCAGTGTTACTAGTTCCTAGGATTATGTAGGTTGTAGTGGTCGTGTTAAAATTGTTAAAACAATATTAAGGTCTACATCCGGGTTCTACAACCCCGGATGTAACAAACGAAGGTTGTATGCCCCGCATTCACAAGAGTGCACATATTCTGGTACACACTCGATCTATATCTTAACCAAACTTCAAATAAAAAAAAACAAATGTCATTTTCATGATAAGATGAACCAAAATGTTCACATTACGTCTTACTCATTGCTTTTTTTAAATAGTAACTGAGCTCAAGTAGACATGATATTTTTTAAGATAATTAAGAGATGGTAAGTAATTCAACGAAAAATGTACAGAAAATTATAGTTTGGTTAGATAGGTTTTGATCTTTTTCTATTTTTATATTTTTTTAGTCGTATCGTAAAGACTTGTTGGAGTTATCATTGTATTGTGTTAGTTTTTTGGAAAATTTAAACACCGATATTGGTGCATTCAATTTAGAAAATATTTAAAAACTAATTATATATACAAGTAAATATGCTTAAATTGTGTTTATAACTTTGAATTCCTCAATTAAATTAGCAATCACGTCAGCAATTAATGAGTTATAAACTATTTTGTTATTGAGCTTCTAATTGCAGATTTTTTTTTAAGATTTGTATGATAAAGTTTTCTTTTATAATATTTTCAAATTTACTAGAAATTAATTTTATTCTATTATATTGAGTGGTCACAATCTATGTGCCAAAGTGAAGATGTGGCCTAAGTGAAAACACGTAATCTTGAGGTTATGCTTTGTTTGAAGAAAGCCTGCATATTTATACATAGATTTTTATTATAGAAACGTGGTTTTTCCTAGCCCCAGCCACATTAGGAACAAATGTAAGATTAATGTACATTCAAAAGTTTGTGACGCGGTTAGTCATCGACTCTATCCGCGAGAGTTGATAATAATACTGGCATGACGAATTCTCTCATAATAACCAGTTATCTAGAATATTTATCGGACGATAAACAACGCTAGCGCAGTTTGTGGGTTTTATTTTCTGCGAGTAGACGTTGGGTGGTGTTGACTTGTTTTAAAGAATATAACTTGATAAGTGTATATGTCAATTGGTGTGCGTTTGTTACCACCGTGTGAATACGAATTCCACTTTATTAAAATGGGTATGTTTCTATTCTGCTGATTTACCAGGTCTGTGGGTATTATTTTGATAGTTTCATCTCTTGCAACGTATTCATAAACACTGCTTATTGTGATTCCTCTCATTTTTTACTGATATTGGGTATGAAAATATAATTCCTTTTTTTAAATTTATTTTTTTATTTGGTAATTCTCTTCTTGATTACCATTTGATGTAGGTACGTTAAAATTATTATTAATTAATTTACCTGCAATATATATAAATATTTAATATTAATGCAGTCACGTCATGAAAACTGAATTAGCTATATTTCTATTATAATATTGTTATTAATTAATTATTAGGAATCGTGCTTAGCATTTATCGTAAATAATTTTATAAGACTTATTTATATTCAGTTAAAACTACTATACCTACTTAAAATAGTATTTCCGAAATTATGTTGCATATTTCATAAAATTGTTATTTTCCTTTTCTATTACTTATAAGTAGTATACATGAGGTAGACTTCTAGTGTAGAGTAATATACAAAAGTCGTCTGTCTGCATTGGTACCTATTTCTACTGCCAAAAAGCAGTGTTTTCATTGCTTTGTTCCTGTTTGTAGGGTTAGAGAAGCAGTAACATTACTGGGTAAATGTGACATAGTATCTTAAGTTCACAGAGTTGACGACACTCTAGTGATATCCTTGTGATGACAAGAACTCTATAGGCTGTGATCACGTTTACCATAAAGCGAACCGCATGCGTTTTTGCTCACTTTATTCATACTATAAAAGAAAATATTGTAGACTTTTGTTTAACATGCATTTTGTACTATTGTGTAAAATAGTAATTAATACATATTGCCTGTTGCAGATCATGAAACCCACTCTAGAGTGACGTATGAGAGTGAAGAAGACCTACCCCCTTTCCCAGTCCAAGACAACAGCCCCACCGGCTACCCGCCCCCCAGCTTTGTGTAAGTCACAGTATTATGTATTAGTTATTTAATCTGTTAATTAGCTTCCAATTTTGAGTTCTAGTCACGTCAATTTCACGGTTTATAGTTTATGGTCTTTCTAAAGCTCAATCTCGTATTTAAATATATCTACTGCTGCTGAGAAATGGTATAAGCAAGTGCTAGTATACGAAAATAGAAAGTAGCCTTAAACCAGTTGCGTCGCTGATATTATCAAAGAAAATAACTGTTTTAGTAAATTGTGAATCTAATCGATTCGTTTGTTTATATATCAAATATCGATCGTAGATCATAATATTATATGCTTTACCACGATTTTAATCGCATTTTTGTGTATGACTTTAAAAGTCAAACTTACATAACAACTTTGCATATATTTTTTATGATACATTAAAATAGTTATATTAAATCGTAAGATTTTATGTATTTCCATTATAGAAGTCTCTACTAATTCTTATTGCTGAGTAAAATGACGATGTTTCCATCAAGCCAGCTTTGATTACTTAACATTATATATACTTTGAAAACTTACTGTAGTTACATGTTATCTTTATCAGTTACGATTTTGTGAGAGTTTCAGCAGGGTTATGGACAGTTAAATAATTCTCTACATTATTTATAATAATTAATTTAATTATTTTGTAGATTATTATGTTGATATAAAAAGTTTTTAAAGCATTAATTATTATAACTTATGGTGGCGGGTGCAACTGGAAATTTTGTTTGATTAAACGTATGCGACGATCAAGCAAAATTTCTGGTGGTGACGAGATGCATGTGTTCGTTCATTAAAAAAATGAGAACTGTCTATTTAATTATTCTGATCATTTGAGTTCATTCAATCGCATAACATAATTTGTTGTTTAGCTGCAATGGTGAATGTTTTTCTCGTAGCATATAATATTGATCTAATTTACATTTATATTCTATCACTCTTAAGTTATCGCAAAACATTCCCTTATTATTTAAACTTTCTGCATTTAATACAACAGGGCATCTTGTAAAGCGTTATGTTTTTCTTTTATTTAAGCTTTGCTTTTTTGAAACATTAACACTGACTAACATTAAAGGGGACATCTCTTTGACGTCATTTAAAAATGTTCGTTGGATTGTGATAGCCCGGTTTACCAGACGACTTGTGGTCTCTAAACGAAATGGGGTGCGGTAAAGGAAGCTCCCCTGTAATTACTTGAAGATCCTCCGCTAGGGAACTCCTAAACATTCGGTTTTAATTGGAGTGCCGGCTCAATTACGACACACGCCGTGTCTCACCTTTGAACTATGATTGCTATCTTGGATACGCTCTTTTCGTACAGATTCCACTTTTCAAAAGCATTGCGTCCTTTATGTCAAATTCTCTAAAGTCTGACCTTAATGAGCGTCGAAATCGAGAGTATCACAAATAATTATTTGTTTCGAACGCCTTCGATAAAGGACTAACGACTCTTATGTGATAATTCTTTTGTCTTAACGATAACATATGTATATTCAGCTTGTTTGTACCGCTCATATTTTCATTCATAAAGTAAGATGTCCGTTTCGCTGCAATAAAAATAGTAGTATGTACGTTTCCTCGCAGAATAGACGCAAAACAAAAACTTTGAATGCGAGACCTCATTAAAATCTTCCGTCCTTTGGTTTTGAGGAGACGGCCAGGTAGGTGGGCCGCTTCCAAGAAGATGCCTGCCATGATCTCCTTTGATGGCGAGCAAAAGGCTCAGTCTAAGAGCTCTTGTGAATAAAATTATCCCTGCGGACGCCTAAAGATAAACATAATTGAGAAACATTAAAAAACCGTAATCGAACCGCATGACAGGGAATATAAATTTAATGAACATTACAAAAGAAAACGGTTTTATTCGATTTCACTGATATGATCCCAAATTAATTATAATATATTTTTATTTAAATTTTACAGGTGTGATGTTTTGTTCGATACTGGTGCGCTATCGCTTAGCACTAAAACCGATGCTTCTTTGTCTAACATCCACAATTATTGCAATAATAACGTTTCTAATCATGATAACCAAAGGCATTATTATTCTTTATCACCATCTTTAACAAAATATATAATTGGAGATGTAAATACTCGGTCTTCTTCATTCAGTTCTGCCTTAAAAAACAATCTTCGTTTTCAAGCAGAAGTTACTACCGAACCTTTTGACAGTGAACATCATGCTATTTATGAGAATCAAGAAAATATTAATAGCAACAGAGAAAAAAGTAATGTACTACCAATGGACACTAAAATTAATACATGGTCTTTTCCATCTGGTACACCTATAAGCGTTTATCATGATAGTCCCAATCAATCAACAGTAATTGAAGGCGCTGTGGATGTACAAATATACGCGAATAACGAAAACATTGATATAAATACGTTAAATTCTGATAATGACACGGATGATAAAAATGTTTTATTTTATGAAAACATTAAGACAAACAACTATCGTAAAGGCATCCCTAATGATAATTTGCAACGGGAACTTGCAAGTGAACTAGCTAAGTTTTTGAAAGTAGACGAAGAAAAGGCAGATACCGACACAGTTTTGTTGTCCAAGAAAAAAGTTAAGCCGAAACCACCACCTAAACCAACTAAACCGAAAAAGGATGCTTGGAGCTCGATTAATACAGAGGCCTCGTCGCAATCTGATTTAAATATTATTAGCCAAATGAGTAAATCAGTCTGCCAAAGTAAATTTACTGATAATCTGAAAAAATGCAATAGCTTGCCTAAGGGAAATGCATATTTGTCGACAAAAGATTCTCTAATATTAGAGAATTCGGATCCCAAACATTCTACTTCACTTAATGTATTATCGTGGAAAAATCTTTATGAACCAATGGACAAGCAGCATTTGCTAAGAAATAAAATTAGTAACTTATCATCAAACGATATTTATACTCCAATGCAAGCTTCTTTGGATTTAGCTAATGCGCCTGAGTATGACGAAGTCTACAGATATCGCAAACATTTTCTTTCATTTGAGAACAAATATTTTATGAATATTCGTTCAAATACCGATGAGAGTGGATATGCAGTCATGGATCGCAAAAAAACCATTGCAAGAAGAAGGTCTATTCCGAATTTTCACACTGTGTGTAATAGTGTGCATACAAAAGGCGATGTAAGCTGCATTTATGAAAGTTCAGATAAATACATTTATGAATTAAACCCTTACGCATTATGTAGAAATGTTCATCCCTTTATTAAAAGAAAAATTAAAGCAAATTCTATCCCTTGTATTTGCTCGGGTCATGATGGCATAGGCACACAATTTCAAAAAGAAGATAAGAAAGGGGACAGGAGCTCCAGCCAGCTGGTATACTATAGTTGTGAGGACATGTACATCCAATTTTCTGATTGTAAAGTCAGTAATGCATCTAACAATAATAAAAACAACGACGAACTGGATTTCATGGATATAAATGACTTGTCTAAACCACAAACATTTGACCTTCAAGGTGTAGTTTATCGACCTATAACAGAATTGGGTAAAGATCCTTCACGTAAGGTTTCTGTATTCAAGAGAAAAATTGACCAATTCAAAGCGCTTCTTTCTGAATGGTCTTAGACAACCGAACTTAAATTTGTGCCTATTGCCTTTACATTCTAGTTAGATATATTGTAAATTACAATATAACGCTCACAATATAACATTAATATTCCTTACTTCTTAATCTATATTAATTATCTCTTACCGTTAAACGAAAAAGTAATCGTACATGTCATGTTTGTTGTCCGATCATAATTTTATAGTTTTATATTATACCTTCTTTACTAACTACGTTATATTGTAATCAGTAGAATCTTGTTAGTCATATTATAAACTAACTACATTAATAATGTTACGGAGATATAATAATGGCACAACATATATATTTACATAAGAACTAACCATATTGTGATAGGTGGTGGTAATGAAGTATTTGTGGTGATAGTATTGTTTTTTTTACTTACTGAATATCATTACATATTATGTTCTCTTTTTTTATTTATTAGTTTTTTGTTGCTTTATGTGTTTTACAGGAAAGCCCGAGAGACCCAAGAAAATACTAACATAAATAACAATAGCTTTTTGACTTCATCCACATCTTATCAACTAACAAAAAATCAGTCCACAAGTTTTGTAAAGAAGCTTGCGTCTAAATGCTTAGGGCTTAAATCAAAGTTCAATTCTGCTCCTAACATTTCCAATAACACGGCTCAGGAGACGGAAGTCGATGTAAAACCCAAACATTCCGATAACAAGGCTACCACTAATACATTATTAATAGGAAATAGTAAATTCTTTAAAATTCTGTCTAAGAAGGAGGAATCCGGTGAAATCGTGTGCACTGATGAGTTTGACACAATATCTTTAGATAGATTAAGCACTTTAAATAGAGATTCTGTTGTGAATAGAAGTAACAGGAGTTGTCCTGGATTTAAGAATTCTCTTCCTAACATTTCGGAAAACAATGAATTAAGTGATGAATCCATTGCGGATTCCGTGATTATTACTGAACTAGACTGTGATACAAATGTCGCAAATACAAATACTATTATTGAGGCTGTAAATTTTAAAGCAGTAACGAATTTGAAGTCAATCAAGCCTGATAAGAGAAATTCAGTTATATCAAGTGTTTCAAATGATTCTGCTAATTTTGACAATGAATGCTATGAATCTTATGAGTTTTTAGAACAAAAAAACAAATTAGAACATAATTCAATTCCAGTACCTCCTCCTCGACCAAACGTTACACGTAAGATCAGCAATGATGATTCTTTATACGAAAATGTTGCCATAAGCAGTCTAAGAAATCGTCCTATTCCCGCTGCACGAGTACATATACCGCCTAAAATACCATTTGATGAGGTCGAAAGCAAAGTACTCTATGAAAATATATCATTTTTAAAAGAGAAAAAGGTACCTGAACCACCTAAACGTTCATTTATTGATACTTGTGTTGAAATGGAAAATAGTTTCACTGGTAGAAGTAGCAGGTCATCTTTATCATCAGATTCAATGATAGATGAATCCAATTTAGAAGATATTCTATTGTCTCAAAAGTCAAAATCATTTAGGCATGAGAAGAATACAGAAATTTTTAGAAAAAATAGTAAAGTCGATCTATCCAGGACTAGGTCAAACTCAACCTTGTCATCGGATATCACAGAGGCTAGTGCATTAGAAAATGTTGATTGTAGCGGTGATGTCGACACAAATATTTATTTGTCCATGACTGGCACATTGCCTAATAAAAAAAATTTGAGTGTAGATAAGAAAAAAGAGCTATTTAGACATAAAACGTTTACTAATATAGAAGTGGATAGAAATTCAGTAAAAATTAGAGATTTACCAAAATGGAGTAATAATACATTGAAAGAAACTCTAGCCCATTATCATATTAGAGGAACTGGACATTGTATTTATAATTCTCCAACAGTTTCCGAATTTATTTCTGTATTTAATAGGGAAACACTATACAAAGATGTGCCTCCTGTTTTAACGAACTCTAATAACAAACGCGATAGTTATTACGAAACAACTATCTGCTTCTGTAGACCGAAGCCTCCAAAACATCACAATAGCGCAGAAGATCTTCTCGATATGTTTGGTCATGATGAAGACGATGCAGTGTCCATTGATTGGGATGCCATCAGAAAGGCTCATGAGATGGATACTACTACATTTCGTTGTTTTTGTGATTCTAATCTATGTGCATTTCACGCGGACAGGCGTGATATGCCTAATTTGGTAGTAAAATTTTCTCATGTCAAGAAAAGTATTTCAACACCTGATATAACTTTAAATATTTCTCCTTCTTCGACAGTTCGTAAAAGCAGGCTATTGAAAAATAAATCATTCTCATATGAATTAGAAGAACCTTATGCTGTAGTAGCTGCAAGTGATATAATCGCGAGAAGAAAATCATTAAAAAGTAATGATCATAATTCAAACTATGTTTCAATGTCGCCTTCCACTATGTCATCAACATCATCTTCTCGCCTTTATTCCTTGAAAGATATTTCTGACGTGATTTCTACGCATTCAACATCGACTGCCGCTAGCCAGTCTTGTGCTTCTGATTCTAATCAAGTGTCGCTGCAGAAATCTAATTCCTCGGAACACTCGGGACATTGGTCCTTACAATCGTGCGAATCGAACGTAACTATTAAATCTGACGCGTCTTTCGTAACATGTTTCGAAGAATCATCCGAGGACGATTCGGACCACACACTCCATTCTGACGAGGAAACTTCAGATACAGAAACTATAAAGTCGGCAGTGAGTACGGCCAAAAGACCTTGGGTACACAGTGACTCGTTCAGATTCGGCAACAAAGATGTCAAAGTGGAATCTGACGTAATCCTGGAAGAGGGCACAGGTACTTTGAAGGATTCATCTAAAGTTGAGAGTGGGATAAGCATGGATGGTTCTGAGAGTTCCTCGTCGGAGTGTGGGGATGACAGTGGTGTTCCGGGGATAGACGCGGATGTGTCGCTTGTTGCTTCGCTTGAGAGGGGCCCTGGGGTGGTCGCGGGTGTTCGCAGCGGGTCGGGGCGGCGCCGGTGGGACGAGACGGAGGGTACCAGCGAAGGTGATGCACTCAGTGTCTCCAGCGCGGCATCTAGCTGTGCGCCACTACATTTGGCGCACCATCATGAGTACAGCAAGGTATCGGTAAGTGTTTCATATTACTCTTTTAGTTTTATAGTTATTTAATTAAATTCGAGAGTTAATTGTAATCAAAATCTACATATAACTAGTGAAAGGAGTAGTAAATTATTCCTATCACTAGTTCTGGATTCAAGTAAAATAACATGCTATTTTGAGTCATCATCATGCCAGCCATTGGAAGTCCACTGCTAAGAAAAGAGGAATTTTGCCCATAATTGCCGCGCTGGGCAAGTGTGTTTACAATCGTAGATCGCAGCTTCCGCGTCGGGGCTGCTGCTGCCCATTTCAACCTTGTGCGTTTTAGCTACACTGTATTGGGCGGTTATACCACCATCTAGTACTTTGGTCGCCTCTTACGACACCTGGTACAGGGGAAGGTACTATTTTACTCTGCAGGTACCTCAGAAAGAGTTACGGATTACATAATAGTACTTAATAGACTACATGTCCCTAACGGACATGTTGTCAGATCGTACGTCGGTGATTTATAGGTTAAGTTGGTGATTAAGTATGATTGAAAAGACACAAAACCTCATAAAATGTTATCAAGTGAACAATACTACATGTTAAATGCTTTATAATTAATCAACTCAAACGCCCTGTCTATACAGACTGTAGAATTTATAGCTCTTTGTCCTTAGTTAATAATAAGTGTAATTGGCTGTGGGAGAACATTTGTAATTAAAACAATCAGCTGAACGCTTGTAAAGGAGAACGCATTGCGACAGCATTCTACGTTTTAACGAATATTATTTGACCGTAATCTCATAATTTATTTATGCGAGGACACGCGATAAGACGTTAATAGTGTATGTTAGCGTGTGCTATCTATACATATAAATAGAATTGTAGTGTCTGTTTGTAACTAAAATTTAACAGTTTCTAACTTAACGCATATGAAAGTATGCAAAAAAAGCTCACTTAGATAAACTGTCTTTTTGTTTCGGCTAATCTTTGAAATGGATGGATTAATCTAAATCGGACTTTCACAAACAGATAGCTGATGATACAAGAAATAACTTAGGCTAATCTTATTAATTATTTGTCTTATGGGAACTTTGTTCCAAGTTCTGGTACTTTGTTCCTCAGATAATTGCGGGTGTAGAAATCGAGGACTCCGTTAGTTTTTAAACATAACAAGTCAAACTAAATACATACAAGGATATAATGGAAGGCCATTTCGCGAATAATCTTTATTTTATCTTTGTCTTTGCATCTCCATTCGAGTGAACCTCACTTTATTCTCGTCCCGCGAGACTTTCCAGGATCGAGGCGCCTACGTCCTCCTTCAGGACTCAAGCTGTAATGGCAAATTTCAAGTTAATACACCTGTCAAGTTGTTGATCACAACAACAGGCAAAGAAATAAATACATTTCATATATACCATAGTATGAAATTTTTCCGAAGTGGAAAGTAATTTCACCGTCTATGTAAATGACGAAGTACTAAATTCACGCTTTTGCCGGGAACTAATAAATTAACATTGCCGAACCCCGCCCATGACTTGTTGCACGCCCTGTCAGATGTCACGCGATGTTCCGTGTCGCGACATCATTTCCTCGCACATTTCATAGCAACAATTTCATGTTGTCGACACGCCATTCAGCGCCGGCTGTGCTAAATGCAAACGTTGTTGTATGTTTCCCATTATTAAACCCAAACATTAGCTTATTCCATTATAAGATTTATTCCAATTGAATTCAAGCTAATGCCCGTGGCATTAGTTTTCCGTTCAAGATTTCCCGTCTCGTCTTGTGGGTTCAGCTGGTATTTACATACTAAATTGGTGCATCGGTTGAGAGTTGTGAAAGCGTAACAAACATATTTTGTAATACACAGATAAGTATCGTATCTACATATCGTGTGTACATATGTTAAGTAAAATCTATAAACGACAATTAATGTGTCATCACATTGTTCGTTCCGTAATAAATAGTTAAAAAAAAACAAGCTGTCCCGACAAAATAAAACAAATGAGCGTGAGATATGGAAGTGCGTCAGTAATTGTTTGCACCACATGGTAATGCCGGGTAAGGATTAACCATTGGAACGATACGAATGACTCTTAAATACATTGGTTATTGTGAACCAAGAAAGAATAAATATATTTAATTTTATGAAATACTCCCCTTTATTTGAACGCAGCTGTTGTTTTCTGTTAAAAATAAGTCTACCTGTAGTTATAAAAAGGAGACTGACCATCACATTAATTCAATTCCCTCTTTATATTACATGTATAGCAAAAAATAAAACAAATTAAAAACGTTAAGTGATATTACGTTAATGAGTCTGTTAAATTCCAAGCTCATCCAACTAAAACACCTCATAACAAACAAGAAAAGTGAACACTACGTGACGATATCGTAAATTATGTGACTTTATTACTTTCACAAATATCATATGTTGTCATTAACCTTGACTCGCAAATTCGTGCACTCGATTACGTCTTTTTTTTCGTAATCCAGAAAATATTTTTAGTTTATTAGGCACGCTAATTCGCCGGCCCCACGTGGCATCGCGGACGGGAAGACAGCTCAGTCGTTGCCTCGCGTAAGAGATCGCCGCTTGCGTTCTTCATTACGATTATAAAATAATCGTGTTTTGTTTTCTATTGTTTGTGGTTGTGGTGTGTGGTGGGTCGTGTTTTGTCTTGCACCACTTGTAAAAGTGCGTGGTGTATTCTCAATAGAGAATTCGCTTGAGAGTTATTTCGGGTGTTGTGTAGTGAGATCGAGATAAGTGATAATAATGATGTAGTTGTGGTGTGTTGTGTGTGTAGTGAGGCGTAGTATTCCTATGACAATGTAAGTTAAATATAGATTCTACTGAATATGATAACGCGAATCGATTGTTATATAGGCGGATAGAATTCCCCTAATTGAATCTTAGTTTTAAAACTATGAGGAAACTATAGGCTATACATTGGCTTGGCTTTAATGTTTTGTATTTAATTTTTATAAGTAGACAAACGTTATACTCAGATAATATACAGGACTGATTTGTTTAGTGTAGTTACATACTGTTTATTTTCGAATATTATTAATGTTTAATACGTTTTATGAAAATCTTCCTAGATAATCAATCACATGGAAGCCGAATATTTTTTTTATTAATGTATTTTAATTTAAATGTTATTGGAATTTTTAGTAGCGTCTCCTATCAGATTAATATATTTATATCAATACGTGTAGTAATGTATAAAGTATGTTGAAGCACCACATCTATTTAATAAAGATAAATCGTTTCACAACCGGATCAGGAAACAATTCTAAACCCTTCCACCGTTTAAATCATGTTAATTTTGTAGGAACATGCAGTTCCTTATCCACTGACGAGTAAGCTCTACACCACGGAAATAGCTAGCGAAATGATGTTTGGCCATTTGCCAGGATTCGTGTAAATACCACCATTTGACTGGTTTCTGGTAGGTCATATAACGATTGGCACCGCACATCGGTGACTACCTGTCTTTCACTAAAACATCACTCCGGTTAATTGCCACTCGAGTGAAATTATGTTCGTTTGTTTAATATACTCCCTCCCTAGTTGGAAAATATTCATAGAAGTGCGACTTAGTACTATCTATGCTATTTCTACGTTTGCTCGATTTCTATGGTTGCATTAAGGAGTGTCTATTTTCTAAAGTAAAAGTGTTATGAAAATGTATGCCAAATAAAAGCATACATAAGTAATTGATGTTTCACCTAAAACAATTCCCATGTAGGGAATTGTTTTAGGTGAAACTAATGTTTTATTGATAATAAAATTTATATTGTATTGCGATGATGGGTGATGATATGCCGCCAAAAAGAGGTAGCGGTGACAGGACGAGGATGACATATTCTATGTAAAAGGAAAAAAAAACAATAGAAATAAAGGAGGATTACTTGATTTATAAAAGTTATTTATTTTAAATAATTACTGTTGTATTATTGAGGTAATATCATCATCACAACCATTGGAAATCCACTCCTGGAAAAAGGTTTCTTTCCAAGGAAGAAGGAATTTTGCACGATTACCGCGCTAGGCAAGCGTGTTTGCAATCGCAGAGCGCAGCTTTCGCGACGGGGATGCTGCTGCCCATTCCTACCCTATGCATTTGAGCTACACTGTCTCGGATGGATATACCGCCACCTGTCGGTTCTGGTACCTTAGTCGCCTCTTACGACATCTGGTACACAAGGAGGTACTGTACTACTCTGATGTTACATCACGGGCTACAGTACAGGCTCGGCTTGTACGGAGTTACAGTTTTATAATAGTAATTGCAATTAAACGTTTATTGTAAGCTGATTTAAAGAGTATAAACAGTTGGAATCAATATTTACATCAATACATACCTACATTACAATCGCAAACGAGTCGTGTGTGCGTGCACTTGATATTGTCTCAGAGAGGAAAAATAAATATTTATTATTTGTTTGTTTGAGCGTTTGTTTTGAATGGAATTAAGAGATAGTTTGTAGTCTGGAATATCACTTAGGGTGCTTTCCAGGAAAATTGACATTTGATAATTTTTGGTATAGTGATAAACTGTTAGCTTATGATTTAAAGTATGACTCTTCATCTTGGAAGAATGCGCGGCGTGGGTTTGTTTTTTTTCAACAAAGGAATCGAGTTAATAATTTGAATAGTACGATTTGCCGTGAGTTACCGGCAGAGTAGAATAGTACCTCCTACTGTACCAGGTGTCGTAAAAGGTGACTAAGGTACAAAACCGATAGAGGGCGATATATCCATTCAAAACAGTGCAGCTCATGGCGGAGATGGGCAGCAGCATCCCCGACGCGAAAGCTCTGCGGTTGCCAACACGCTTGCCCAGCGCGGAAATTATGGGCAAACATCCTCCTTTCTTGGAGAAGCCTATGTCCAGCAGTGGACTTTCCAATGACTGGAATGATAGTGATGATGATGGATTTCCACGCCAACAAAGTCGCAGGGAACAATATTTCACATAATTTGCCTGGGAATACATATGAAATGTAATAAATATAGTACTCCTATAAATTACGTTCATATTAATACTGATCACGTTTCGATAGCATATACATATGGCGTACAATATTCATAGATACACTTAATTAGGTGATTATTGCAACAGCACGAACAGACGGACATCTGGCCTGTGCAGACGCCCCGTTTATTATGTATATTGTAAATGTTTGCTCGTCCGTCTATCGGAACGTCGATTTAGGGGTTATGTAGGTCGGCTAGCTGAAGTTGGCTCATAATGCTTTCGTAATGTACGTATTTTCGTTCCATATCATTGTTACCAAGTTACCTTTAGCTAAGGAATGGGTGTACTGGTTTCTGTTAGCTAAGTCATTGTAATTACTCCAGTTAGGATTATTTAGTCTACTACACAGTCATAGCCTTGAATGTATGCCCCCGATTCGGGATTTTCCAAGTCTGTCAGGAATAACGACTGCTTTAAATTGTATATTTATGTTAAATATACAGAGACTGTTGTATACTGGCAAAGTAGAATAGTTTACAGGCTCGATGGCGCAGATGTTTGTGATCCTATCTTATGCACTAAGTATTGTGGGTTCAAAGCCCAATCAGGACAATTATTTATATGATAAATACTTACGTTTGTTCTGTATTGGGTATTGTATATATGTTTTTAAGTATTGTATTTTATATACACTGGTATTAGACTACAGAGAAATGACAATCGCAAGTGCTTAAAGCTACTTGTAACGGAGTCAGGTGTATGTATGAGATTTGTGAACAGTACCGACAAATGGTGGTTTTCTATCAGAAAAGCGTAGCCCTTAAACAATACTGCGTGTATGGGCAGCATCAAATCTTTTGGGTAGGCCAACGTACAGCAGTAAACACCCTATAACTGATTTGATGTATACTCTGTCAGTCTTTGTAATACAGAATTACTTCTATTTGTATTCGTTTAAATACGTGATCCAAAGTCGTCGACGTCTCTAAAAGATTGAATATTTTCAATTGAAATATCAGCCTCTTTTGTGTCGTAATCAAGAGTAATACCGACCGTTTCGGTCGTGGATTCATTGTATTTTATTACCCCAAGGTTGTTAACCTCTAATATTTGTACAATTAGGTGGACAAAACCAAAAATACACGTGGCCCTTGATCATCAAATAAACCCCGTTTAGATTTAATAAAGCCGATCGGTCACACTCAATGAAACTACAGCATTCTGTTTAGGATTGATGACGTATCTCATTGGCGCCATATTAATTCGATGTCAGGACCATGACGTCTGCGTCGGCGCACAAGATTTACTGCCCAGCCCTTTGAAGTACGGATGGTTGGATAATCAATCCTGTATTTCTCAAATGTACTCTCCGTGTAAAGTTGAAATTTGTTCGCGCTTTTTGCATGTTCGCATGAGAATGAGTTTGTTTATCGATTATATATATATTGGGGTTAGTGTTTTTTTAATTTGATGATAGCCTATAAATTAATTGTAACTTTGTCGCCTTGACTAATTATTTTTTATTTATTTATTCAACTTTATTGCACAAAATGTTACAGAATGTACAAATGGCGGACTTAATGCCAGATGGCATTATCTCCCAATCAACCA